>NW_017547881.1:1987578-2030416 GCF_001854935.1 Bemisia tabaci
TTTTTTTTTTTTTTTTTTTTTTTTTTTTTTTTTCCTTTCTGTTTCAGGTGCTGCTGCTGCTGCTGCTACTACTGTTCCGGCAACCGAAGGTAAGATACCGTTTTATTTCGCCTCATTGCTAGATAAGTGTTATAAGCGTTAATTAGTTTTAGTGGGCACTACTTCCGTCTCACGAGCAGAGCTGCTTTTTAGCAGAATCAAAAACGGCATGGAGCAGAGGAAGCTGGAGCTGCGTCAGCGTTGGTAAGTGTGCTATTTTGTCCCCCCCCCACTCCCTCTCCTCCGTGGATTAGGGCTCATGGCGACACCACGTTAAAAAAAGCGCGCCGAAGGCTCTACCTCCAGGAGCAGTACCGTATCATTTTCCTGATCGGACTCTCCTAAGGTGGTGTGGAAATGAGCTTTTCAAAAGTTTTTTCACCATTCCTTTTCGAGTTGCGCTTTCTAGTCTCTAGCTGTACACATGAAAAACATAAATAAGTAACGTCAAAACCTGAGAATCTTTTTATTGAACCGTGCGAAACTGAAATTTTCAGGTGAGAGCAACACGAAGCTGTACTAAAACATAAATAAGTAACGTCAAAACCTGAGAATCTTTTTATTGAACCTTGCGAAACTGAAATTTTCAGGTGAGAGCAACACGAAGCTGTAGAAGTGTGAATTTTTTTTTTTATATTCAGAGTAGAAATTCAAAATCTTGTAAGTGTTATCAGGTGTTGCTATACCTAATGTTCTAAGTTTCTAATGGACCAAATTTAGAGAAAATTTCCTCATGAAGACGGTTCATTTAGGATCTGCATATTTTAGCAATAACCTGATGACGCTCGCCAGGTTTTGAATTTCTGCTCGTCATGTATCGATGGCTAAATGCGAAAAAGATGTATCTCAATTTAAGCGTTTTAAAAACCTCCGATTATATGTTTTATTCTCTGCAAGGATTAGGTACTAACCAAAATGGTTCCTTGAAGTTTTCTATGATTTACTTAGAATACATGATTATAAGTATGTTGGTTGATATTCACTCAAAGAATAAAACATGATCGGAGACTTTTCGTCGCAAACTGAAAAACGAATTTTTCACTTTTCGTCAAACGCATTTTTCGAGTTCAGCCATGAAGATGTGACCATCAAAGGGGCCTCAAGTAGCACAGATTGCAATACGTAAGGTATTACTTAATGTAAATATTGCTATTCAACTGAGTGTTGTGTATGTTGCCTAGCTCCTATTTGAAGGGGCCCCATTTTCTGAAACTTATATTGCAATATATCGACGGTGTAAGTCGGCAATCACATAACTCGGAAAACGCGATTTTTCAGGAGAAGGAAAAAACTCTTTACATTCCTCATCTTTGAAGGTAGAGGGGAAGTAATTCTTAGAGACAGCAAGGATAAGATGATTTATGAGAGTCTATCATTATTTTGAATAATATTCTCGTCTGTCTGAAGAAATGACCGAGAAACCGAGTTATGTGTTTGTGGAACTGAGGTCCAACACTGAAATCCGGGATACGTGGTTGGCGAATTACTGATTCAAACCTATTCTTTGCCGATGTTTACTGAACCGACCGACTAATTAATTAGACCGAATTAAGACTCCTCTCACTTAACCTCAAAAGTAACCTAAGGTTCCTTTCAACAAACTTTAATTGGTAGCGAATCTTTAGAATGACACCGGAAAACAATTCGACGGCGCGGCGTACCTAAGTCGGCAATCACATAACTCGGTTTACGAAGTCGCAGAGGCAGACTTCCTGTCATACTTCATTTTTTAAACGGAGAACTACTCAACGGCAATTCTTTAAAACTGCCGTGAGTTTTCTTCTCTATGCGAAGAGAAGTCTGTATTAACTGCAAGAAATGATGTCAAATGTGTCGAGGTTCTCCTTTAAATTTTCAGACACCGTGAACGAGATAAATTATGTGATTGCGGACTTACGCCGTCGAATTACGAATTAAAATGAAATGAAGATAAAAATAAGCGGACGATTACTCAGTTATCCGTAGAATTAGATGTTTGATGTTAAAACAATAACAATGTTTTTGTTGTTTGAAGATTCCGTGACGTACTAACTTTTAATTTTCCCACCTAAACTGTTCACGATTCTTCCCGGGAGAGCGCGCGTTGTGTGAAAATGCGGCGCGACGGCACGAGTTATGTTATGTGTTATTGGAATTAACGCGTGTTTTGAGTTCTACGTTTTTAGGTGACTTCCCGATTTTTTTCGACTGAAATATTTTGACAGCAGGTAAAGGGCATCTACTACACTTCATTTCTGCAACTAACTCAAAACCGCCAAAAATCGAGTTATGTGATTTCCGACTTACATCGTCGATATGTGATTGCCGACTTACACCGTCGATATGGAGCAGAACATCATGAGAGTTAACGCCTCGCGCCATAGCGCCTTCAATTTCGAAGACGCAACACGGACATCCATCAAGCACGAATAGTTGTATCTCTGCACCGTCATCAACGCACTTCCGTTCCCTTGCTCTATTACCATATTGTGTTTGTTTCAGTTTGTCTTATTTGTAGTGGTGTTCCAAGGACTACGTTAGCAACACACCACACACCCAAAGATAGGATAAGCACATTGAATTAAATAGCAATTTTATTTCCATATTTTCACTGCCCCGTGCTCTTAGGCAGTCATAGAAGTTTCTGTTATGATTACCAAGTACCCACAACCGAAGTTCTGTTCTCACAATAGATCGTTTACGATAGTGGTTCGATGTATCGTTTGGTTCAAAACAATAGAACATAACCTCAAACAAAATTTTCAGGATTTCAGTCGGGAAAGCTGAAAATGAGAAAATTCCCAACTATTTCACCTTGCGATGCCATTTAGTACTCATAAGAATAAAAAAACTATCAGAAAAACCCCGTTTCCTCAGATTACTCGATTGACTTTTGAGGCTATGTTTACATGTTGAACCAATCGATATCGATACAATTTCACCTTTTGATACATCGGAAACGATCTAAAAAAACAGTCTGAATAAAAGTATAAAAAAAGTGCGTGAGCCCTGGAACAGTGTTGTGTAGTCAGCACCAACTTTTTTTTTGCGTGTGATGCAAATTATACAGAAAAATTTAAAATAAAAGTGCTCGATTCAGCTTACCACCAATCGATGCAAAGTAATTTGTATCCAGGGATTTCAATGTCCCTTTTTGGAGTAATGATTTAAATTTGCCACTCATTTTTCAGCGGAAAAGGAATCTTCAAAATTTCCTGATTGTCAGTTGCTTTTGACGCGCTATCAGAGGAGGAGTTTAATGTCGTTCAGGGATTAATGTTGTCTTTTCAACCGAGGAAAGCACATTATTGAACCGTTATTATCAAATATAACCACAATCACCACACATGACCACAACCACAGCCACAGCAACCACATCAACCACAGCATGTGCCTTAATGAATGACTAAACGAGAGTAACAGTCAAAATAGCGAGAGGAAAGAGTTAAAAAGATAAAAGAGAGCTTTAGCACCTATCAAATATTATAGAGAGGGGGGAAGATATACCAATGTTCACACATATTGAGAGCACGAACTGGTGATAACAAAATTAGAGGAGTGCGCGCTTTACGGTAGGCCACGAGTTGGACGAGATCTTTGCGCATTGTTGTCTAATAGTCACAAATTGAAGCTGGAAAATCGCATATCGATGGCTGAAGTCGGAAACCACGTATCTCTATTGCGGTGTTTCAAGATTTCCACTCTTATTCTCGGAGGTCCACAGGGCCGATTTCGATGATTGTTTGAGGCCATCGGTATATTATACTGCCGTGCTAAGGTCTAAGAAGCATTTTCCAACGGAAAAATCGCGATTTGTTGCGATTTTTTCGGCGAAAATCGCCAAGATCATCAACATCTGAGCGATTATCCTCGAACTTGTTGCAATAAAATCGCGATTTTACCGCCCGACAATCTATCGCGATATTATCGCAACAAAAATCGCGATGTATGGCGATTTAATCTCGATTTTATCGACAAAAATTGATCGCGATTTTATTGAACAAAAATTTGCGATGCATAACGATTTAATCGCCATACATCGAAATTTTTTATTCGATAATATTGCGATAAATTGCCATCGATATAATCGCGATAATCAACCGATAAAATCGCTATTTATCGCGATGACTGCTACCTGGGGGAAGAACGCCGTATGAACATTCGAGAGTTGCAAAATTTTCCTTGATAAAACATGTATTTTCGACAACATTCATGCTTAACTTTCCTCGAAATTTTCAGACATTTTAGCTCACACAAATTAGCTCACACATTTTAGCTCACTTTTGCGTACACAATTGTCTGAAAATTTTATAAAATAATATTCGCAATTTTCCTCGTAATTTCGGTTTTTATCGGAGGAAACTTGGCAACGTCTAATGGCTCATACGGCGTTTTCCCTTAGCACGCGGCAGTGTAGTAAGCTCTCAATGAGTCCGCTTTTCCTACAGTTTTGAAATATAATTCAGAAATTTTCCTTCCAAGAGCCTGTAATGCCCGAAGAACACTGCCGTGTTACGGAAAAACGCCGTATGAGCATTCGAGAGCAGCCAGATTCAGATTTCCTAAAATCAATCATGTATTTTTGAGAAAAGTTATGAATATTTTTCCTTAAATATTTCAGGAAATTTAGGTAAAATTGCGAACAGAATTATCTGAAAAATTGGAAGAGAAATATTTAAAAATGTTCCCAAAAATTCGCGATTTACCAAAGGAAATTTGGCAACGCTTGAAGTTTCATACGGCGTTTTTCCTTAGCACGGCAGAATATTCCCCCATACCGACGGTAAAACTGCAAAAATGCGTATCCCGGTTGCGCTGCTTCGAAATTGGACGTACTTGCTTCTATGAAACGGAACTATGTGCATCATGACCTGAGCCCTGTTATGCACATATGCTTATGGGTATCAGGGCTCATATCTTAATGAACATAGTTCCGTTCGGTCCCTGAAGAAAAAAAAAAAAAAAAAAAAAAAAAAAAAAAAATAGTTCCGTTCGGTAGGAATACGTCCAATTTCCACTCCTATTCTATTTTGAAAAAGGAGACCGGATCAACATCAGGGTTTCAATACTTCATAAAGAGAAGAAAAATCACCGAAATTTCCTAAAAAAATCGTGCAGTAGGTACTTTTCCCCGCAGAAAATAAAGTACCTAAAAAAGAGGTCTGCAGGGCGGCAAACAGAGTTAAAAATTTCTCCAGTTTCACATCGATATGGTCTGTCCCTCTTGATCCCCTCCCCCCCCCCCTTATGAAAATTCTAAGTTCCACCAGAGAGGAGTAATGGAATTTTTGAGCTGAAAATATCAATGGCCAAAGTGGAAAACCATGTATCTTCATTGCGGCTTTTCAAAATTTCTGCTCCTATTTTATTTTTTCGGAGAGGAACAAGCAAACTTATACATATTTTATATTTTGAAATTTATGCAGAATATTCTGTTAACATAGAGGATTCAAGGAAGTTTTCAAAAAATTGCGTTGACTAAATTTTCAAGGAGAAGAAGTGAGACCGAAAGTCTGCGATGCCGCAAATGGAGACACGTGGTTTCCCACTTTGACCATCGATAATAACTTGTTGAACCGACTAGCATGAGACGTTGAAAATCGGTTAAAACATCAATATTGCCGTTAAAATCGGCAACAATTGAGAATTTCTGTTCGTCGTTTTGCATGTCATCACAGTACGGACGTACCTAAGCAATACGCTAGAATCATACATCAATCATTGATCGAAATTACTTCTCTTTAATTTTCAATTTTTCTCCTTGAAACCACTTCATTTTTCTACAGATATCCATTTTTCTGAGTATGCTCCTTTTCTTACTTCAAAAAAATAAAAAGACTGTTAAAGATTGTGGTGGCAACAAAAGGCTAGCGTCAAAAAACTAGCAATAGTTTCCGACGCGTGACATGCAGAGTGTGGTGAATTGTTAATGCACGCATAATTAATTTGACTATTCTACGAGTATTGCAATGTTGCCAACTTCAACTAGTGAATGAAACGGTTACGCAATCATTATTGGGTACCAAAGAGAGAGAGCTTAGAGATTTTGGGCAAAATAAATTTTTTCATAGAACCTATCAATCAAAAGCGTACAAATGAAATTGATTGATTAAAATCAGAGCGGAGTTCAGTGTGAAATATATATAAATATAGATTTTAAATTGCTAAAATTTGAACAACCTTGTTTGACATCATTCCTGCCAAAATAGTAAAAGCGCGCATCAACCTTCTGGAGCAACCGAGGGAAGCCGGGGGTATATAATGTCAATGGCCAAAATGCAAAACCACGTATCGAAAAGGAACAAAGCCAACTTACAGCTTTAAATTTATACAGAATATTCTAGGCTAGTAGATGAGAAAAATTAAGGTAATTTTCAAAAAGTTTTGTTGACTAGTTTTCCAGGCAGAAAATAACCCTGGTAAAAATTGGCGATAGAAGCTCCGTTTCAAAATACCATAGGAGTTCTTACAGCCGACTGAAGAAGGCAATAGAAAATCATATAGCTGGCTGTAGAAAGTGGAAAAAATCACACGGCCAGGCTGGGTACACGAAGCGATAAAAAATGACGCGATGAAATACCACACAAATTGGCTTTACACTTTATCGCCTGGCTGTTGCCATCGGCTATAAAATGCTATGAGAAATTGTGTAGGATTTTTTTTTTTTTTTTTTTTTTTTTTTTTTTTTTTTTTTTTTAATGAATATCTTGCTGTTACTATTATCAAGATGATAAAAGTTAAAGTGATAACCTTGTTCAATGGGGTAATTATAATCATTTCTATAATAATTTCTTTTGAAAAGAATCTTGATATAAAGGGTAGAGCACAAAGAACTATTCTTGCTACATTAAAAGCTACATTTGTTACTAAAAGATTAATTCTGGTTGAATATATTTTTCGTAGATCTTGTGTATTTCTATTAGAAATGTAAGTCCTTCTACATAAAAAGATAAGGGACTTAAAAGTTGCATGTATAATTATATGAAAAAAAGCCAATGAATATAAATTTGTGGAAATAGAAATAAATATAATTCTAATTTGGCTTAATCACCTCAATATTTTCAAAACCCAAATTAATTGTATCCTTTACGACATATTTTTTTTTCATCAATTACAATAAGAATAATCCATACAGAGTGTGCAAACATTTCAAAGTCATGATTTGAAAAACGCTGACTCCACGAGATTAAATATTAGAGCCTAACACAAAGCGGAGCGTCGGCGCACTAGCGCCTACAAACCTAACAGGGATACTTCACGCATTGCGCGATGATTGACGTATCCACTTAGGTTTGCAGGGGCCAATGCGCCGGCCACGCCGCAGCGTGCCACGGCACCTCAAGCAACTATTTCACCACAGAGGTGTTGCACGGTATCATACGAAATTGAAGGAGCTCCAACTTATTAGGAACAGCAGGTAGTCCAGGGCCTGGGAGCTAATAATGAGGCTACCTAGAATTTCGGGTACACAACGATTTTTTGGCTTACTTTATGTTTTTTGGGTCGCTTAAACGGAATCTGAAGTTTCCTACCGCGTATTTGGTGACCATTTCCCGCCATTTTGAAAAAATAGCCTAAAAAGGCCTTTTTTGCGGTTTTTTTTTATATAGCGGCTACGCATGAGAAAAAGTCCCGGATTCAGTTAACGTTTTGAATAGCCGACATAATTTGGAAGAAAATGGTATAAAATATGTTAGGTTTGCTCAAAAATTGAGGAACCTCGGATCTCGGAACTTTGGAACGCTTCAGAACTTGGCTGACCGCGGCGAGCCGGATCGCCCGTTGACGGTTGCGCCGCGAAAACGTGAATGGGCGCGATGTTCAAGATGCTATATCTTCCTCAATTTTTTAGCAAACCTAGCAAAATTTTATACCATTTTCTTCCAAATTATGTCAGCTATTCAAAACGTTAACTGAATCCGGGACTTTTTCTCATGCGTAGCCGCCATATAAAAAAACGCAAAAAAAGAACTTTTTAGGCCATTTTTTCAAAATGGCGGAAAATGCTCACCAGATACGCGGTAGGAAACTTCAGATTTGGATTTAGCGACCCAAAAAACATAAAGTAAGCCAAAACTTCGCTGATGTGTACCCAAAATTCCAGGTAGACTTACGAGGCGCCTGGACTATTTTTTTGATTGTTAAATTCAGTCCATATTATTCTGTTATGTTTCTTCCTGCGCTTGTTTATTTTTAATCCTTCTAAAATATTATCTATTCACTAAATACAAGCCTACCTTGAGCACACTTAAACTTTACGGTCAAAACTGCAACAGTGGTAAAGGAACACGGACAAGGCCGCAGCGTGGAGGCTGATTTAATATCAATCTTAAATCGCATTGCTAAGGCGCAATGATACAACTATACGTACTCTCCGGAACGCGTGAGGTATCACGCCACATTTGAAGGCGTTTTCGAAACTGCCGACTTTCCAAATCAGGATACTTGCGTGTACGTCGCATAGATAGGCGTCAACCAAAACTGGCCGGCACATATTCAGCACTTTTGCACCCCTTCTTCAGTACATGTACTAAAATTTCAGTTCCTCAAACGCAGAAAAAAATGTTAAATTTTTCGATGCCTTTAAAGCCCAGCCGCCTGGTAGCTAAAAATGAGGCTTCCTGGAATTTCGGGTACACAGCGATGTTTTTGGCTTACTTAATGTTTTTTGGGTCGCTAAATCCAAATCTGAAGTTTCCTACCGCGTATCTGGTGAGCATTTTCCGCCATTTTGAAAAAATGGCCTAAAAAGTTCTTTTTTTGCGTTTTTTTTTTTAATATAGCGGTTACGCATGAGAAAAAGTCCCGGATTTAGTTAATGTTTTGAATAGCTGACATAATTTGGAAGAAATTGGTATAAACTTATGCTATGTTTGCTAAAAAATTGAGGAAGATATAGCATCTTGAACATCGCGCCCATTCACGTTTTCGCTGCGCAACCGTCAACGCTCGATCCGGCTCGCCGCGGTCAGCCAAGTTCTGAAGCGTTCCAAAGTTCCGAGATCCGAGGTTCCTCAAGTTTTGAGCAAACCTTGCATATTTATATACCATTTTCTTCCAAATTATGTCAGCTATTCAAAACGTTAACTGAATCCGGGACTTTTTCTCATGCGTAGCCGCTATGTAAAAAAAACGCAAAAAAAGGCCTTTTTAGGCCATTTTTTCAAAATGGCGGAAAATGCTCACCAGATACGCGGTAGGAAACTTCAGATTTGGATTTAGCGACCCAAAAAACATAAAGTAAGCCAAAAAAATCGCTTTGTACCCAAAATTCCAGGTAGATTTACCAGGCGCCTGGACTAACGCATCTTTCGAAAGTACGGAGCTTTCCTCGCAAAATAAATCAAGATACCAAGACCCAAAAAGAGAGCGTTAGTCCAAAAACTCACTACAAGTCCTAGCATCCGTAATTAGTGAAGTTTAGCATACACTTTATCGCCAGGCTGTTGCTTAATCGCCATCGGCTAGAAAAGGCTATAAGAAATTGTGCTGCCGGCTATAGAAGCTATTGGAAATCTTAAAGCCGGCTGTAGGTCTAAGGTATTTTGAAACACAGATTCTAGGTACTGCCAATTTTTACCAGGGAAAGTATGACAGGAAGTCTGCAGCGTCGCAAACGGAGGATACTTACGTTTTTTCGCACTTTAGCCATCGATGTTCTTCATTCTCCTCAATGTGACCAGATCCTCTTCGTTCGAGGTAATAACGTCCATTCCTGCAAAGAGAATCTATCCGCCATGAAAAAGCCAAGGTCGTTTTCAGAGTCAGCAGCAAAAATAGTTAGGAATACTCCTGTATCATGGACGAGAAGACTTTACATAATGTCTCTTTGATACCGAAGTTTTTCCGGTTATACTTCAGAATCCTTTTAATTTCCCCATGCCAATTTTATCCGGTCGGTAGCGTCTAACGAGGTGAATGAACGATTTTTTCGGGTGTCTGATAGAGCTTTAACTTTACGTGAATATTTTCTGCTGGAGCATGAAATGACCGTGGCTTTTTTCATCGTGAATAGCGAATACGCAATTTGATTTCCGGAATTTAAAATAGTTGCTCATGGTGGAGGCAAGTTGTCATTGAAGGCGCAATTTTGCGGCGCGGCGCTTCAACGAGATTGCTCAGTTACAAATCCCTGCACTCAAAACTCCTTCAGTTCACCGGCTATGCAATTTGATCTCCGGGAAGTTAAAATAGTTGCTTACAGTCGAAGCATACTTTCGGCGAAGGCGCATTTTGTAGCGTCCCCCATGAGACTAGTAAGTCGCAGAGTCCCAGACTCAAAATTCCTTCAATTCATCGGGTATGCAAATTGATCTCTGGGAAGTTAAAATAGTTGCTCACAGTCGAAGTGTATTTTCAGTGAAGGCGCAATTTTATGGCGTTCTCAATGAGATTGGTAAGTCACAGGGTCCCAGACTCAGAATTCCTTCAATTCATAAGGTACTCAATTTGAGCTCTGAAGAGTTAAAATAGTTGCTAGAAAGGAGGCAAACTACCACTATGGGGCACCTAACCTATGGTCCAGAACTCGAAAGAAGAAATAAGTTAGTTAATGGCTGAAAGGTCATGGAAGAACATTATCGTACGTTTTTTAAGTCGCTGATTTTAAATTTGATGTAAAATTGCCCAAATTCTAAACACCCTAACCAATTAAAGGTGGCTTTTTCAAATGATCGAGGAAATTAAATTATCAGTCAAGTCATAAGTGGATGAAATAGGTGAAAAAGTATCAGTGTTCATATTTGATACCTGCATTACACACTAATAACTGCTTGAGAAGAAATAATTAATGTTAATCTTTTCCTCGGCGTGTATGGAAGGGGGGGGGGGGCGAGTCGCAGAAAACATAATCAAATAGCAGCAAGCTGCATTTCTCTTGCTTATTGACAGTTGTCTTTCCCTAGATAAAAGCCGAAGTTAATGGGAAAATTTTGAAATTTTTCATCCGATTTTAGAGATATTTTTGTTAGCACTTCAATCTAAAAATTAAATAAAGTCAAGGAAGATTATGCATAGTTTTCCTCTAAAATAAATGCTTCATCAATATATGTTTGGCAACATTTGAATGTTCACGTGGTTTGCATCTTTAATTCGACAGCATGGGTCAGTTTTCTATTTTAAAAAATGAAGTGCAAATGATGGAAAATTTTCAGCTCTGCCAATTGAAATCTAAGTCCTCATAAAAGTATGGACTTGAATATTTTTCACGTTCATTCTTTTCTGAACATTCTGAACAACTCTATAGAGGAGAAGGAAAAAGGGCTAGGAAAAATCTAGAGACTAAAAGCAAAACATAATTTGCTAGAAACAAACTTATGATTTATTGATGAAATGCAAATGATTCTTTGGAAGGCTATTGTACATATTTACAATAATTTTTACAGGTCGTGCTCTACAATATTACATTTGAATAAGAATTCGTCGGTTGTGAAGTTTAGGCTTTTTGTTTCTGTTTGATGTCCTCGATGATTGCCTGCAGCTCTCCATACTTAGCCTGAAGAGATTTTTCTCTTTGCTGCTGTCGATTTACATCCTCTGTCAGAGACTGAAAAAGAGAACAAATACTTCAATAAATGAAGCAACACAAACCGATACTTACGAAAATTAATTTTAGAAAAGGCATTTTGCCTTGAAACCCTTTCCCTTTTTTTCCATGGAATATTCCATCCATTCGCTCACAGACTCATCGTCACAGCACTCACAGCGCTGCACCAGAACTGAAAGGGATGGAGATTCTATTCCTCAGTTTCATTTTTTCTGTACTTTTCTAAAAGATGGTGTGCATCATTTATCAGCATGAAAATGAGCAGCAGGACAGATCATACCCACCAACTACTTAGCAAAATCGGTCTTTACTCTCTTGACACAGTTTAGTTTGAACAGACCTAAAATTGTTTCGATCTCTAATTTCCATGATAATGATGGTATTAAATAAGCGAACTGAAAGCTACTGCAGCTATGGCAGTTTGCTACTGTTTCCAGTTAAAGTGTGTCACAAACATTGACTAGAATTTTGATCATGGCTCAAATAGTATTAGGATTATGTACAGGTATTCAAAGTTTGTGATTTTGGCCTGATTTTCACCATACTGTTTGCTAATTCTATGGACGTCCGCATATGCCACTAAATTTTAAGTAAATAAGTTAACAGAATGAATATAAATTTTTGCCTTACTGTGGGAGTAAAGATTTTTTAAAATTGATTAATTTATTTCATTCTATCAAGAACAACAGGTTGCTCTTGGAGAAAAATGAAGTAAACCTTTCTGAGAAAAATTTCTTCAATGAAGGATTTAAAAAAAATTAGTTGAAATGTCACTCCATGACCAAATTGCAAAATCATGTACCTCCATTGCAGTGTTCCAAAATGTCTGCTCCTACTGTATTTTTTTGAAGAGAAACAAACAAACTTCAAAGCTAGACTTTTACACAAAATATTTTGCTTACAGCAGGGCAAATTCAGGAAAGTTTACGTGAAATTACGATGACTAGTTTTCTAGGGAAAAAAGATGGTATGACAGGAAGCAACGTAGCGAACGCAGATACGAGGTTTCGCAATTTGGCCATCAAACTGTTTCAACAAATCCTGCCATCCTATCTTTGAAATAAAATATTCTGAGAATCAAAAGTAAATGATACTACTGCGCCATAAGACTTAGCTTTAAATCTATTTATAATGCAGAAAACACTTACCTCTAATCTACGTGGGATTGCTGCAGCTTCTTGCTTGAGCAGGAACTTGAAAGTTGATAATTCAATGCGGGCTCGCTCAGCTTCTTCGTTCAAGTCGTGGATTTGCTTCATTAAAGCTGAGGCTCTTGTCTGAAAAAATTACGCTGAGTTATACATTTATCCTTTCTGGGACGGTGTACAAGTTAAAAAAATAATTCGCAAAACAGGGGCGTTTTTTTTTTTGTCAATAACAATACATTGGGACACTTTATAGTGTCATAAGAGTTAATTATTTGGAAAGAAATTGTGAAGAAATCCTTGAACCCATTAAACAGATCCTCTAATTTCCCTGAAAGTTTCATTTAAAAAAAGTAAATCTCAGAGAGAGCGACAATGAAAAATAGATTACTGACTTCTGAAAGTTTGGATGTACATTTTGAGAAACTATTTTAAAATTCAATTTTCTCATTAAATAGTGATCTCTAATAAAATGTAATAGCATTTATGCGTTTATTATAACGTGGAGTTGGTGAAAGTAATGTCATCTGAAATATTTGTAAAACAATTTTAAAAGTTGTGTGCTTCCATTTTATGACGTCTTGAACATCAAATTGATCGTTTTATTTAACATTTTCTCCAATAAAGAAGTATTTTCAATCAGAAATAATAACTTTCAAAGGTCTTTTTTGGTTGTGACAAATTTTGATAACTTACCTGATATCCTCCAAGTAGAATTTTAAGCTTTTTCTCCATTTTTGACGCCCGCCTAGCTTCTTTTGTCATGTGATTCCGATTCTGTTCTAGCCGCTTCTCAAGGGATTCTAACCTGTCTTTCTTACTTGCTAAATTTGCTCTCGTGTACCGCCCTTGATTCGGCAGATACAAGACCTAAAATTAGAAAAAAAAATTGTTGTGATCAGTTATTAAAAAAACTTTGTGACTGGGTAAGTTGGTATTTGTTTTGAAAGTTAGA
Source organism: Bemisia tabaci (assembly GCF_001854935.1). Taxonomy (NCBI): domain Eukaryota; kingdom Metazoa; phylum Arthropoda; class Insecta; order Hemiptera; family Aleyrodidae; genus Bemisia; species Bemisia tabaci. Next base: position 2,001,242 of record NW_017547881.1, read on the forward strand.
ATCGCTAAACTCAACTTCTCTTAGGTCTAATTAAGAATAAATGGATGGATTTAAATGAATCAATCTAACTACATCAGACATTGCCTAGTTTTTGCCTCCGTAGGGCACTCTTCTAGGCTATAGTTCTATAACTCAATCTTGCATTTTTGGGAACTCACAGCATATCCATGGTTTTAAGTACAAAACGGCGTACCTCTGACTGCAAGGTTTTAAGTCTTTGCACAAGTTTAATTTTTTTAAAGGAAAACCAACAGACAGTTTCTTTTGAAATTTTCTTCATTTATCCTTAAAAAATGACACAAACTTGCAGGAAAGGCTTTCTTGGAAAAAGTAGAGTAAAAAATGCAATGAAGATTCTCAGTTTTTAGATTTAGCGATTGGTACATGCCTTTATTAGGGCTGTTCTATCGGTTGTTGGTAAGCTACCAAAGCAGTTCCGTTAAGAAAAAGTCAGGATAAGAGCACTCTTGCCAATAGCGATCAGAATTTTCGGGGCTGACGAAAATAAGCTGTTGCCATTTGTACATCTATTTCACGCGCCCCTGTGCCAGGCAATCTGATAAACCAACGCACGGGGCAACAATGCATTGAGTGCCAGCTCTCAAAAATCCGATAAGGCCAGCTGTCAACAATATCATCGCCACTGTCAATACTGTTCCCAGTTTCAATAAGAGGCGATATCGATAGATGCAAGAATTCGTTTGAACACCCCTAGCCTTGATGGCTAGTTGACAATCTGAAAGAATCCCCTCCGAAAGGGTCTCTGATCTGTTAGAGATCTGAATCATGGACAACAGGCAATAATTATTACCTGACTAAGACACTCTTCCCAGACTTGTGAGAATGCATCGATTGATAAATCTCCATGTCCCATTCCTTGTTTCACAACGTTCATTTCTTCAGTTAGTAATTTTTTGGCCTGAAAAAGGAAAAATTTATTGTCAGAGCAGAAAACACATATATAATGACTCCTGAAAATCTGTCAACTATACAATTTTTTTTCTTTTTGGGGAAAAAATAAAATAATTATATTGTAAGAATATTTCATGATATTTTTAGGCCAAAACATAATTTAAGGGGTGAAAAACAGGTTATCAATTATTTTTTTTAAATTCAAGTTTATGGCGCAACGACAGGAAAAAACATATACTGGGTGAAAGACGGCTGGAAAAACATGAGAGTAATACATACTTTACATACCAACATGATCACCTTAATTAGCATTGCCTTAAAATCATTATGAGTCCACGAGTTTCTATGTAATCTAATATAGATAGGGTTTTTACTCGTATTAGCAGGCACAAAAAAAGGAAATCATTTTTTCTCCAATCAAAAGACTTTTCATTGTTATTGCTTTTTTTTTTTTTTTTTTTTTTTTTTTGAAAAGAGAGACAAATAAGATCTTGATCTTAATTTAAGCATTAATTATACCAAACCTGTTTTGAACTAATTGAATTAAACTGATGAATAATGTTGATACAAGGTGCAGCTCTCTTTTTGCTTTAAAAAAACAACAATATTGAAATCTTAGCAAAATCAAAATTTTTAAAAGAACAAATATGTAGTATGGTCACTAATGCTATTTTTTGGGGTCTCACAGGAAGGAGAATTTACAATGCAGGGTCATTGATGACCCCTAAATTTGTTCAAAATTAGATATTTGCACGAAAATTAGAGAAAAAAGATGAAAAGTACAGTAAGACCTCGATTTATCGGATTTCACGGGACCGGAGGATCGATCCGTTAAATCGCGATCCGATAATTCAAGGTCTTACTGTAAATTAAATTATCAGCCATACTTCTTCAATATCCTCTAGAGGAACTGGTTGATACGGATGTTGCTCTAGATAGGCAAGGTGCTGCGCTTGGGACACAACATTCGACTGTTTCTTTTCAGATGGAACAGGGTTTTGGAGGGCATCATAGTGCAGCATCGTAATCATCTCTCGTTTTATCAGTTCTTCTGCCTGTAAACAATGAAAAAAAATTGATGAGGAACAGAGAAAGGAGAGGGAATTTTAAGACTACTCAGAGGCTCAACGCAGAGTATCATATCTACACTGCTTAATTAGGGAAGAAACAGCGTGTAAACATTCGAGAGTTGCCAAATTTAATTTGATAAAATGGTCATTTTAGCGGAGAATAGACGCATTAAGTGGTGACATCACAGAGAAATATTGTTGGTTCGATACCTCAATAGTCGAAATGTGCCCCAACAAACAAACATAACCTCCAAAACAAAAATCAATGAAAGAATGCTAAAACTAGCCTAAAACTAAAACATTAATCCGTGGGACCGTAAAATTATGAGAGCTAGTCATTTTCCAAAACTTTTGAGACCACATTCACAAGAATTGATAATTTAATAAGCTCGAGACATAATACTTAGTCTTCGGATGAACGTTGTGTTCGTTTGTTGGGGCACATTTCGACTTTCGAGGTATTGAAATTAAATCGAGATGTGATGTCCCACTAAATGCGTCTATTATGAATATTCTCTCTTGAAATTTTTAGAAAATTTAGATTTGATCGCGAATAAAATTCCCTTAAAAATTTGGGGAAAAATATTTACAGATTTCTCTGAAAATGCATAAGTTATGGGAGAAAATTTGGCGACATCTGAAGGCTCATGCAGTGTTTTTCCTACAGCAGTGCAGTGCAGAAAACTTAGATATAGTAGCACAGCATTTGATCTTGGATTCTGACTGTCTTACAAAAATCGAAATACTAACCTTCTGTAGGTCCGTTAGGGGAGGTTCAACATTTTGAGGTCTCAGAACAATATTGACGTCCGGCGGTCTTGGAAGACTCCTTTGTATTACTTGAGATCTACTTTTTAGCTCTAGCTCTCCTGCAAAGAGGAAGAAAGGAAAATGAGTAGCGTTTTTGATAAATCAGAAGAAACAGAAATAGAAGTTTAAGGCTTTTAATGTTTGTTACGTTTTGTCCTCAGTACTGATTCAGCAATGCAATGCTCATTCAGTCCCAAATAAAATTATTCCAACTGTAATAGCATAGATTTTTAAAAGTTCCCATAACCATGACTCAGTATTTGAAATTTCTCAGATATTAAAAGAAAACATGCTCTAAGATGGGTTTGTTACTTTGAAAAATACTTGAACGATAGAGATTCTGATTTTTTATTCCTTTAATTACTCTTGCGATGAATTCATCTGTGATCTAGGATTTGAGATTGGTGCTATTCATGTCAATTGCTCAAGTCCAAAAATACGTAACTCCGCTTGCAACGCTGCAAAGCGCCTCTCATGTTTTATCCTTCAACTAAACCAAATAACTTTCTCTTTGAAATTTTTTTGTAAATTTCCTTCATTTAAAGATATGTACAGAAAATTTCAAGGAGATATTGTGTTTAGTGTTCCTACAACTTATATAATTCCTAAGGAATTCTTCTACTTTGAATGAGGCTTTTTTCTCAAAGACTGTCACATATTGATGGCTTAGGTGAAAAAAGAAAAAAAAAGGATCTCTAAATGCGCTAATTGAAAATAACCAAGTACATTTCATTCGTTCTTCATAGAAAATAATGAAATATGTAAAAACTTTAAAGAGAAGCTGTTGCTTAGTTTCCTTTAAAAAAATGAAGTATAGACAGACTTGCTACATGGCAATTGGAGATACACATTTTATAACTTTTGCATTCAACACAATTTGTAAGACAAGGGTAAGTTTGGACGCACTTTGTAATTGCATGGTGGCCAAGGCTTTGGCATCAATGTCTGCTTGATCTTCAACGTTTTCTTCATTTTCCGCTGGGGTCTCTCCGCTTTCTTCGTCCTCTGGTACAACGATTTCATAGTCATTTAAAGGTGCTGGTAGTGTGCTCAAACTGGCTTTCAACTGTTCTTTCACCTGCAAAATGTAAGAAAATATTTGAAAGGAACTTGAAAATAAATTGATGCAGAAGCTGTACAATTGAGGATTTTATTCATCCCTGAGGGAATATTGATGGCTAAAATGGGAAACAGCATATCTCCCTTACAGACATTGCAGACTTCCTGTCATACTTCGTGTTTCCTTTAAAAAACTAGTTTGCATGATTTCTCGAAAAATTCCTTGATTTTTGTACTATATTAGCAGCAGCATATAATGTGTATAAGTAGGGAATTTGCAGGTGTCTTAAATTTGATGAGTTTTGTGTTTAAGTGGAAACTGCTGAGTGAACTGAACACTAGGATACCCTTGGTTCATGAATCGAACAATTATTGAAGAAGATATGACAAAATGATCTAATCTGCTAAAATACATGTGTTTAAATGGGAAATGCCGCCAGGTGACGTCGCTAGGCAGTGCATTTTCTCTTTTTTGAATCTATTTGTATACTATTTCCCACATCAGAAAAAAATTATAAAAAATACTGTAAAATCAGCTCTCTAAGCAATTTCAGATGAAGCAATAGAAAATGTGCATGCAAACTCTCCATTTCAAGCTATAAGGTTGGCTTATTTGAAAAAATAACACAAAAGCGGAAATTTTGAAGCATCGCAATGAAAATATGTGGTTTTACACTTTTGCCATCAATATAGAATTTGGATGGATTAAACCAGAAACAGCATAACTACAACAGACGAATTTCCTCTCGCGTTTCATTATTTGGACTGATACTCAGTTTTACTTGAAACTTGATATTTTATGAGTTTAAGTAAAATCCACAGGAAGTTTCAAGGTGCTGTGTTAGTCAGATTGTTTGATTTCTTCAGGAATTAGGGAAGGCGAAATACAGTTAGACTCATTTTAATAGTTTGTATAGGATAAAAAGTGTAGGTTGCAAAATGTAATAATTTTGAGGCTCACCACCTCCAAAATATTTTTATGATGTTCTTGAGGTATCAGATGAATACCTTGGTGCAAATTATTATTCATAACCATTTTAGAGACTTTGCGTACTTAGGGGTGATATTTTGCGACTGAAATAGAACCAAGGTGAGTATTCAAATGTAAATTTGAATTACTTTTTTACTTGCTTTTTTTCTTAGACACAATTTGTCACTAACTACAACTTTTAAAAATTTTAAATGTATTCCATCTGATGATGCGAAATGCCCCCTCTCCACAAAACTTTCTTTAAAATTTCAGACTGAAATGGGTATGAAAGTAGCGTTCCTTGAAAAGAAAGTATTTTTCTCTATCCGAGCTGCAAATCTAAAAAAAAGACAGCTTTAATTCGCACCTGAGTCTCGAATGTCTCTTCTGGATTGATGTTCAATTTGTCTCTGACTGGAGTGGGAGTGGCGTATTGGCCTTTCCCTCGCATGCTCTGTGGTGTGTTTGTTAAAGATAGAATATTCTGCGCTTCCTGAAGCACCCTGTCACTCGCTGGTGCGGAGGTAAGTGGTGTTCGCAGTGGGGTCTGGGAGCCCCGTATTGTCGCTGGCGTCAGCGAGTAATCCTCCAGAAGTGAATCAGAAACAGTGTTGCCACCTTCCGCAACTGCCTCCCTTGCAACTTCACTCGCCCTTCCCAACTTGACAACCTGAAATTTAAAAAAAAAATTAAGTTTTGATGATTTTTATCGACATTCAGAGAACTTTCAAATGTTTTCAAGTATCCACACTGTGAAAGGAACTACATTTGGCAATTAGAGACTAAATTGGGAAATTATTAGTACATACACATACATTGTTTCTAACAGAGCCAGAATTTGTTGTTTCTAATTACAAAATAATAGCCAATTTATGGTCCCTAATAGCAAAAATTTTGCACAGAATAAGATGCATGCATTTGTGCAAATCATTTTAAACAATAACGTTGAAACGAAACGTGAAAAATACAATTTTTCAGTAGAGTTCTCACAATGTTGAAAGGCAGTTACATTCTTCTCTGGCAAAACCACCCGAAACTAATTGAACAAATTTACCTGTTGGAGCTCTTGATCTGAAATTTGAGGCTCTGGTAATACAAGTTTACTCCTCTTGCGAATTGGCTCTTGATTTTGTAACATGCCGTATGGTACATCATTTTCTTTGCGTTCTTTGAGCTTCTGTTTGTCCCGCTTCCTTTCTCGCTCTTCACGCTCACTGCGCTGCTCTCCGTCCAGATCTTGCTGACGCAGTCGAGAAAAATCAGGAGCCAAAGGATCGATGACTTCATTGGATGTGTCGTAAAAACCTGCAGCAGGGCGCATTTCAAAGGGAATCTCTGCATTGTAGTCGACTCCTCGTTTGCGTTTGTGTCGAGGAGCGAGATCAATTCCTGCAGCCCGCAACTCCCTTCGCTTTTGCACTGCTGCCAATCGTCTGGCTTCTTCCAACTGCTTCTCTCGAGCTTTACGCTTGGCTTTTTTGCCTTGTGTGTTTGCCAACCTTGAAAGAAAAAAATTGCATTTGGTAAAAATGAGATCGACATCATTCAAGATGTTCAATCTGTGTATATTTCACTAATTGTTAGTTTTCCGTATCTTATTTTGCGTTTTGCTGATAGAGTTTCCTTGATTCAATATTGCATAACTGGGAAGCTTAATAATGCTTGTGAGGGTGTGTATCTTGAGGATCAAAATGCCTCTTTGTTTTAAGTATCATGAGAATAATTCTGTTCAAAGGCAGTACATGGCTGATTGTTGAAATGGAAAGACAATGCGATAGACAAAGAAGGCATAGGGAGTATGGAGCGAACCTATTGATTAAAATTGTAGGTTCCTGTAAAATAAGGGAGAAAATGATGGACTAACTATAGGGTCTCTTGTGGGTTGTCATTAGTTGGTCTATTATCTACCTTCCTTGTTCATTGCAACCATCTACTACCACCATTAGGATCCCTCCATATCGCTTTTGTCTTCTTTGTCTATAGCTTCGTCTATCACTTTCAACAATCAGCCAGAAATTCAACCCCTGGATTTGCCTTGTTGTTATTTTCACACTTTGTTTTCTTGCAGTTTTTTTAGGGATACATTCTACCATAAGGCAAATAAATTGATACATACCTTGCTCGGGCTTCAGACAACATTTCAAGCTCATCCTCGTCCATGTCTTTTGGATCCGGACGAGCCGGTTTGGTTTCCGGATTCGGATCGATTTCTCCCGGTTTCAGCTTCCGAGGGTCGTCCACCATGTCTTCTCCTTCCTCTTTCTTTTGAGCCTGGTCCAAGAGATACTCGTAGCGCTCCAGACATTGAGCAGCGGTCCTTCCTATGATGGGCGAAATTGTGCGCCACTGGGTTGGCATGAGTTTGGCAAGATGGAGGAGTTTTTCGTCTTCCTCCCTGCTCCATTCTGTTTTCTTGATACTCGGGTCCAGCCACTCAAACCAACGAGCTTTGCACTGTTTTGCTGATTTGCGATGGAGAAGAGATGCTATTCTGGACCACTGGTTTTTGCCATATTTCATAACCGCAGCTTTGAGGATTTCATCCTAAGACGGAGAAAAGCATCAAATAAATTTGTGAGTAGGCGATAAAAAATATGACATTTATTTTACCCGAAACTAGATTACTTATTTTAGATTACGTATTAAGTGTTACTTTAATATTTTTGTGAATGGGCAAAAAAGAGCACGACATCTGATTTACTCAAAATTAGATTATTTTGGCCTACGTAGTGGGTCTAACTTAATTTGGATACATGCATTACACTTAGAATTTGTATCCTTTGAAACTTAGATTGAGAGAAATAAATACAAATTAAGAGTAAAACCACAATCTTCTTAGATGCAGCAAGAATGGAGATGTTGCAAGTGTGAGGAATTCGCGTTTTGACTACGGATTCTTATGTAAAAGTTTGCGAAAAACACGTTAGTGCCACTGGTTTTCCCTTAAGTAAATCAACTCCCAAGCTCAAAAAAAGCTCTCAAAATTGAGGGCCTAATGGAGGAGATATCCCACGCTATCCTGAGAGTCCACCTCTACATCAAGACAAACTCTTCATGCAAAGATAGGGAGCAAATACATTGACAGGGCTGCCACTTTATTTGGGGACTCTAAAACTGAAAAAACGGCAACCCTGCTGATGTGTTCGCTCCCTATCTTTGCATTAAGAGTTTGTCTTGATATAGAGGTGGACTCTCGGGATAGTGTGGGATATCCCCTCCATTTTGGCTTCAACTTGAGAGCAATTTTTGAGCTTGGGAGTTGATTCTGAGAAAACCAGTGGCACCATCATGTTTCTCGCGAACTTTTACATAAGAATGTATAGTCAAATCGCAAATTCCTCACACATGCAACATCTCCAATAGATGATGAAGTTTTATGACCATTTCGGTGTGCGGTGTGACCCACAACATACGGTGGCGATGGGTATATTAAAATCTCAGAGTGAAACCTGTATCCTCTGCTTCTTACAAGTCTCTGAAATGGCATCTCACATTGTTAAGCAACAACCATTGGTTAAATGCCTTGAAATGATTCAGACAAATATCTACTTGCAAAGCCCGATCCACACAAAAAGAGTACTGCGACACAACACCAGGAAATTTAGAAGTTGGGAAAAAATTTCCCATCAGCAAGTAGCGTCCTTTAAAGATGCACCAAAACTTGCTATAGCTCAGTTAAAATTAGTGGTGCAATACTTCTACCGTGTGGATTGGGTCTGAACAGAGTAGGGACATGTCGCCAAGCTGTCCTTGAGGGTTTCAGTGAGAGCCACAATTGCGACTCATATGCAAAGTACTGCGATAATGCTTTAAAAGCTTTTGTATGTGCTAATCCATAGAAAAAATAGAGCTCTGTGTCAAAGCTACTGTAAGAAATTCAAACGTAAGTACAAACCTCGGTGTTTCTCCAAACACCCCCTTTGATCATAATCCGCGGCATCTTGGTAAGAATAAAACTTCACGGTCACGACGAAAAAAATGAAAAGCACTTGAAACAACTTGGATTCATGCAAATTTTAAGAAACTATCATAAATAAATTAAAAAAGCAACGTTTGGAGACGATTCTCCTGTAACCATGGATGCTAACCTCACTTTTTTGTTATTGATTTGTGGTTAGCGACGAAACTGTTGACTGATTAACCAATTTTCCAACTTAATTTTCTAAATTTTCTAACTAACAATTCGGGAATCAACTAAAAATTTTAGGTGCATTATGACTCCTTTCAATTACGGGAGCTAGAAAATGTTTTATGTCATTCATTTAATATGCTTTTCATTCATTTTAATGTCATTATGACGTTAAAATATTTTACAAAAAAATCAAGAAAGTAAATTTTTTTTTTTTGTGGTGGTAACTGTACCCCATTCGTTTTTTGCGCGGCAATCGGGCCATTTTCTTTTCTTTCTCGTTTAGCGGCCTGCCTCAGAGATTCACGCGGATTTTCTAGCAATTTCAGCAACTTTTCATCAATTCGTTTTCGTTTATTTAATCTCGACTAATCATGTCTGGCCGTGGAAAAGGAGGTAAGCATCTTTTCTTCTGTTATCACCAACAATTATGACACCGATCGCAATTTTCCTCGAGGTCCTTCCACGCCACTTATCTCCACTCCAATTTTCCCATCTCCTCATCGTGATTCTTGCACTAATGGAATGGAATCCTACTTTGAATTCGTTGTTTGTCAAATTTCTCTTTTCATCCTCATTACGCATAACTTATATCAATCTAAATCCCAAACGCAACAAGCTATAGCAATCAGATATTCTGAAAGGTCCGATTGCAACTTGCTCCAACTCCCATATCTTATCATCATGACAACTAGATTTCAGCATGACTGCACATTTTATTTCCGTTATTTTCTTTTACCTCCAATGTCGAATCTGAAAGCTTGCTCAATTCATTATAAATGTTGCCTTTTATAATACACAATTTTACTCTCATAGCAACAGCCATATATAAGCCATACCTTCAACCAGTTCTTTTCTTGAAACGATGCGAAGAAGCGAAGGCCAATTCCTCTGTCATGAGGGGTTCTTCAATGCAAATTTTTCGAGCGTCAATATTTTCTGACTTTCAATTGCTGTTTTAAGTGGCACACAATTTTCAGAGTATCAGAATGTTGAATAATTCAGCCTTTCTCAGTTTCCTAGGAATTATTTTAGTCGCGCCCACATCATTTACTAAACCTTTAGTTCTATTGGAATTATGTCACCCAAATCAAAATTGTATCCACTCCACTGTCAATTGATTTATTAGCATTCACCTTTGTTGCATGAACACAGCGACATTGTACTTGAGACGGATGGTAGGGACATCGGTATGTGGCAGTGACCTGTACTTAACTTGATTCACCCATATGAATATTCCAGAAGGACAGTTTTAAAATAGATTCGTTAATGAGATCATTTTTACAATTATCTGTGTTCAATGAGCGCTTATTGAGTAATTGATATGAATCGATAAAGTAAAATCAAGAACACAAAATTTTACTAAGTATCATTGAAATCCAGTGTGGCATTTTTGAGTATGGAATGGGGAAAAAAATCACCGTTTACCATGTACTTTTCGCTTTGTATTGAAGTTGAAATTTATTCACGCCGTTTTCTCCACTCTTACTCTTACAGGTAAATCTAAGACCAAAGCAAAGACGAGGTCTAGCAGAGCTGGACTGCAGTTCCCCGTTGGGCGTATCCACAGACTGCTAAGGAAAGGCAACTATGCTGAACGAGTTGGAGGAGGCGCACCAGTTTACCTGGCTGCTGTTCTTGAATATTTGACTGCTGAAGTTCTTGAATTAGCTGGAAATGCTGCCAGAGACAACAAAAAAACCAGGTATATTTTACTTCTCATTGCATTACTTGGTTATTATAATATGATTTGAGCCTCCTAAGTCCAGTAGTGCCATCTTGGAAAATCGATCTCAGACTTACAAAAAATTTTGCACACTTACTTAATATGTGTGGACCAAGGTTGCCACTGTTAGGGAAAAATGTGGGAGCAGGAGTTTCCACCATCAGTAATAACAGAAAAAATATCTAGAAATTTAATGTCATCAGGGAACTTGGTCCTGGATCAGGAAACGCTGAGTGCATCAAGCATTTTTTAGCTACTTACACTTACGTAAGCCTGTGCAGAAAAAATACATTTGATTCAATTGTTGAACCCTTTGAGGCCTATGCAATATGCATGAGCAGGGGTGTCTGCAAGTCCAGAAATAGTACTGCTTTTTTAAGGGCAGTCTGGAGGTCCTGAAAAAGTGCGGAAATTCCGCATGAAGGCCCAGAACTTTTTTCATCTTTTGGTCTTTTTTGTTGCAATTTGAGCTAGAAATTTAAACTGTTGAAATTTTTTGAATTTTGTCAAATGAAGGTACTAGAAAAGTACTGAACTTTTCTGTTAAGGAGTTACTGAATTTCTCGGGAATGCACTGTAAAATTACTGATTTTTGGCCAGCCTGTTTTAGTAGACACCCTGATGAGATTAGTTGTGCAACGCACGCCCTGGCCCATGCAAAACTCTTTTTGCGGCCGCCGGCCAGAGGCTCCCCTCTGTCTCATTCTGTAATCGATGTATCAAATCATAAAGTGTACGTTTTCTGTCAGGAAGGATCTGAACTACAACTTTAGGCTACTGCCAATAGAATGCGGTGCCATCTGGAGAGAAAAAAAAAACCCAGGGCCCCAAGGGTTAAATCTGTTGGTTAACAAAATCCATCAGGTATCAATGTTCTCAGGCGAAAAATCAGAAAATTTCATTTTGAACATCAGGGAAGTCTAAATGAAACTTCAGTCGACCTTCAGAAAAAAGTCAGGAAAAAATTAATAAGTGACTATTATTTGCTTTCCACACCTTGTTTGTCGAACAACAAATGGTGCATGAATACTATTTCCAGTTATATCATCTTAGTCATCCTTTTTATTCCCAAGTTTACCTAACTTTGTCAGAGAAATGGAGGAATTGTCAGGGAATTTAATTTCCTAATTTGTGTGGCAGAAGTTGTCTTTGTTCAATAGAAGTCATTGCTGAAATTTTAGGTAGCTCTTCGAACAATCCGAAGTACCTGAATTAATTTGCTTATTCATGGTCGATTCATTTTTCACTTTTCCTCTGTAAATAATAGAAAGTCTTCATCTCTGTTAGACTGGAGGCAACATCTCAGTTTTTCAAATCTTTTCTATGGAAAGAATGTTGTCTTTTTTTTATGGCTGAATTTACTTTTTGTTTATAGATAGAAAGACTCATACGAAGTCACATTTTTATCCCCCCCCCCCCCCCCCCNAAATCTCCAGACACTTCATTGTACATTTAATCTGAATCCAACGATTTCTAAATTGTATCGTTTTTTTTTCAGGATCATCCCTCGTCACTTGCAGCTTGCCATCCGTAACGACGAAGAATTGAACAAACTTCTCACTGGAGTTACCATTGCTGAGGGTGGTGTCCTGCCCAACATTCAGGCCATCCTTCTACCCAAGAAAACCGGAACCACCTCTGGACCAGTCAAGAGCGGCAAATCAAAATCTCAGTCACAGGAATACTAATTTGGAAAACAGCATGCGGGATGCTGAATTCTGAAAGTGTTGACAATGGGTTATAATCCTCATTGAATCTTTGTATGATTTTTCTCTTATTTATTGACTTTCTAAACTGCACTGGATGTTTTTAGTATTGAAAAGTTATTCTCTTATTTTTTTTATTATGTATTTATTTTATCAAGCATTTTAATAACTCATTGCCTTTTACTTAAAGAAAAATTTTTTTCTGCATTATAAAGCTCTCAAAAATCCTACGTATTCTCCTAGTAATAATTGACTTCAAGTTACTTGATCCAATGTCTCATTGCTACAGGTTAGGAATCAAACAGATACTCCAGAATTGATCACTCAGTTGGATCTTGAGTTAGTTAGTCTTTTAATTCACATCCATCTGTTGTTTTAATTCACCTCAGTAGTTTATTTTCTCAACTGCAACCTGTCAATCACTATCACCTGTATTGTTCTTTCATATTCCTGTAGTTGACTTAAAGTTTTAAACCAGAGCAGTATTAGTTTTATAAACGTTCAAAGAAAAAAACCTGGGAAGAATCGATAGAATGTCGAATTTTGTTCGCTCGCAATTTTGCATAACTTGGTTTCCGTGATCAAAATGCGCCATTTTTACAACTGTTGAGGGTTGCCAATCAAAGTAAGAAAGAGCCATAAATCTTTTATCAACATAAATTGCGAACAGATCATCAAATAAATGTCTTGATATTCAGCTCGCGGTTCATGTTAGTCAAAACATAGAGGTGTCTCTTGGTTTTCATTAGTAACTCTTGATAGTTGCATCAATGAAACCCATTTTTTGATCGTAGATACCAGGCTCTTGTCATTAAGGGATCATTAAAACATGTTCATGTCATAACTTGCCTATTGTCTTTTTAAAATCTCCCGTTATTTTCTTGTGTTTCCATTTTTTACCTAAAAATTAAGAAGTTTAATTTACTGCCGTGACATCAGACTCAAAGGAGCTTCATCACATTCTGTAATCCGACTGGTAATGCATTCCTGTTAAGTGTATAAATTTTTTTTAGTCTAGTTAAATTCATGTAAGGATCCGTATCTCAAACTTTGAAATGTTATTCTTTTAATTACAAGTTTGAATACTCTCACTCAAATTTTCTTAAGGTTTTAACTTTTAAGCATTTCTAAGCGTTGTATACGCTAGTCTCAGGTGTTCTAACTTCTAAGTAATTAATAAAAATTTTTCATTAATATTTCTCCTATTTTGTCTGAAACCTCATCATCCAAGACTTATTTATAGTATGGTAAAGATGTGGAAGAGTGAAAAAAACTGGTTGCTGCAGTAAATCAGGGTTTCCAGCAGTCTGGAAAACCTGGAAAGTCAGTGAATTCTTGGCAACCACCTGTAAAGGTCAGAATTTTGTCATTAGTAAATATGTTCAACAACTTCAGCAGGGCCTATTAGAAAGGGAATGTACTCATAACTCCTGAGTGCAATTTTCTATAATTTATCTAAAAGCGACAATTTCGTCCACAGTTTAGAGAAAGTCACTGTAATTGAGGGAGTTGGAGGTTAAGGCACACGAGTGCAGTTTTTAAATTTCGAAAAGTTAAAAGTTTCAAATTTACATGGAGCCTCGGGAGATAAAAAAGTTCAAACTCACTTCTTGATGCGCATTTTAAATTGGATTTTACCATTGAATGAACAGAATCTATTTCCAGGCAAGCTTAATTTAAATCACCAATATTTCAATCCTTTCAAAAACTGCTTTTATGGGTCTTTTCCTCCAAGTCCCCCTATGAATGAAACATTAATCCAAGTGGAAGTTTTGTTTGAAGGTCAGTGAGAGTCTAGGAAAGCAGAATTTTCAGGATATTGTTATCAAAATCAGGAGTGTACTTTAAGGTCTTAATATTAGAGGATATGGAACCTATAAGCCAAAGGACCCAAAATTGAAAGGGAAATTAAAGTAAATTTCAGCAATATTAATATTATGTTTCCTCTTTTGTTGTTGTCCAAACATTAATCTCAGTCCCTCTCAGTGTGCCACTGCGATTTTCAAAGAATGACGCACAGTTAATTTTGAAAAAATTGAAATTCTAGACAGGAGTTCAGAGAATGTGTAAGACCCTTGATGAAAATTTTTCAGTAGTGAATAGTAAGAAAAAACAAAGTACACTGAATTTTAATTTTTTTGGTTAAAGCATAGGCACTTTTACCGTCTTCCAGAAGTGAGGAATTTTTTTAGACTGATCAGAGGAGATTAAGTCATGTCCCCCCTACATTTCTATCAGTATGTAGTCGAAAGTTTCCACATCGAGCTCCTATGTTGCCGTTTTTGTGATCATAACCCTGGAAATAGAATAATTTTTTTTTAAAAAAAAAATTGCAAAGAGGATTTCTTGCTGATGTGGCAAAATAACGGCTCTCACAATTCACAACTGGAACAGCGTAGAAGCTTCAGGTGTTGCGCTCTGGGTGAAAGGTCTGCAATTTTATTCCCATTACTGTGACAATTTTTACTTATTTCCGGGGATTTTTTTTCTTTCTCTCAAATGCATATTTAGGTAACCATCTTTTTTGTTATCATGAATGGGAGAAAAAAACAACAATTCTCAGCAAACAAGCGCTATTAAAAAGGAGTAAGTTATTAACTTGGACAGTTTTTAGGGAAATTGGCACTGGAAGTAGGCGTTTTTTTCAATTCATTTCAGTAAGGGGGGGGGGTGTTCCTAAGATTTCCTTTGATTTATTCCAAAAAAGATAGAATACTAGAAATATCGGAGGATGTGAAGTGGAATAAAGTCGTAATTTTAGTCGTCATGTTGTCACGGTTCCTACTATTGCCAGAACTTAGATTTCTTGGAAGTTTTTATCTGATGATTTGGAAACAGCCCATTCCTTGCAGTACTTAATAATACCTCAAATTAATAATGGTCATTAAAATGCGCGCGAAAAACTTCAGTGACAAATAATGCAATTTTATTACATAACGTTGATAAATTCAGTGGTTTATAGTCGAGGGGGTCAAAGGCCTTGATGAAGTGGGATGGGATCAGAACTCAGAACAAAGCCTTGAAAATTTAGCCGTTATCAAAATTTGTCCGTTAATTTGAACCGCGACGCGAAACCCGCCGCGAGGTCACCTGATAACGATGACGTAATCGCTTCATTTTGATTGGACGTTAGAATTTCGTGCACAAAAAGTAGTTCTAAGGTTATTAGTCATTTTTTCATAGTTTGTCCCTTAAATAAGTTTAATTGCAATAAATTAAATGAAAAATTACAATTTTGAAATTAAAAATAATATTTTCAATCGTAAGGATTGAGCGAAGATGATGAAATCCATTATCATTTGAAATTTTCGTTGCTGCGGAATGATACAATGTTTATTTTAACGGCTTTTCTTGTTGGCGGCAAAATTCATTGTTTTGCTGAAACCGTCAAAACGTCCGCTTGCTGTGCCTAGAACCGTGTACCGCTCTGTGAAATTTTAATTTTTATTTGCTCTTATACTCAAATTTAACTCAAAATGCGTGAAATCGTTCATCTTCAAGCTGGCCAGTGTGGAAACCAGATCGGTTCCAAGGTAATTTCCATTTTCCCATACAATTTAACTTTAACTCAGCTTCGGCGTGTGGCCTCCTAACCTGCGGGGTTCTTTATTCTTCCAAGCCTAATACTTTTATCCTCCATTTATTTATCTTATTTTCAACTATTATCTCCTTACCGAACTTCTGTTCTTTAAATGATACCTCCGAGCACCGATATTCACTATTTTTATCAGCTGTTTTTGTGACCGCAAGCATGGTCACCATCATCCATCTCCCAGGTTTCTCTTACGTTTTCCATTATCTTCCTCCTCCTGTAATTTACCTCCACTCAGCCGCTTAAATTCTATAATTGCATTCACTATTGCAGAGGAATTCTCTGGCTGTAGGTATTACGCTTGCTTAGTATTGTTCTGGGGTGGCCTGAGCCTGTGAGCGAAGGTTCTGTTTCTGCTATGTAAGAGAGTCCGTGAGCTGGAAAAGTTCATGCACTTCCAGAGTGCGAAGGAAGATCGGCCATCTTGCTCCTTGCATTTACTTTATATGTAAGAGTGATTTCAAACAATTCTCTGTTGCAGTTTAGGTATGCGCCAACTTATTTGTCGAGGGCTGGAGTATATTTGGTCAGCTTGTGTAAATTTTTACGCCTTCATCTGTGTTTAATGAATGCCAACTAAACGTATTTATTTTAAAAGGAACTACGTTTCATGCAAATCCTATGCACATTGTTCCTTCTAGCATATATACGTCCAATTTTCAATGCAAAAGCCATAAAATTTTGTTCCGATAAAATCTTGAACAGTCTGTTAGTATTTTCCTTGCTGAGTTTGTAGACACTCTAGAGAGAGAAACATAAGTCCTTCAAATCATCTTGGCTGTTTTAAATTCGTATTCTGTTTCTCATTTCTTAAAACTACTCAAGACAAAATTAAATCAAAATTGTTTCCAATGTTGATTTTAGCATGAAAGTAATTTTGTTCTGTTTGTTTTTTTTCAGTTCTGGGAAGTCATCTCAGGTGAACATGGCATCGACCCCACTGGTAACTACACCGGAGACTCAGATCTTCAACTTGAAAGGATCAACGTTTATTACAATGAATGTGGAGGAGGTTACTATCTTTATTTATATTTTGTCATATTATCAATAGCCAAAGAGCGAAAGCTCATATCTCCATCCCAGAGTTTCAAAATTTCTGCCACGATTATATTTTTTGAAGAGAAATAAGTCAACTTTTTAGCTAAAAATTTTTACAGAACATTCTGTCAACAGAGAAGAAACATTACTGAAGTTTTCAAGATATTATGTTGACTAGTTTTCCACAGACACAACGTAGAAAGTATGATTGGAAGTCAGCAATGTTGCAAATGGAGGTTCGGGGTTTTGCGCTTTAGCCATTCATATACTTACTTGGTTGCTCTGGAGAAAATTACTTTAGTTGTCAAAGTTCTACACAGCCAAAAAATAAAATGTTCATTCTTTTTATAACACGTGTGTACAGAAGAAAGCAGGACTTCCTTACCCTCTCCAAATTTTGTATGCAAGAGTCAATGCTCACATAGAGGGAGGTTTTTTTGCAATTTTGGTTTGGGTGGACTTTTTTGCATGGTCAAGAAGAATGCATAGAGAAAGATTTTCATGAGGAGATAGTATGGTACTTCCTAACTGGCAGAACAAATGAAATAATATTTCAATTGATTTTTCAGGTCACAAGTATGTGCCTCGTGCAATCCTTGTCGATTTGGAACCTGGAACCATGGACTCTGTACGATCCGCTGCATTCGGTCAGATTTTCCGACCTGATAACTTTGTTTTTGGACAGAGTGGTGCCGGCAACAACTGGGCCAAAGGACATTATACTGAGGGCGCTGAATTGGTGGATGCTGTTTTAGACGTTGTCAGGTAATATAAATTATCCTCCCCTAAAGCCTCCGAGTTGAAAACTGAAAGCAAAAAATTTCGATTTTCATAGCTCCAATTTTTAAATTCTTGTGATAAGTGGGGTTTCTGCCACTTACTTGAAAAATAGGGAATTTAATGTTAGCTCTGGAATTTTCACTCCAAAGAGCTCAGTGAAATTAGTCACGTGGAAGAGGAGTTAAGAACCGAAAGCTGCCTGTCTCCTTGTTACAAGTTTAAACTACTAACTACAGCAATTAATCCTTGCTGATGTCTCAGGTAAATAACTTTATCAACTATTTTTCATTACAGTTGCCAAGATGTCAAAGAAATACTTTTTATTTAACTACATGAAGCAGTCGAAAATTTTCATTATGTGGCCTTGAAGTATACTTTGGATAAATGTATCCACTTTGACAGCAGTCACAATCTCTGCTTAACAAGGGGAAGAAGTTATCACTGTTCTGTCGTAAAGGAGCTCATCAACTTGTTTTGTTCCCAAACTGCAATTGGAAAACCATTGAAAAAAAGAAGAACTTTGGAGAATCTTTGTATTATTTTTATTTCCCTCAACTCTAACAGTGTTCCAAATTTGTTCACAGGAAAGAGTCAGAAAGCTGTGACTGCTTACAAGGTTTCCAGCTGACCCACTCACTTGGTGGCGGTACTGGATCCGGAATGGGAACGCTCCTTATCTCCAAAATCCGTGAAGAATACCCTGACAGAATCATGAACACGTTCAGTGTTGTCCCATCCCCCAAGGTAATCATCTTCACCATATAATTTGATCGTTCAACTTTTCTGTATTCGCTCACTTTTCTTTGAATGTGGATGTTTGTTTGGAAATGTCAATGATCATAACACACTGAAATCTCAGGTTAAAGAGTTCAGTCGTGTAAATGTAACATTTGATGTCTCATATCGATCTAGAAACTTTGCCGTAAAATGGAAATTTATGGTGTTGTAGAGGACTCTTACTGAAGCAATAGTTGTGTGTAGAAAAGTTAAGGGTGTCATGAATTCCTATTTTCGCTATGTAAAATTTACTGGTGCTGAGGTACACTTTTTCAAGCTCTCCTAGATAGATTTTCAGATTTTTTGATTGATCTCTTAGACTTTCCTTCCGCCTTAAGAAGAGAGGGCTATTGGAAAGTCACAAATTAAATTTCTTTTGAATTCCTGAGACAAAAGTAAATAAATTTCACCCATAAAGGCCCTTCAGACTGGATTTATTTTCCTTTCTGGAGGGTAATTGCAGAAAACCCGCCTGTCTTTATTTAAAGGAGAAAGTTGGGAACAAACACAAACGAAGTTTTTGAAAATCCACCCAGCAGATCCTTAAAAAAGTGCTCCGCAAAGTCATAAAACTTTTTTTTAGAAAATCTTTTTTTTTTTAGTTTCGAATACACACAGGAACGACACTATCAGGGTGCCAGATTGCATGACCCTGTGTGTCACTAAATGTTGCATAACTGATGAATTAATGATCAGGTTTTAAGAAACCCTGTCTTGTATTACATCTGATTATATGTACAATTTAGTTTGACCAAGAACTGGAAAAAAAGAAGGACATTCTCCTACATACCTTGACATTTTTTTCTACTCATGACTCTCCTAAATCTTAATCTTGATAGAAGCACTGATAAATTGCAGAATGGCTTTAGCTTTTGATAATGAATTTCCAGACTTTTTCATAATGATTTATAGGTGTCGTCAGGGAAGATGACTGTCAAATACTTTCTGCTCAGACATGTGGGTGACTCTGCTGTTGGCTGCTACATTTCCATTAAAAATAACGCTTACTTACCTTCTTCAAAGAGTGGCACCTTATGATATCTCAGGGTTGCAAAAAATTGGGCTGTGTAAGTGATAGAGTAATAGTAGGTTATTCTCTGCAAAATCCAGGTGAAACTTGCATGCGTTTTGCCAAATTGCAGCGATGTCTTCACCAAGAGCAAAAATAAGGTGATCAATCTCGAATTTCGGAGGAAAGAGAAGATACCCCTGTTGATTCACAAATTTTTTTGGGCATATACGTCTTTGTGGATTGTAACAAACAGATAAATTCCAATGTAAAACATTTTGAAACAATGATGTAAGCCTAATCATTCATAAAAAAGAGGGGGGGGGGGAAGGATAAAAACTTAGTCTCTTTCATCTTATAAATGTGATAACCATTAAGAGACCCTACTCGTGCCCTGATTGGTAGCAACCAACTGAAGCACCTTCAACCTGTGTAGAGATGGCCAAGTAGGCAGATCGGGTAGAAAGCAATCGACAGCCAACTTGCCTGACGACACTTCTAACTGTACTCACCATCTTGCCAACACAGTATTCATCTGGTTTTCAGGTCTCAGACACCGTTGTGGAACCTTACAACGCTACCCTGTCAGTCCATCAGTTGGTCGAAAACACAGATGAAACTTTCTGTATCGACAATGAAGCCTTATACGACATCTGCTTCCGTACACTGAAGCTCTCAACCCCCACCTATGGTGATCTCAACCATCTTGTCTCATCAACTATGTCCGGAGTTACAACCTGTCTCCGATTCCCAGGTAAACATGCATGACCACTCCCTCGATGTTTAACCCTAATTTATGAAGATTTTATCGTACTTATGTAGGAATTCAATATTGGGACATGTTTCATGCAAGTCTGCACTTGAACAAATAAAAAAAAACTGATGAATAAAAAAATAGAAATGCATATTAACTGGCCATCTCATCTTAGAAACTCAAAATATTTTTTTTTGATGATGTCTGCAAAGTTTTCAAGACTAAGTCTAATTTATACGTTATTTTTCTCTGAACTTTTTTGGTGCTTGGAAGTACTTGAATTCTAAAAATTGAGAAAATATAGTCAAATATGTCAGACTTTACTTTAGGATAAGCTAAATCTAGCCATTTATGTTTAATACCTACGGAAAATTAAAACCAAAATGAATACTTTTTGGACACAGCATTGAAGTTTGAAAAAGTTTTGGTAATCAATTTTACAGAGACTAGTTAAATTGCTAAAATGCTGAGAGACTCTGTTTTCTCAACATTTTTACAGGTTTGAAAAATTGGGAATTGCCGGGGAGTTACATCAGGTCAGGGAATTTTTTGTAAAAGTCTAGAAGTTTGTAAAATCTTAAAATTTGAAAAAATATCAGCACTGCCCACTCAATCAATCTCAACCTGGTGTCAGGGTTCAACGTTCCTAGTTAAACTCTGAAAAGTGTATCCAGAGAAATATTTTCTGAAAAGGAGATGAAATTCTTGTTAACTGGATGATTAATACCCGAGAAAAAGGCTCTTATTTTTCTTTTAATTAGAGTGACATTACAACAATAGTCTTTTTACAGTTTCTTAACTTTTATCATCTAGGTCGGAGAAAACCCCTTGAACAGGGTGTCTAGCATCAGGAATTTCCTGATTCTATCAGGATTTGAGGTCAATCAGGATTTACTCCCGATTTCAACAGGATTTGAGGAACAAGCGGTAGTAAAATCGGGATTTGAGAAAAGTCAGCCGTCCGATCGGATTTGTTTATCAAGCTATTTTTGCGAAGTTACATTTTTCTCTGCAAAAAATTAGGGTTTGGGAAAGTTCTGAAATCAAAATTTAGCAGTCAAAAATCAGGGTTTCCCAAAATGAAAAAAAAAAAAAAAACTAGACTCCCTGTTAAAAGTCAGGAAATATTTCTCGCTGAGTCTGTGGACATTTAGCTGTGTTGAAATTTGCTTCTTCAATCCTTCATTGGTTCCTCTTTCGTTTTCCAGGTCAACTGAACTCTGATCTCCGCAAACTGGCCGTGAACATGGTTCCCTTCCCACGTTTGCACTTCTTCATGCCTGGTTTCGCACCTCTCACCGCCCGTGGCTCTGTCAACTACCGTGCCACGTCTGTCCCCGAACTCGTCCAACAAATGTTCGACTCGAAGAACATGATGGCCGCCTGCGACCCACGTCACGGCCGATACCTCACCGTCGCTGCCATCTTCCGTGGTAAGATGTCAATGAAGGAAGTCGACGAACAGATGATGAACGTACAGAACAAAAACTCCTCCTACTTTGTCGAATGGATCCCATCCAACTGCAAGACCGCTGTTTGTGACATTCCACCAAAGGGAATGAAAATGTCCGCAACATTCATCGGAAACTCAACCGCGATCCAGGAGCTTTTCAAGCGAGTGTCGGAACAGTTCACGGCTATGTTCAGGCGCAAAGCTTTCTTGCATTGGTACACAGGCGAAGGCATGGACGAGATGGAATTCACTGAAGCCGAGTCCAACATGAACGATCTCGTGAGCGAATACCAGCAGTACCAGGAAGCATCAGTCGATGAAGATTGTGAATTCGAAGAAGAAGAACACGAAGAAGAAGCCTAAGTGGCACTAAGCGATATTCCTTCTAAACTCATCTGTCTGTGTGCACCATGTTAACCGGTCCCTGTTTCCTTCATTTCTTTCAGCTCCTTTCTGGATCGTTCTTTTCATGATTTTAAATTTTTGTAAGTAACAAAATCTTAACAGAACTCACTCGCATTTAAATTAATATTTCTTGACGCGTTTCAGTTGCGGTCAACGAAATAATAGAAGAAAAGAAGTAAAATTCAAAAAAGAAATATTGACTTGTGCCAGTGAGTGACGTTAAAATTGTATTATTCATACGAAACTCGTATAGTCGTATTGTTTTTTAAAATTTTTGTATCGTCATTATTACTTTGCCAACTTACCATTTATATGTCCTTTATTTATTCTGGTTCTCAAAGTATCAACTTTTTACCATGAAATTTTAGGAGCACTGTTGATTACTGATTTGAAATCAAATTCGAATTTTATGTGTAGATCTTAATTGTTTCAGCTTTCATCAAAATATATATACATTTTTTTTTTTTTCATCTTCCGTTCAAATATTGTGAAGGCTGTTTTAACTTGATGACTCCTTGTTGGCATCACATGTTGTATTTGTATGTGATATTAAAAGTTAATTTCTCGAAAATCAAAAAAAAGAATTTTCAAAGCTGTCACAAATTAAGAAGTTACGCATGGTGACATCGTGCCAAAAAAGTATGTTCAAATATTTCTTCATGCCATGTGTAGGTACTTATTTAGTTATTATTCTTAAATTACTTAGTATACATTTGTCCTCAAGTACCTTTTACTAATAAGTCATGTTGCTATTCAGGAAAATCTAGAATATTGATGGCCTAAGTCAAAAAATTTGTATCACAGATTGTTACGTTGTAAATCTCCACTCATGTTTTATTTCATTCAAGGAAACCCTCCCGAAAATATGTTTCTCTAGAAATTTTCTGTGAACTTTCTTCTCTCATTCTTTGAAAAGCACAGAAAACATTTGAAACATTTTTGAACATTTGGAAACATTTTGATTAGTTTTCCTTGAAGGAAACAAAACGTAGTTGGAGATTTTTAAATGTTGTAATTGAGATACGCATTTTTCGTATTAAGCTATCGATATGCTTGATGTACTTTTTGAAATACTCAATATTTGTTAGGTGTAATACTCTGATTGAAACAATGTGTTGATCCACACAAATTTAGTATTTAGTCGCGATGCTTCAAAATTCTCACTTTTAGAAGAATTATTGAATGTGTGATTTTATTTTGCCAATTATCAATGCAACGTAATTCTTCCGTAGGCAAGTCGGTCTCAATTTAATTCTCTAACTCTATGCAGTTAATGTATTCTCTCATAAAAGCATTTACGTTTTTAATAGGTGTGAATTCAAATGTGTGTGTATTTACAAAGTACTCTCGGCTCTCAATGCTTGACAGTATCTATTCTTTCAGTACCTTTTTGTAAATAACGTCTTTCATCTAGGACCTGGTTAATTGTGGTTTTCAATTTGTACTGTTGTAAATACCTAATAAAAACCGATTTTGTAATAAATTTGGACTTGAAACTTTCTACTTTCTAAGCATCCCTAAGTACAATGAGAAATCCGTTAATGATTCAATTTGCAACTTTATGTTGACTCATGAATCTTAATTAAAAATCCTGCCATAGGGTCATTTTTATAGGAAAAATTGTGTGTCAGACAATTATCATCTCTAACGTGTAGGAACATATCTTGATTGCCTTATGTCAGTTTCTCTCACTAAATTTTTAATTTTTGTAGGTGAAACTCCTCATGTTCGCCTCAAATTTATAATGATTTTTCCTTAAACTTGAGAGATTTGACACTTAAGTTGTTGGGCACATTCGTGTAATGGTTCCCCCCCAAAAAAAATGAAATGCTCTTATAAATATTGAAACAGCATTAACAAGCAGGACTTCCTCTTGCAAGAGTTAAAAAATTTGAAAGAGGACATCAGCAATGAAACGTTTCCACTTGGCACTGTCAGGGTGTCTACAAGTCCGGAAATAGTACTGACTTTTTAAGGGTGGTCCGGAAGTACTGAAAAAGAGCGGATATTCTGCAAGAAGGTCCAGAATTTTTTTCATTTTTTTGTCATTTTAAGCAAGAAATTCAAATTTTTGAAATTCTTCAAATGTCGTCAGTTGGAGGTACTGAAAAAGTACTGAATTTTTCTGTTAAGAAGGTACTGAATTTCTTGGGAATGCACTGAAAAAGTACCGATTTTTGGCCAGCCTATTTTAGTAGACACTCTGACGGTCAAGCTTAAACGTCAGTTTTATTTAGACATTTAATTAAAAAAGGAAAAATTATTAATATTTTCCAAGTAATTAAATCAGCCTTAGCCACTAGGGTGAAGAAAATACTTTTCCTCAGATTTGGTTAAAACAGATCCAGGCTCTTATATGGTAAGAAGCACTTTCGTCACCTTTGAATCAATGTGAAATCTGTTCAACTTCTGGAGAAGTTTTCTCATAAACTATTAGACCTACAAGCTTGAAATTTTTCAGGCATGTGAATATGACTGTTTCTATTACTAGAACTGGAGAAACAAAAATTTGTTCGAAGAAAGTTTTTTTTGAAAATTGAAAGTTTGGTAAATTTTTCTGAGCTGTATTGTGGCATAGAATAACAATTTATGTGCCTACACTCACAAATCTTGTTCCTTCCAGAGCCCTGATTTCTAGGGAAATTTAAAAAAAAGAGAAGCTTTGAAAGATATCACTTTCAGTTTCTAAGAAACATGCACTGGAAGGTAAGAAACACTTATAATTCAAAATCGTGCTAAGGGGGGAAAGAGCCATGTAGCTACCTTGATTGACCTAGACAAGCGCTCTTCATTTTTGAAAAACTCCAATTAAAACAGAAAGATAGTAGTAAAGTACACGATGTTGCTCACCATTTTGAAGCTAAAAGCGTCCTCTACGAAAGAAGAAAAAAAGTAAAATTCTTTACGTTTTTGGACGTACTTCTTACCTTAAATACAAGATGCCCCCATAAGATGGGAAAAGTACTGATAAGCGTGACTTTTTCCACACCTTTTTTTTCTTTGTGGAAAAAATGAAGGTAAACATGTAAAATGAAAGATAAAAATGAAGACATGATAAGGGGTCCGAACAATTTTATTATAAAAACTCTATCATAAAAAAGCAACAGCAGTATGTACAAAAAGTTCAGAAGTGTAGGTAACGAAGAATGAGAACCAGAATTAGTAAAACAAAACTTTTGGACAGACTTAATTCAAAAATATATAATCACACTGACTGTAAATGACATAGCTAAGTAAGGCAGGCTACAGAAATTATCAAGAAGTAAAAACACTTATATACACTTTCAGATGAACTGAAAATAAATAGACTCAAATAAACCGATGGAATTTCGGCCATTTCAAAAGTTATTCTGTTCTTAATTTTCTTAGTCATCAGAACTCCATTCTGATAATCTCAACGACCTCCCCTATTTTCTACTTGATTTGTGACTTTCTGTTGCCTCCTTCTTTAACCGATCGAAATAAATGGTAATAGGTTTTTCCAAAAGCATACACGGCTTTTCCTTTTTCACGATTTTCCGCTCGTGAACGGATAGCCTCATCACAGCAAGATGCGTCATTTCAAATTACGCGCCCTCAAAAAAAGGAGGAGACTGACGTCATTGTTTCCAGTTCCGCCAACATGGAAACTGGAGAAAATAACTGTAAAATTAAATTTGACCTTCATTTTTGAAACACGTCAAAACATCAATAGACTCAAATCAGCGCCGTAAAGTAATGGCGATTTTCTGCTCGCGTGAAGGTTTCACTTTAAAAGTTCTGTGAATTACAAGATGTATCTACTGTGATTACTAGCGAAATTGCAATCGCACAATAAAACAAGTTAAATATCCTCCCCCG
This sequence comes from Bemisia tabaci, assembly GCF_001854935.1. Taxonomy (NCBI): domain Eukaryota; kingdom Metazoa; phylum Arthropoda; class Insecta; order Hemiptera; family Aleyrodidae; genus Bemisia; species Bemisia tabaci. The sequence goes on from NW_017547881.1 coordinate 2,027,272, forward strand.
TGTTGTGTTAGTTCCCTTTGCATCAGCTCTTAGACGGAAGCCCCTATCTTCCTGGTTTTAATTACATGTCTGCCTCGAGCCTACTCGTTTATTTCTCCGAAAATGAGCCACAATTCTTTTCAAAACGAAAGAACGCCTTTTCGAACCCTTTTTATCCAACGGGAAGTGTCCATTTAAGCTGGCGTGTAAAGTAGTGCTTCCTCCAGAAAATATAGGTTACATCGAAAGTAGCCCCTCCAGGGCTTGTTATTATCTTGTTATTCGTTCAGCCTCTATCGCTCCTCATAAGTCTCATGTTAATTAAACACAAGCATCTAGAGAAGTCAGTCAAAATGAAGAAATTATTCTCCAAAATAGATTCGAGGATAGACAGCACCCCGAAGGAGCCGAATAACTATGTCGGGAAATCGTTCACCGTTGGGAGAACCAATGTTGTTGTGGAAGATGTCATCGCGGAAGGTAAGACCTCACTTCCCTTTTTGCTTTAATCGCATGTCACCTCCTCTATTTTAATGGAAGGTTTGGCATTTGAAGAATTACCATTCGTTTAATCTTACTGCCATTTCTTGGATGGAGTTACATATCATGAACTTTGCATTCGTGATGTCTGGAAAGTTTTACAATGCTCAAGTTTTATCATGCAACGGCTTCGCAGCACAAGTCAGTTTGTTCACCAACAACTCTCTTTACACATCAGATTCAAATGGTGCCATGCGAATCTAAGAGGTGAGGTGGAAACTCATCATCTACTTAATACGCCCGAAAGCCCATGCTTCATGTTCCTATGAGTATGCTAAATAGGAAGCCTTGTTAGGAGTATTTTATCTCCCATGTTGGTCCTTACAAGAATGTTATGTTATTAAATATGTAATATATCTCTTTACTCTCTGCTTTGACAAAAATTTTTGTAGAATCTGTGTGGTTAACTTTCAAGAATGCTCTTTTTTACAATTCAGTTTAGAATGAACGGATTATCAATATTAGATGAGACTAATACATCTAGTTGTAGAGACCGCATTTGTAAATTTTGGAAGATCTGGCTATCAAGGTTGGGATTTTCTCAGGCTTGCCATTTTCATGAGGTCATGCCACCGTGGAAGGTCAGGGAGAGTCACGGGGTTCCAAAAGTTTTGAGTCCGGGAAAAGCCAAAAAAAGTCAGGGAATTGGGTGAGGAAGAAATTATAGAAACCGCATAAAGTGTTAACCATCAGGCTCAGTCAGGAAAAGCCTTGCCATGTCAGTGATATTTTCTAACAAGAACCAAAAGCAATAACTCGATCTCCAGGACCTGAGCCTCAACACCAGATTTTAACTACCCAGAACTTGCTTTCGTTGTCAAGGTTGCCTATTAAGGTAATGTTTACGAGTGCGCATGAATAGTTCCACTCAGTCCAGATTTGAACATGATATTTTAGTTGAATCTGGTCATCAATTTTACATTTTAATGTTGAGCGTTTCTTTCATCTCTAAGCTGAAATTTTTTTGAGGTCGGTATTTTTCATCTTGTTAATGAGGGGGAAAAAATGAAAAACAGGGGATGAAATTTGTTCTACTAACCGCTTAATAGATAGTCTAGGTTTCTTACTTTAAGCAAGGTGCGACTCATAAAAGCTACCTACTCTTTAATCGTTTTTGGGCTGGAACAAGACATCTTAACAGAGTAGTATGTATGCTCTTGATATGCTGCTCGTATGCTGCACTTGGGTGTATGAGTTTAACGCCCAGTAAAACATGACCATGACTACTTCCTCTTTGAAAATTGGGATTGTTATCAGCATCCACAATCTTATCAGTGTAATTGAGTAATCATTTATATTTAAAGGATGCGCTTCAGCGTAACAGGAAAGAGTTACTTACATTTAGTACAAGATTCTTTCTTTTCGTGTCTGAACAAAGAAAGGTCTCTTTAAGACTCTTAAGTCCTCCAATTGTGGATTTGTTTCAAGGTATGGGAACTTAAACTTTTTTACCTGATTTTTCCGATTAGGTATTAGCAATTTTTAGAGAGTTTTCTGAGACTTTTCATGTCCACCCTATGTTTTTCCTATCAGTAAATGCTGCCCCTCTTGGCATAGTTTCTCTACTCATTATATATTATAAATTTTTCCTTTCAAAAAGCTAACATAACTAACTAACTTTGTAATCGCGTAAGACGGTTTCCAAAGTCTATCATAGTGCTAAGCTTTAAGAGTTCAGCCAGCATCGATTTTAGAGACCACAAATTACCTTCAGAGGGGTCTACACAGAGATGCAAAATTTCATGAAACTGTACAAAATTATATTCATTGAATTTTTTAAAGCCTCTGCAGTGGACTCAGGAGGTATGCTAAGAAACGCAAGAACGCCTAGAAACAGGGGAGTTTTTACAGATGCTGAAAAAACATATTATGAGTCAAGTTTTGAAGTTTCCCATAAAATTCTCAGATAAGTAATTGTTGCGGGTAGATACGCAGCAACACAGCCCTGAAAAAAACATTGAAATTTCACTCTCAACAAAATGGAAGTTTATGATTCTTCTTGAGCTTCTAAAATTTCCTCTAAAATTTTTTTTAGCATTTCTGGATCCACAGAAATAAAATTCCAGAAAAGCAGGGGAATTTATTTTTTTTGCGGGGAGGGTAGGTATGCGAAATTTTAAATCCTAGGGCTTAGGCTTCCTGGATTCCATGCTTTTGTAATGTTCTGCGGGTAGTACCGGATATAGGAAAAATGAAGGCAAGGCAAAAATACGGAAACGAACTTATGTATTGAAAAGCGAACGAACGGTGAGGTGACAAAAACTAGCTGCTATCTTACGGAGGTCGAGAGCCGGGCCGTGTGACTCCAGCGCCAAAATCAGAGTGCCCTTTCTTTGGCTCTCTGGCGATCGGATCCTCTGGTCTCCTTAGCTCATAACGGTGACCAGCTAATGGCTCCAGATATGAATGAAGGGCAAGGGTTGAGGGTGATTAGTCCGGACCCCGCGCGGAATGATGGGATAGAAAGTGCAGAGTCCGGTGATAAGACGTAAGAAGAGAAAGCATGCGAATAGGTGGAATGTCCTGAGACCGGATATGAGGTATAAATGTAAGAGTGTAAGTGATGATGGAAGATAGGTATAGATAGATATAGGTATAGATAGATATAGGTATAGATAGATATAGG
>NW_017547881.1:2036951-2137205 GCF_001854935.1 Bemisia tabaci
GTGGAAAAAAACTCGCTGAAAGCGAATTTTAGCAATCAACACAACTTGACGTAGAGACATGATTGGCTAAAAAATACAACGGTTTTTGATACATCGGAAAATCAACCAAAAATCTGGGCGAAACGCTCAAGGTCGCAGAGGTATAGGGAATCCCATTGCGAAAGCAACGGAACGATTCTAATATCATGGGGAACTCCGTTCCCATGACAAAAAAAGAAAATTGTCGGGATGCATGCTCGAAAAATTTTTCCTTGAAGGTTCATGTAACGATTTTGCCGCATTCATCGTGTTTAGGTCAGCAAGGGAGCGCAGCCCAGATTTCAGGATGGTAACATGTAATACATTAAAGCAAGTGGAGTATTTTTCGGAAAATTGATAATATCGCGGTAAAAATCAGTATTATTTTTCGTCATCGACACACGCTGATCTAAAGTTTCGGTGCAATAGGAAGAAGGAAAATGCGTCACATGATATCGCTCGAATAATGAGCGGCTTTCATCATAACGCCTGGATACAACTATTCGGCCTTTACGGGTGTCCGTGTTGCATACGCACGGATTGAAGGCGTTTTGACCGTCCATATCCTCGCCGCCTCACCTGTTGTACGCTGCGTGGCAGCTAGTTCCACCGCGGGGAACCCAAATGACTGAGCGCCTTAAATTCTTCGGATATACTACAATGACGTATCGACGGTGAAACTTCCAAAACACGCATCTCGTTTGCTATGTTTTTAAAAATCATCTTCCTATTTTAATTTTTTTAAAGGAGAATAAATCAGCATCATTCCATGAGATTTGTGCAGGATTAGATTCGAACAGCGAGGAAAAATTACGGAAGTTTATGAGCAGTGGCGAAGCGCGAATGATCAACTGAGGGCTGATTATTGAAATTGATAGACAAAGCTCTAGACAAAGAAGACAAAAAGGATATGGAGGGATCCTATTGGTGGAAACAGGTGGTTGCAATGGACAAAGGACGTAGGTAATAGACTAACTAACGGCAACCCACGAGAGACCCGATAGTTAGTCCATCTTTTCCTCCCATAGTCTATAAGAACTACCCATTTCAACTGATAGGATCGCTCTATACTCCATATGTCTTCTTTGTCTATAGCTTTGTCCATCAATTTCAATAATCGGCCCGCAGAGGAGCTTTGGTGGACAAGGCGCATAAGTGCAGTTTTTGTTGTTTTGAGAAATACGTGTTTGGAGTTTCGAAATTGTATGGATCCTTATGGCGGAAGGAAAGTTCAAACCGACTTTTTGATGCTTAAAAATTGGAATTTGGGAGCGAATTTTTCACAGAATATGCATTTACACTAATTTTACTCGAAATCATATCTCAATTATTTTTTAAAAAAAAACTGCACTCATGCGCCTTGTTCCCCTAGCCCCTCAATTATAATAGATTTTTCCCCATTTGAAGCAACGGTAAAAAATGCGACAATGGCCGGGAAACGGTTTGCAGGGGGTGAGTCCATGGCGCGTGTGGAAATAAAACCGCCAAAAATCAAAATCCTGGCTGGTCCTAATTTCGAGATATTGCAATTTGAAGTTTGCACAGTAAATGCTAGTTTTCTACTGATTTTGATCCGCTTTTTTATTCATGTGTTCATTGAATCGATGTTGATCAGTTCACGTTTTTATTTTTCGTTCGATTCATGTCGCGATTGAATACATACTCTCTCGTTACATGCAAATTATCCATCATACTTTTTTTTTAACTGAACAATTCGCCTTCTGCTGCGTCTGCAGCAATTGTTGTTACGACTATGTTGTGCGTGCTGATTTCAGGTCATTACATACTCGACTCTCTGAAGGCGTTTCATGTGTGCAAGTAGCGCCATTTGTCGGAGAACGAACGAAGCAGAGATTGAGCGTCTTTTCTGTTGTTCTCCGACAGATTGCGCTACTTGCGCACATGAAACGCCTTCAGAGAGTCGAGTATGTAATGAGCTGAGATCAGCACGCACAACATATTCGTAACAACAATTGCTGCAGACGCAACAGAAGGCGAATTGCTCAGTTAAAAAAAAAAAATGTATGATGGATAATCTGCATGTAACAAGAGGGTATGTATTCGATCGCGACATGAATCGAACGAAAAATAAAATCGTGAACCGATCAACACCGATTCAATGGACACATGAAGAAAAAAGCGGATCAAAATCAGTATGTATAAAACTAGCATTTACTATGCAAATTTCAAATTTCAATATCTAGAAATTAGGATCAGCCAGAATTTTGAGTTTTTGCGATTTTAAGTCCACACGCACCTTCCTTAGACTCATCCCCTGCAAACCGTTTTTCGGTCATTTTTGCCGCATTTTTTCCCCTTCAAGATCCCCGTGAGCAGTGGCGATTCTTCATAGATGGCAACACTATAGTTTCTCCTGAATTTAAATGCATGCAAAACATACGATCCTTGGCGAGGCTCATGTATGGTGTCTAGTTCTTTAAAAACCGGGAAAAACCGGGATTCATCAGGGAATGAAAATTTACCGGGAAAATCAGAGGAAAATCAAGTAATTTGTTCCAGAAACCGGGGAAATCAGGGAAAAATCAGGGAATTTGTTCCCGAAACCGGCAATGATGTAGAAGCTTTCATTGACCAGATAATATCAACATCAGGAACATTTTTTTAATTAAAATTTTGAATGTGCACCAAAGAAATGGCTGTAAGAGTATTCATATTTGGACCGAGTTATTAAGCAGAAAGGAACCAAGCCGCATCAGCTGATGCCAAATTTAACTGGGCAATTTAATGAAAACTGTTGTGCGGATTTTCGTGCAAATTTCAGTGAATTTTCTCCGCAGTACGAGGCAAATTCCTTAAAATTTTCAAAGAAATCCGCACAAACGTTCTCTCGTAAAAAATGAAATTGCCCAGTTAAAATTGGCAATAGCTGACGTGGCTTGGTTCCTTTCTGTTAAACGCGGTCCATTTGAAACTCTGGAAAATTATTTTCCTTTCCCCAAGAAAACCCCGGGAAAGTGGGAGAAAACTTCGGTTTCTTATCCAGGAATGAGTTCCTGAAAATCAGGGAAAAATCTTGCCATGCTTCCCCGTTGGCAAAAAAGTCGTGGGGGCGTTGCGGAACTTTCGGATCATCCTGTAGAGCAGTCGCAAAGTTGCGCCGAAATGAAAACGCGAGCGCGGCAGACGCCGGGGCGGGGCGGGGAGAGGGGGGGGCGGGGAAATAAAAAAAGCTGAAAAGCCAATTGATGAGCGGCCGCGGCCTTATTATCTCGACAAACGACGGCGGAGATAACTACTACAATGTCTCCGCTCCGTCGGTGCATGAATGAGCTGAAAATCATCGCTTTTCCCCCAATTAAACTCGTATTAAATATGCCGATTTTATCGCCCCACCCGACAACCTTGCTCCGCGTGCGACCGCGCTTCGCGGTGAATCGATCGACCCGCCGTTTAAACCTGTAAACAGGATCGATTATCGAGATTCACGTTAATAATCGATTGTTTATCGTAGTTGTAAACGGGGCCATTCGAGAGGATCGATGCTTCGTAATTATTGGGAGGCGGAATGAAACAGTGAAGCCGAATCCCAATCCGCGGCTTAAACCGTCCTCCGCGCTTAGGGAGAAACGTCGTATGAGCATTCAGACGTTGCCACATTTCTTGCAGTAAAAAACTGATTTCCAGGGTAACTTCTGGATATTTTTCTTCCGATTTTTATGGGAATTATATTCGCAGTATGATCTTTTGTGTCGAAAAAGTTCAAAGAAGAATGGGTGTCAATACAAGCCCGGAAAGTCCGGAAATAGTACTGATTTTTTAAGGACGGCCCGGCAGCAGTACTGAAAAAGTGCGGAAATTCCGCTAAAAGTTCCGGAATATTTTTTAAATTTTTGTCATTTTTGTCGCAATTTCAAATTTTTGGAATTTTTCTAATTTCGTCGAATGGAGGTACTGAAAAAGTACGGAATTTTTCTGCTGGAGGAGGTACTGAATTTCTCGAGAATGTACTAAAAAAGTACTGTAAAAGTACTTATTTTTGACCAGCCTGTTTTAGTAGACACCCTGAATACGCATTTTTTGTCCTCGGTACAGGGGCGGAGCGTGAATAACCTATTTTCGATATCTCTTTATTTGAAGCAATGATTAAGAATCGATTATCAAGGTGTCCGTTGCGAACACCTTGTTCGTCGATCCTTTTCCCAGGGTTGCCACAGTCAGAGAATACCAGGATAGCTGGAAAATGTCAGGGAATTTTATGAAATCAGGGAAAACGTGGAAACGTCAGGGAAAATGACGAAAATGCCAGGGAAAAATTATCAAGTCATATTTATTTGCTTTTTAGTGTAGGTTTGGCGTTTCGAACGACAAACTTAGCTTGAAAACTATTTCTAATTATGTTTTTTTAACCATCTGGCATATCTTCAATTGTCAGGGAATTCCACCAAAATGTGTCAGGGAAATGTCAGGACGTTTCATTTTCTAAATCCTGCGGCAACCCTGACCTTGTCAATCGATCCCATTCCATAGGTTTCAGGGAATGTTAAAAAGTCAGGGAAAATGACGAAAACGTCCGGGGGAAATTATGAAGTCACATTTATTCCATTTTTCACCTTTTATTGGCATATTTTCAAATGTCAGGGAATTCCACCAAAATGTGTCAGGGAAATGTCAGGACACCTCATTTTCTAAATCCTGTGGCAACAAGTAGTTTCCTATAAGTTTAAGTGTCATATCAATCGATTTATCGCGTAGCACGCCACGCCACTGCCTCGAGAATAATGTTTATGCCGGGGGAAATTCGGCAACAGATGAAGGCGTATACGGGGTTCTTCCTACGGCTACGGCAGTATGTGGCTGGTAGGCAGCCCCCAAGGTTGACACTCAATACTCCACAGGATCGGGAGCAGGAGAGCTCGAGCGAACGAACGAGCGAGCGAGCGAGCGAGCGGTAGTAGTTGTCGAAGCCGAAACGACGAAACGATTCCGCGGTCTCCGATATGCCTCGCTTTTGTCGCCGCACAGTCCAACCAGTGCTGAAATTGATAGACAAAGCAATAGACAAAGAACATTCTCTTAAGAGTATGTAATTAGTATGGAACGATCCTATCGGTCAATGGAGATGTTGCCTGTGTGAGGGATTTGCGATTTAACCATTGATTCTTATTTAAAAGTTCGAGAGAAACACGATGGCGCCACTGGTTTTCTCTGAAATTAACTCCCAAGCTCAAAAAAAGCTCTCGAGTTGAGGCCAAAATGGAGGGGATATCCCACCCTACCCTAAGAGTCCACCTCTACATCAGGACAAACTCTCCATGCAAAGATAGGGAGCAAATACATTAGCAGTGATGTCGTGTTTTCAGTTTTGGAGTCCCCACATAAAGCGGCAGCCCTGTCAATGTAGGTATTTGCTCCCTATCTTTGCATGGAGAGTTTGTTTTGACGTAGAGGTGGACTCTCAGGATAGCGTGGGATATCCCCTCCATTTTGGCCTCAACTTGAGAGCTTTTTTGAGCTTGGGAGTTGACTTCAGAGAAAACCAGTGGCACCATCGTGTTTCTCTTGAACTTTTACATTAGAATCAATAGTCAAATCGCAAATTCCTCACGCATCCAACATCTCCATTCGCAGTTTCAATCAGAAGTTTCTTGTCCGAATTCTCTCGCCGACGCGTACTATTGTGTGTCGGTACGCTTCTCGCTTGCATCACGCACCGCAGATCGCTACCGTTCGCGCTCGGAGCTAGGAGGGGGAGGGGGGTGCCCTTCAAGTACTTTTACAGGATCGTCATTTCAACCGGAAGAAGTGGTCGGGGGAGGGGGAGGGAGATAAGTCGTCGGTAGGAGACGATATTTTCAAGGGCGTCATTAGAGTCAAATTTTAGGTGAACGGGAGGGGGGGAGTACTTAGGTGAGGCAAAACCGCAAAATTTACTGAGGAGGGACGCAACATTTTTGGGGAGGGGTAGGGAGGGTTTCGAAAGTCTCTAAATGAATCAGTGAGTTCGAAAACACACCAACTCGAGTTTTTTTCGATTTTCACTTTTTACGGTTTAGTAACACTTATGGATAGAAGCATCTGCACGCAAAAGGAAATTTTAAAATTGCAATCGGAAGTGCTCGAAACAGCAACGGGAAAAGGGAAGAATCGAAGTATTTCATCGGAAATACCAATTTTTGGCCATTTCAAGGGAAACGGATGACCATCCGATTTTACGGTTTTCTTTTTTCGGTTCAGTATACCTTGTACCAACAAGTAATATAAATATTCAAGCGTCCTTCAGGTCAAAAAATATAAATTTTTTTGGGCAGACTATGAAAAATCAGTATCTGTAAGTCGGTGAGAACGAAAACACACCAACTAGGAAATTACACCAACTAGGAACGCTTAATTCTCAGTCATCAAACACGGTGTATCGATTTCAACTTGGTGCTTTACAAAGTCTCTTAGTACTTGCCCTTTGGCACCAAAAAAGTTTTTCTTAAACTAACTTCCTCGCCCGCTGCGCAGTTTTAGGTGTTTCCTGAACAATTTTTTTTTCCCAGTTGGTGTGTTTTTGAACTCACTGATTCAAATATTCTCCCCTTCTAATATTGGACTTCATTTAGCAATCAGGAACTAAAATATCTGGCTCATCTGCAGAAACACTTATGTGCTTACGGAAACTACCGGCACAATTTGATCAAAATTGTTCCCAGAAAAGTCAACTTCAATTTCCGGGGGCGAAAGCCTTTCGGAAGTAGCCAAATAGTCTGCATTTTGTCATTGGGAATTGTAATTTCTCGTTCATCCGTAAAAACACGTATTGGCATAGGCGAGCTAATCGCACATACGATGTTTCATAACTGAGCCAGAAATTGTAGATCCTAATTACAAAATGTAGTCCTTTGTTTGGAGGTGAAAGGAAGGAGCGATAAACTTCAAAACACCTCCATTAATTGGACTCCATTTTGCAATTAGGAACTACAACCCCTGGCTCATTTGTACATACACTTATGTGCGTACAGAAACTGTGTTTGGCGCAATGCGTGAAGTATTCATGTAGTCTTGTAGGCACTGTGCGTTTCACGCCGCGCCGACTGCTGTTGACCCTACTGTGTTTGACGCTATGTGTGAAGTATTCATGCAGTCTCGTAGGCGCTAATATGTGTTACATGCCGACCGCCGCGTCGAGGGCTTCTCCTTTTCATCTTAAGTCCTCGTCATCATTTCTCTTTGCGCCGCGCCGCTCCAGGCCAAATTACATGTATTGATTTCTCTCTCAACTCAACTAATTAAAGGTACGCAGTCTTTTGTATCACCGAAATACGACAAAATTAGAAATTAATGAACTCTCAGGAAATGAGAGATTTTGTCACCTTTTCTTGTTTGTAATTTTTTTCTGAATCCGATTTTTTTGTACCTGCATTTAAAAAAATAGCAAAATTTGCCGCCCCCTAATTTTGCCGCCATGGGCCGCGGCCCATGTGGCATGTGGCCACCCCCTTAATCCGGCCCTGGCTCTTATCCATTAGTGCCCTGGAAATTTTCCAAGGGGGACCGAACTATCCGTTTACCTCAAAAAATGTCCCATAGATTACACTAGTCATTGTCGACAAATTTCGATGGGTTGCAAACGATTTCCTTGTTGTAAAACAGTGGTTGTTGTGGAATATTTATCACCTCATCAAAAAATTCTGACATGAACATGTGGACAAAGATTTTTGCGGGTCTAATGAAGATCCATTGTTCCTGAAATACTTAAATCACTTATTTAATTTTACAGGCATCACTTTTTGATAATTTTAATCCTCTAGTCAGTATTGTGCTACTCATAGCTTCATTATGTTTATTGTTCTGTGCTACAGGTGGTTTTGCTGTGGTTTTTCTCGTTAAGGGCAGCAAAGGAAAGCGCTTTGCCCTTAAGAGATTATTTGTCAATAATGAATATGATTTAAACATCGCAAAGCGAGAAATACAGATAGCAGTAAGTATTTCCGATTCTGTAATATCGTTTCTATTTCCTTGGGAAAATTGTATCTGAAAGGAAGAAAAAAAATGTATACCTCATGTCCAGGAGCTAAGCAAGAAACGATAATAAAGAACACCATGGGCAAGGTCAGCCACTTCAAAGTCAATGGATAGTGGATTCATAGAATCTTTCAAACTTTAAAATTAATTTTGCCATTTTTTTTTTCTTTTTTATTTTTGTTTTTACTCTAGATTCCTTTTGGCACAGGACGTATTTCAATATTTTTATTGAAATTCTGAGGCAAAAATAAAAAAAAGCTAATAGTGTCCAGGAACTATGCAAGAAATAATAATAAATAACACCCTGAACAGGACTAGCCATTTCTAAGTTAATGAATATTGAATTAATTGAATCACGCAAACTTCAAAATTAATGTCGCCATGCTGTCTTTTTTTTTCTTTTTTTTTTAAATTTTTACTTTAGCCTTTCATGGGTACAAGGCGTATTTTAATCTTTATATTGGAATTCTGAGGCATAAAAAATGAATTATCAAATTTAACTTATCTTTAGTGTCTAACCATAACAGTAAACCAGTCATATAACAGCTTTCTCTTCAAGCGTTTTTGAATATTATATTCAGGGTTAGCTAAAAATGTTATATTCTCTAGAATTGCAAATTATTCAAAGTTCTTTAATTTGTGCAAACGTGGTTGCAGATGATGGAAAAAATTGCCAGGCATGTTCGAGCACTGCATCGGAAGAATTGACTTTAAGTGAATGATTTGGTCGGCTTTTATAAAACACCTTTCTATGCATAAAAAATTCATCTCTCCTTTTGGATTTAAAGACTTTCAAGTCTGCATTTTCATCCAACCGATGAGAAGAAATGTTAGAAATCAGTGGCGTAGCGTGAATTGCGATATATTGATTGTTATACCATTTAAACCCATAGAATAGGATCAATAAACAGGATGCTTGCAGCGAACACCTTAATAATCGATTCTTTTCCATAGATTTAAATGGCAGAACAATCGATATATTGCAATTTACGCCACTCCGCTGTTAGAAATAATTTTGGTTCCAATATTCAGAGTCATTTTCTGTGTTGCAACAGTGAAGAAACTTGTCACTGATCTAATGCCCTCTCTCTCTTTGCAGAGTAATTTGAACGGCCACAAAAATCTTATCGGATTCGTAGATTCTAGCATTACGCAACAAGGCAATGGTGTGCACGAGGTCCTAATGCTGATGCCGTACTGCAAAACCAATCTCCTGAGCATGATGAACGCCAAACTCCAGTCAGGTTTCACCGAAGCAGAAGTCCTCAAAATCTTCTGCGATGTCTGTGAAGCTGTTTCTAGGCTACACCACTGTCAAACACCCATCATCCATCGGGATTTAAAGGTGCAGCTCATTTTCTTTCAGCTTTCTCTCCCATTTTCTGATTTTTTTGGGGGTAAAAACGTTTGATTAAGAAGAAGGTATACCGATGGCAAAATTCCCATACCATGTATCTTGGTTTGCGACGTTGTGGACTTCCTGCCACACTCCATTTTTTAAATGGAAAACAACTCAACAGCCAGTCGGAAAAACTGCCGTGATTCCTCCTCTACGTGCGACTAAAATTCTGTCAAGTTCAGCGAACATTGTATTACACAATATCTAAAAGGTAGTAGCACTGAATATATTGGTATGTGGAGTGTAGCCAAGTGTTAGAAATAATGTAACATTTTCTTTGAAAAAAACTTACATTTTATCAATAAACTTTGACGGAATCTTTTCGAAGCAAGAGCTTCATCGTCATGGTCATTAAGTATAAATCACAAACAAAGTATATTCATAAAATGTAAGGTTTTCCTAAGGAAAATGTTAAATTATTTCTAGCACTTGGCTACACTCCTCTTACCAACCAAAATTCTTTGAAAATTTCAAAGAATGATGTGGATTTGTTTGCTCTTTAAAATGTAAAATAGGAGCAGAGATTTTTAAACACTGCATACATGATACGTGGTTTGGCGTTTCACTGTCGATACGTTTATGGTTGCTGTCCCAGTTTGAAATTCATCACAGAGGACAGATAGCAGCTGTATATACGATATCGAAGGTGAAACTACCAGAACACGTATCTCGTTTGCAGTGTTTAAAAATCTCCACTCACATTTTTTTTTTTTTTTGAAGGAGATCAAATCAATATCATTCCTTACAATTTTCACAGATTTTTCTCTGCACAAAGAGGAAAAATCACGGAAGTTTTCACGAATTGACGTTGTGTAGTTTTCAATTTAAAAAATAAAGTATGGCAGGAAGTTTGCGACGTCGCAAACCGAGATATGTGGTTTGGTAGTTTCACCGTCGATATCTGTTTTCACCACACCTTTTTTTTAAAATTTAATTTAAAATTGTGTGTAAACTCTCTTGCACGATGATATGTTATAGAGCCAGATGTTTTTTGAACTGTACGGTTCATTATTGTTCACAACGTTGTTTGAATTGAACATATGGGTTAAATGGCAAAAATACAAATGACATCATCTGTATTATCCAATTTCTATTTGATCTGTGTTAAAAATAATTGTTAATATCTTGATCAGGAGTTGGTTTTCGAAATTCCTGCTGTGTGAATAGTTTTCTGCGTAAGATTTTGAAGAAGGAACATTCAATATTTTCTTTGTGTCCAGACCTCATCTAGTCGTCCATTCTGTTAAAATTTTGCCTGAATGGAGGTGGTTACATCTGTCGGTGGAAAATAAGAAGATGGAATCTATTGTAAAGTTTCTATTCATAATATTACCAGTTATACTTTTCTCTGAAAAAGAAGTTAAATTAGATGGTATCATCTTCACATCATCGATGGTTCACCGTCAAAATTTCCATACTCAAATCCAGCATCACTAACGATTTTTATTGTGTCACTCAGGTCGAGAATATTCTTCTAAACGAATCAGGGAATTATGTATTATGTGATTTCGGTTCCGCCACTGGCAAAGTGCTCAACCCGCAAGTTCAAAACGTTGCCTCAATACAAGAAGAAATCAACAAGTACACGACCTTATCCTACCGAGCTCCGGAAATGGTAGACCTTTACTCAGGAAAGCCAATCACGACCAAAGCAGATGTTTGGGTAAGTTTCCAGATTTGATAAAGTAGAAAACATTTCCAAGTTCTCACAAACCGATTGCGGCTGACGCATGAGTTGTATAGACAACAAGTTGTAAATGTAGCCAACGTACGTTAAAGTCCTCGTCAATTGTGCTCGGATGAGCTTTTTTCCTGTGTAATGAGATTTCCAGTTTTCTGGATTTTAAAGCATGTTAACTACATTTCCAACTCACTGTCTATTTCCAAGTTCTGTCTTTAACAATTTATCCTCTCATATTAGTCAAAAAAGTGATTGGTTTCTTATATCATTGTCGATTTTAGAAGAGCTTCATGCTATAAATTTTAAATTAAAATCTAGGGTGTCTACAAGTCCGGAATGTCTGGAAATAGTACTGATTTTTCAAGGGCGGTCCGGAAGTACTGAAAAAGTGCAGAAATTTCACAAGATAATCCGGAATTTTTTTCATTTTTGTTGTAATTTGAGCGAGAAATTCAAATTTTTCGATTTTCATCAGTTGAAGGTACAGAAAAAGTACTGAATTTTTCTGTTGAGGAGGTACTAAATTTCTTGGGAATGTTCTGTAAAAGTACTGCTTTTTGGCCAGCCTGTTCTAGTAGACACCCTGAAATCGTTTTTAAATTTGAATTCAAGCTTTTATATTGCAAGAAACTTTACTGTTGGTTTTTTTGACATCCTTTCCTAACATTTAATCCTTCTCTTTCTTAGGCATTGGGATGTCTACTGTACAAACTGTGCTTCTTTACTCTTCCATTTGGTGAGAGCACATTAGCGATACAAAGCGGACAGTTCACCATCCCTGATAATTCTCCTTTCTCAGCAAAAATGCATTCTCTAATTAGTAAGTACACCGTCTTCGGTTTTTCTTTCAATTCATCAAGGGAACCTATGTGCTCATTAAACATTTATCAAATAATGTGTGTGTTGTAACACTTTAGAGAATAGTTAAAAATAAGCAGAGATGAAATATCGATTGTGAAACCGCAGGAATGCAATGTTGCAGATTTCCTGTCGTACGCCATTTTTTACATCCAAAACTACTCAACGTCACTTTTTTAAAACTTCGGTGATTTTTCTGCTCAATGTGAAGAATGATCTGTGAAAATTTTAAGTCATAATTTTGGTCCAATCTTCTTTTATATGCGAAATTAACAGAGGAAATTGGGAAACTTCGTAGCCGAGATATGCATTTTTGCAGTTCCTTCATCACTATACATCTGCATCTGAATTTGTCAGTGAATTGATCATCCTCTTTCATAGCATCAGAAAAGGTTATCCCAATGTTATCGTACAGTACAGACTCAATTACCCAGGTAAAATGGAGAAATTTTATAGATATTTCAGGATTGATGTCAACTGTTATTGCTCAAATATCATCGTTCCTCTATTTTCTCTAATCTCAGCACATTTTAAGCACAAAACTTTTTAAGGATTGGTATTTTTGAGAAATTTTTGGTACATTAAATGATATATCTCTTCTTTCAATTTTAGGATACTTATTGGAACCTGACCCAGATAAAAGGCCTGACATATTTCAAGCTTCCTATGTTGCTTTCACAATAGCTGATAAGGAATGTCCCGTTCAAAATTTACATGTAAGTTCCTTGGTGCTTCCCATTTGAGTCTCTAGATTGAAGTGCTATTTCATGACCTGAATGTACCATTCAATTTTTTCGGTACATCAGTGTGAATTATTAATGGTTTGAATCCTAGATTTTTACCTTCAAATGTGAATCTGGATCCACAGCTGTTTCAGGAAACACTAAAGTTAGTTTCTGTGAAACTACAAAAATGTCAAGGAATTTTTAGTTTTCAAGTGCATTTTTTACTCCGTTGCTTCATTCCTGCCGATAAGGACTGTCTTACTGTCAAGCTGAGAAAATCACAGAAATTTTGAGAAGAAGCGATTAAACTTAGAACAATAATACTTGTCGATGACTAAGGCAGAGTACTGCCTATCTGCAAACTGACAATTGTACTGGACAAAGTAAAAACTCCGCAATTTTTTTTAATCTTGAGGTTAAGTCTGCAATTTTTTGTATACGTTGTAGCGTCATTATAGCGCTCCTATGCAAAATTAGAAAAAACTAATCAGTTTGCTCACTTCATACTGTAAAATGCAGCGAAGAACCTAACTCATTTACATCAAAATTGTCAGTCAGGTGGTACTGTTCCTTAGCCACTAGATATAGTGAACTCCTTCTGAATCTCCTGACTACAGTTCAGAGAGATCTATTAAATGAAGTTTTTAAAACTTGTATAAACATTATTTGAGGACCCAAGTACCTTAAAAAGGTATTCCTATGGGAAATTTTCCAGTGTTTTTATATGCTGCTAATGACTTGAACTATTTCAGAAATCTCCTGTGCCGGATGTCTCAAAACTCTCTCGCCCACTGATGGAATCAGAACTGAAGAGGCAGCAACCTGCAGTCACAAAACCTGTCGCTCCAAAACCGAACGTTGCTCTTCCTGTTGAGGGCACATCCGTGGCGCCGCGACAGCGTCCCAAACCTCTTTCCAACGTCGGCCTCCTGGGCACATCGCCAACACCGATCCTCTCCAAACGCAATACGAACCCTTTCCCAGCTCCTGTTGCAGCCTCAGTCGCAGCCCCAATAGCCTCTGCACCCCCATCTCAATCCCCCGAAACCATCCCTCCTCCGCTCACAACCGCTAACCCCCCTCCAGCCGTAGCCTTCCATACAACGTCTTTTCCGGCTACCACATCCACGACACTCTCTTCCAGCGCTCAAACCCTCCCTACAACCACTCAAGATGTTAATCAATTCTTCTCGTCAGGTATTATGTGTTCGTAACTCATTGCAAGTAACTTTATATGTATATTATAAGGTGGAAAGAATTATATCACTCTATTAATGGAGTGAATTAGGTTATTTTCTGTGGCATTCAAAAGATAATATTGCTGTTACTTTGAACAAACAAGGCGTCTGGAGGTTGGTGAAGTTTAAGAATAATGAAGAAATTTGTCCTTAGGCATGGAAGTATGAAAAATGTACAAGTGGCTAAAAATTTTCTATTTTACATGCATCATGGGAAGCTGCTGTCTGGAGCATCGTGTAATAGGCAGCTCAGCGAGTGCTTGACTATTAATTCGCTAAGACAACCCTTTTTTGAGTGTTATGGCAACAAGTTTAGATTATAGCTGCCGAAAAGTACTCAAAAATCATTATTCAATTTCTCACCAAGAGAGAGCCACTTAATTTTTTCCCAAAGTAAAAAAAAAAAACACTGAAAAAGATCTAAAATTTTGCAAAAGGATCCTAGTTGGCTTTGTGGACTGTGAAACTTAATATTTTAACAGTTCATCAGTTTCAATGGACCACAGAACTGTTAGTTTTGCGACGATGGCTAATCTTGTTGTTTTCATGCTTAAAGCAGTTGCTGTAAAATCAAGCTATTTTCCATAAAAAGTGTATCCTGAATGCCATCTATTTCAATGAGTGACTTCAATCAATGAGTATCGGGTACATTTGGAGTTGTTCACAGTTGATTTTTGCAAGTCTACTTTGAATGTATAAAGGTCAAAAATACAAGGAAAGTGCACATTATCTCTAATTTTCTGTACGAAATTCCGCCTGTCATTAACATAGTTACCCACAGGAAATGACTCAACATGATTTTTAATTTCTTTTTCTAAATTAAGGTGAAAACTGCCTAATATCCTAGCAGGGTTGTATCCAAGAAAATTAATCCTATTTTTTCATGTCTACTTATTTCATTTCATATCGTTCTCTGTCTGATGTAGGCTACCCGGATCCCTTCAGAGAAGAGCCCTCTGCTGCAGAAACAGCAGACTCGATCAGCAAGCTGACCCCACCCAGTTCCCCGTCAGTAGCGCAGATAAAATCATCCTCGCATCGGCGAAACGTTAGCGATACCTCTGCATTCAACAAGTAAGTGAACTCTTGCAAATAAAGTTCAAGCTCAGTTATGAATGATGTAGAGTATTCCTAATAGAAAATAATGACGAGAATATTTGGCTTCAACTAGTAACATACAATAATTACTCAAATGTGCCAAAGAATGCTTGGAGTTGAGAGCACCACTTTGTGCATGGAATGCTGATGAAAAACAAAATTTTTAGGACAATTTCAAAATCATAAGAAATTAACCCTTTTTTCCGTGCTCGTCAGTAAATTTTCTAAAGGAAAAGGCAGGAAATTTCTGTCATTTTAATGAAGGATCGGTTCATGTGCGCAAAAATTTTCAAAATCCTAGATGTTACTTGCAATCAGGTGTTTTTGCCATTAGGCATTTCCAATTTGTTTTGCTGAGAAATTAGGTGAATGCATCAAAGTGATGAAGGAAAAAGGTCATTGTTTTTTAAAACTGTAGATTTACCAGCATCCACAGTTTGGCAGCTGGAACATATTTTGCATCTTTTCAAGAGTTTTGAAATTAGAAAAATTAAATTCAGGAAATGGGAGAATCCCCCATTTTTGTTAATATTTTATACAGATCTCTGACATTTTTTCGGTTTCATCCACATATTTGACCTCCAAGAATCCATTGCAGCTGTCAGCAAAAATTATCTTCAAAATGTTCACCAGAATTCGATCAATCAGTGGACGCCTTCTAGGCCAGTGATCGGATTGACTGCCGTTTTTTTTTTTTTTTGGTGTGTGTGTGTGTACAAAACTTGAGTAAATTCTTCATCTGAATCGGCCAGTTACAAGTTAATCTAGTGTAATCAAACGCAAATTTTCGGTGAATTTACTGTTGTCAGTTTAAAGAGTTCTTGCTAACTTGATTATTGTCTGTTGCTCCAGAGTATTTGCAAATGAAACTAGTCAATTTTTGGCTCCGTACGAAGCGTCGGTCAAATCGAATTCGCCTCCTTCGGAACCAGGAACGGTCAATTCAAACGAATTGAAACCAGCAACCACCATGGGCACATCCGTATCTCATGTAAGCATCCAACTGATCTGATCAGTAAAAAATAATATTTATTAAACTCATTTACTTCAAAAGATCAAAACTCCAAAAACGAAAGCAAAGAGAGGAATTAAAAGCTGAAAAATAAATGGCTTTACATGATCGCCCTCAGAAAAAAAAGCCTCAGTTCACGAGGTAAAATTTTCAGTCAAGCGATTTGTCTTAAGTTGGGTTGAGAAATTGGATTTTGAGCTTTTGATGAAAAACTCTCTGATTTTGTGAATTGGGATTAAAAAGTCTGTATCAAAGCTTGAATTTCATTTTTAACTTGTAATTATTTTAAGTTCAAACAACCGCCTTAACCAGTAATCCTACGCAAAGCTTTACTCGCTATTACTAGAAGTTGAAAAAGGGTTGAAGTATTTTATTTTATTAAAGTAGGGCTTTTCCTTTCTCTCTCTCAGCAAAGTCTCATGATTTTATCTCCTTTTGTCCCTTTACAGAGTGAATTACCAAAGACAAACCGACAAGTTGGTGAAAGTGGCCGCTCTGTTTCAACGGAAATGACCCACTGGAATCCGTTTGAAGATTCGTCCGATTTCACGCAATTATCGGAGGATCATCTTTTTGGTGCTGAATTCGATAGGATCCAAAGAGGGTCTCAATCTAGTAAGTATGCGATGATTTTTTTTTTTTGTTCATAAAAATGAGGCTTTTTATAATTTTTAGTTCGTCTATAGTTTACGTCTATAGCATTTTTACTCATTGTTGTATAGTATTTAATCTCTTGCAATTTTGAAATCAATCCAGTTAAGGAGAAAATTCGTTCAACAGGTTTCTTCTGCCAGTGAAAACCAAAAAATACCCCGAAATTCGATATCATCAGAAATAATCAGAAAAATATATGGAAAAGTGGTCATGGATCAAGAGATTCTGAGTGCTCTAAGCATTTTCAAACATTTGATTTAGTTCATTAAATGAATTTGTCAGTTTTTGAAATCAAACGACTGTCAATGCATCAGTTGTGCTGCTCACAGAATCGTGTATTGATGCTTGATTCTTGTAGATCAACCAAAAATAAAGTACCACTTGTCCAAACAGCAACTTTCTACGTTTCTATGTCCTTTGGTTTATACAAACGAACTAAATGGTCACTAAATGAATTTTTCGAAGCGCAATATCTCAGTGAATATTGAACGTAGAGCGTTGCTGTTTGAACTGATTTTATTATTTTTTGCTAATTTACAAAACTCAAGCATCAAAACACAATTCTGTGACCAGCGCAACTGACTTATTTATTCGCGCCTAAAATCAGGAAAATTTCACTTAAAATATCAGAAAAATCCAAAATGAAATTTTAGTTGACACCCTGTTTGAGTTTCATTCAAAATTTGTGTGAGGAAAGAAAAATACTCTCTGACCTGTGAAGGTACAAAAAAGATGAAGAAGGAGACCCTGTCTGTTGTTTAACGACACATCATCATTTTTTGTATTTTTTCCCCTTGTTAGGTATGGTCAAATATTTTGATATTCGAATATTTGATATTCGAATATTTGATATTCGAATCATCGGCACCGAGATAATCACATCACATTCGAATATTTGCTTCCGAAGTATTCGAAATCACAAATTCGAATAATCACATTTAAAAGTGTCATTTTATCTCTCACGGTTCACAAAAAAATCAAAAAACGAAGCAATAATCGGAAATATTCGAATATTCGCTTCCGAACTATTCGCAATCGCAAGATTCAAATTCTCAAATAATCGCAATAATCGCATTCGAAAAGTTTTGAATTCGATATTCGTCCATCCCTAGTCTCTGTAACAATTCTCTAGTGCTTTTTAACAGCACCCATTTATTCACTTCCTTTTCTGCTTCCAGGTGTTACGAATGTAAAGAGTCATGAAAGTCTAGTCGCAAACTATGATCCCGGGAGTGCAAATAATAGTACAGAAGACCCTTTTAGTAGTGCTCCTTTCAATGTCCCAGGTAAGGAAAACCATCGAAGCCTTCATCTCTGGTCCAATAGCTGTGTTTTGAGTTTTCACTGAAGTATTTTCATCTTATTTTATTGAACTTGAAAACTGTCTGTTCACCAAAAATTTCCTCTTCGGAAGAAATAGAGTGAAGTTGTAGAGGCAATGCCAGACTCAAACAACGTTGCTGTATTTCGTCTCGTAAAAATCAAAACAAGCTTGAATATTTCAAGTGTGAAGAGACAGCCATATCATATGCTTCCTCTTTTAAATTATCGGAGGGTGTCAGAAGCTTTCCACAATCGGTCTTGAAAGTCTAGGAATTTCGTTTCTCCGTTTTTATGATACCCTGCTTAAAAACACGCCGAATAATTTTGCGGCGCAAGTCCAAAGGATGTCCATAAATTATGCCAGGCGCCAAGTCAGGGGAAGGGAGAAGGTCTATAGGTGTCTGACGAGGAGGAAGGAGGCTTAAACCAATGTTTAGTTTGGTGAAATTTTAAAGGCCGCAAAGAGGGAGGTCAAAAATTGCTTGACCTGTGCCAAAATCCAAAAGGGGTCTGAACTTGTCAATGAAAAGGTAGTTTAACACGTTCATTTTATTGTTAATTTCAGTCACTTTCTGAATTTCATCAGGGTAACATTTAATGCGATCTGCTTTTTTTCAGGGTCCAAAAATAACACCAAAGACAGGCAACAGCAACTGTCCAGCAAGAAACCTCCGCCAGGTGAGTTTGCGTTCAAATATTAGGAAAAATGCACTCGTATCCAAACATGCAGATTTTCTTTGCAGTAGAAATTGCTCTCTTCAAAACTCAAAACTATCAACCGTTCACAGCAGCAAACTTTTCTTTTCTCTCTTATTGTAAGGTGTGCTAATGTGAGTCAATATTTTTGCAGCAATGAAAACTATCCGTAATTTTTTCTGCTACCTCCTCAAAATTTAATCCTAGACCGATTATTCCGTTTTTGAAGTGATCAATTTTCCAAGCCTGAATAACAGGCTGGGTTTATTTTTACTCGCATACCTAATTGAGCGACTGACAGGTTCTCAAAATTCTGCAGGAGCTTCCAGCTCCATGTTTAAGAAGTCATCTTTGATCTGTTTCCCCTTAAAAATAAACTGATCCTCTGGATCTCATGCAGAAGGTTCTTGTTCTTCAATCATTCCCATGAATTATCTCGGATGAAATAGATTTTCAAAAAACCTTCTTTTGAGAGCTTTCATTTCAAGTATGGTTTCACAGTTTTGAGTTTTTTTAACTTCCCTTGTTACTAGCTAATTAACATAGAGATGAATATTTCTTTGTTTTCCTTCTTCTTTTTCACATTTTTTAGACTGTTTGAGAGTTTTTTCGCCTTTTTATAAGACAAGTACACCTTCTTAATTTTTTTTTTTTTTTTTTTTTCAAACCCAAATTTGTGTGCCTTAACTTGTATGTTTGGTATACAGAATTAGCAGTCGGCTATTTCGTATTGTGAGCACTTATAACATGCATTCTTGTATGTGTAGCTACTTAGTTCCATCATGTATATTTTTAGTGGTTTGCTCTTGGTGTGCAACAGGCTTTAAATAAATCGCTTGTCTTCAATGAATATCTGAGAATCAATTTCTTTCAGAAAGGTGGAAGTTGATTGTTCTGTTTCAAAACTTGCATGCAAAATTTTATTACATTGCAAGCGCCCCATGCAAGAAATATCTCTAGAGATTTCTGCGTTTCTCACAAATAGTATAAAGGAAAATCATCAAAATTTTTTTCTCACTGGACTTTGGCTCCTCTCTGATTGAATTAATTGTAACAGATAATTTTGAAATATTGATGAACCCATGTGTTTCTTTAAGAAATTGATTCTAATATTCTATCTCTCATCTTTTTTTTTCTTCCTCTTAAAACTTCTCTATGAATCATATGCGCCAAAGCTGTCATTGGATCCAATTTTTAATGCTCTCAAGTAGTTTTTCAAGCTTCTGGAGCAATTAATTCTCATTAATTAACGAAAAATTATTGAAACCGAAACTTTTATCTTCCCACCAACATCGCTGAAACTTCTCTATGTTTTCTGCGACTCAAAAGAATTTTCTACCTACAGACTTCGTTTGATGAAATTTTGTACCAGTAGTTTCAAACAGGTCGTTTGCAAGGCTGCAACACTAGGAAAGATTAGATTGAAAACGTATTTAATGTCTAAAAATTCCCTAAAAGAGGTTAGATTTTTTTTCTCTCTAAATTTGTCTTTCAGTCTCACCAGTTTTCTTAGTGATCCCATTAATTGAAAATTTGATGAAGAACCTGGCGGTAATTTTTGAAGTCAACCACCGAAATCACCTACTGGTTGATCTTGGTTACTTGGAAGAGTATCATTGTTTGAGAAAGTCAAAGAAATTGCATTACGTTGGACAGGTGAAACCTCAGAAATTGAAGAAATTGTTTTTCTGTAAAAATCCTGAGATTCCTCGGTTCAACTTTTCAGAAATCCTAAGATGGTTTTTAAAAATCTTCAAGCATTTAGCTCCAGTGAAACTTAGCGGAGGATCACTGAGAATCATATTCATACTTTACTAAGATGCGCAAATATTTAAAGTTAGAAAACTCGAATTTCTCAAGTTATGCTTTAATCTTAAAACTGCTCGTTTTCTTCTCCTACCCGCAAGTTAGGTCAGTCATTTGCATGAAAAAGCAAGACTAAATTCACTCTAATTGCAATCTTTTCCAAACGGTTTATCGAAGATTCGGGTGAAAATGCATTTGTCAAAGATTATTTTGTGAATTCTCTGCTGCAAACTGGTGTATTGGCTTGAGATTGCTTTCATACACTTTTTGGATTTGAGGCTTTGAATATTCTTTGCATCAGAGTGAATCGCAGGCAGCCTCTAATACAACCCGGCCAGCCTCAGCAATGCTGAGTCAGCATGCTTTATAAGTCAGCATGGACTCATGAGTAAGACATCTGCACAATGTTTGTCAAGTTAACGGTGAAACTCTTAATTTTTGGTGCCTCTTTTGGTCCAGTTACACGATCAAATTGAGCCATCAAATTGAAGCTCTGATTGGTGGAAAAAGACGTGAGGTGAGGATGCGACCAATGAGAGGCCCAATTTGATGGCTCAATTTGATCGTGTAACTGGACCTTTTGATGTACACTTACAGAATGCGACCGTTTAGTCTCCTTTATAAAGAAAGTAAGAAAATATTATGATTTTAAAAAAAGTCATGAAGTATTGTAAGAAGATGAAATACTCTATCAAAGGTGCCTGCAAAAAATCATATCTGTGGAAGAGTACATGAAACAAAAATATTTTTTTTTCATTGAATTATTTCTATCAAACTGAATTTCATCTCATTATAGAAGAATAATTTTTGAATGGATCCACGGCAAAGTATTTCAGCCCTTTCCATTTATCAAAATATATCTATTCGAGGAAGCTAAAAATAGCCCTATAAAGCATGAAAAGCTGTGGGGGAGTATTGGAGCATTATGTAACGTATTTATGGATGGGGGCTTAGGGCTATGTATTGACTGAAATTCAGCATTTCATAATAATCCATGTTTACGAAGTTGTTCTATTTTTTAAGGGAAAGTATAATTTTGGGCGGAAGTTAAACAACTGTTAAAAATTACAAGAAAGAATAAGAGTTCTGTTCATATTCAATGATTCACGCACGGAAATCCAGGTTTGCTGTACGATTGTGTTTCATGAAAGAAGGGAATAAAATTCATTACATAATTCTTGAGTGCTCCCTTAAGCTTTTGACCCTAATAATTGTGCGCAGGGAATTAAACTGTGCCAAAATATGAGCAAATCTATTTTAAAATATATCAATTCATTAGATCTGAAGAGATGATGTGCAGAAGAAGAAATAAAAGAAAATGTTAACCTTGGTGTTCCATTGTAATTCATCTCATATCGAATGCGAACTGTGCAACCCAGAAACGTAAGCTAGCTGGCTTTTATTCGATTATTCCAACTGATGAACCATGAGTTGTCAAAGAACAAATAAACCATAGAAGCTACAGAAAATGAACTTAACAGAAACATGAATACAATCATGGTAGCAATGATTGTGCAACGAATTTTTACGTTGTTGTTGCGCTTTCTAAAGCCACTTTTCCGTTGCAGGTGTCTAAGAGCATTCTGATGCGTGGGCATGGCCGTGCTGTCTTCCTTTCTCTTCCTTCCACCCCTTGCTGCGAACTTGCGATTCACTCTGTGAGGCGCCTTAATTAAGTCTTGACTCTTCTCTCAACCGTAGTTATCTTCAGGGATTTATGTAGCAATTAACGCTTCCTAGAATTCTCTCCACATTGCCCTTAAGGTCAAATTGTGCCCTTTCATTGCCATGGAGCCCTATCTGAACAGTCGATTCGGTTTATCTCTGACCATTTGTAGCCCAAGGTTTCAAGCTCTTGGGATTAAAATTGGATCCAAACAGTGACATGACCTCAAGGTGGTTTGTAATATTCTGCCGCGCTAAGGTAAAACGCTGTATGAGCCTTCAGGCGTTGCCAAATTTCCTCCGTTAAAAAATGAACTTATTGGGAAAGTTGTAAATATTTTTTTCCCAATGTTTTAGAAAATTTTGTTCGTAATTCAATCTAAAATATCTGAAAATGTTGAGGAAAAATATGCATAACTTTCTTCCAAAATACATTTTTTATCATATGTGGACACATGCGAATGTTCATACAGCATTTTTCCTTAGCACGGCAGTATTGCAGAGGGGTGCTTTTAATTCTCCATAGTTTCTTAAATGGTAACTGTAGAGTGCACAACCATGACAAGCCTCTCTCACGTTTAGGCTTGTTCCGGTGAGTTTTAGGCAAGTTGATAAGGCTCCATTTAAATAGGTTAGGTAATGTTATATTTTGGATAAAATTGCGATAAACGTCTCAACGCTGCAAACAACATACATGGTTTGGGAGTTTTACCGCCGATGTGTTATCTGTAATGCAATTGAAAGGGTACATCTCAATCAGAAATACCAAACGTAGATTTTAATAGCCTCTTCCATTGAAATTAAAATTAATCACAACTTCTATAGTTAGTCATGGATTAATTGCTTTCTGTACTTGTAAGTTTACAAAAATAAGAATTGATTATCGAAACCAAAATATCATCTCATCTTAATCTGCGCATCTTTATGTATTGTCTTAAGCACTTTAATTTCTCTCGATCATCAATTAAATGCTGGAGAGCAAAGGTAAATCAGAAACGTAAGAGTCAAATCGTAGAAAATGTGAAGTGGAAGGAAATTGCCCTCATCTTTATTTTTTCAAAAGTATTATGTATTTTTCAGTTTATTTTTATTAACCTCTTCTTTAAAAAAGTAAGCTATGCTGTATCAGTTCTTGAACACCTTTAGTTTTTGTCTATGTTCTCTCTGAACCAAAAAAAGTATCCTTAAAATCACACCTAATTGAACAGAATATTTGAGATATTGAAAAATTGCTCAAGCTCTCATCAGTGCGCTCCTTAAAAAAATCTCCCATTTCCTCAGGGAATGTCTGATTTTCTAAGAGCGCTAATACAGAATTCTTGTCAAAATTGTTTTGATTCTCTCTCCAGATTCAATTCAATGCATGTAAAATCACAAAAAAGGGTGCCAACATTTAGATTATGAAAATATTAATTGAAAACGGACATCTTTCTCCTGGTAAAAATGGGAAAACCTATGATAGCACAGTACTCTCTCTCTCTCTCTATAATGACACCAGTTTTAACAAACATTTCTCTATGACCAAGGAACCGTCTGTTCTCTTGAACCTCTTATGGTAGTTACAGCCCCTTGTGTCCCAAAAATTTCTGTATAGAGAAAACTCTTTCAGTCTGTCAACGATTTGCTACAGAGAGAGAATACTGTATTTACAAACAGCTTCAATTTTTTTTTTTATCAAAATGAAGCTCTCATTATTATTAATGATACTTTGAGGAGAAAATAATTAATTACATCGTGAAGAGAAACACGTTTCAAAATTTTAAAATTAAGTTCAATACCAGAAATTTTCTGTTTTAATCAATAATTATCGTGATAACACAAATTTATCGATTTATGAGAAAAATCGAGAACCATAAGTCGGCTGGTCCTTCAAATGGATTGTTAAATGCTGTTGGTCTACATGATTTTAAGTAATTTTGTTTATTGTATGTATGTCATTTATGTTTATTTAATTGCCTTGCTAAGCTGAGCAATAAAAAGATCAAGAAAATAATTTAGGAGCGCTCAAGTATTATGTTTTGCCCATGTTAAAGTCTAGTGATTCGACAGGTCCGTGAATTTCAACAAGTCTTGAAAAAATTGAACGTTAAATAGGTCCTGAAAAAGTAGGAAAGTATTCAAGCAGGTAATAAATAGTGAGAGCCGTGTCTACCAGCAGCCTGATCATTGAAACTATGTCAGCTTGACAAGACAAGACATAGCTCTATCTTTACCATGCAATTTATCGCTTCTCTATGTCTTATTGGGTGGTTTCAAACCTTCAATAATCGACCCGCAGGACAGCCATTCAGCAATTGTTTTGTCCTGTAGTGGTTCAGATAGTGGCTTCTCCAAATATGTTTCTGCGTATAATCCATCATGGAATATTTCTTTTGAACAGTCCCAGGCCTAGACTTTAAGACTGATAATGCCTTTAAAAGGAAGCACAATTTTTTCCATTTATTAATTTAGTTTAAGGTTCTTTTTGAGTTTCGAAGTGTGAAAGGTTTTCCAGAGCCATCAAATGGCTTTTCGGTCAAACGTTTTTCTTCTCCAAAGCTGAAAAACAATTTATTTTATGTTGTTGTGAGTAGGCGTTTTCTAGCTCAGCGCAAAATATTTTTTGCCTTCAAATCTACAAAGGAAAGAACAATTTATTTTTTGTGTTATGATTTGGCATATTCTATTCTCTTGATCAAATTTAAGCCCAAAAAATTCGAAGTATGATGCAGCTTATTGCTTCTATTGTAATCCTCCACAAGTTTCAATTGGATTTTTCTAATAGCATGAATTTTTATCTCTCTATTGGCCACGAAAGAGGAGCAAGGTCCATATTTTGTGAACAATCACTTTTTAGTTTATATATTTGATTTATGTGTTTATTTATTCAATTTTTCTCCAAGATTTTTGGTGCTACTTGAACTTCATTGCTTGCTTTACTATGTTAGGCATTGTTACAAATTTGAGCATAAATTTCAGTCCAGGTGATGATAGACTGAGCCTTATACTTCTGAGAAAGAGAATAGCACTGCTATTAATTTTTGAAGGGCTTATTTAGAATAAGCATGAAATACAAAAATTGAATTGGCCGTTTAAGAAAGAGCTTTTAAATGATACATTTTGGTCCCTGCAACTTTTTCTGAACTTGCTCGTTCTCTAAGAAAGTCAAAGTAACTTGGCTGCTCAGAAGTCCAAGGTGGCTTTCTTCACTCTGGGGCACATATTCATTGAGACAAAATAGGAGTTAATGAAATTTCTTTAGTGAACCATCTGTGGCGATCATTCAAAATCTATTCGTATTTATTTTTGCATTGAAAGGTTACAAATTTAACCAATCCTTTATCAGTATTATCTAAGCCGTGTTGGTGGTTTATTCAATGTCGAATTGTAAGAGTCCCTCAAATATGTATCTATGGTGAAATCGGAAGAACTTGCATCTTGGTTTAAGACCACTTAATTATTAGCCAATCAATGAAAATTACTAAGGAGAATTATCTGTCCTAGTACCCGGTGAATTTGATCATAACAAAATAATATATGTAGAACGTAAATTTTATGAATAACACTCTGCTAATTGGAAGAAAGTTTCCTGAAAAATGTTTTTCTGTAAAGAGTGTTAAATTTATTTTCAGTACCAGGAATTGCCAGATTCCATGAGGTATTTGCCCGAGAATTTTTAGCTTTCTTTTCTTTTCTATGTATCGTTTTTGATGAAAGCTTACAGTGATCTTACAAAGTTCTATTTTTCTAGTCCCCTCTACCGTTCTTCCCTTTTATAATCTTAAGTATCGATGCTTGAACTCAAAAACCAACAAATGGTCGTAAAGACGAACTACCTTTCCTCTAATCAAATAGTATTATGAATCAAAGTGTATGACTTTAAAAATTAATTAAATTCCAACTTTTATTGGCAATGTACTTATACATCATAAAAAGTAACCATATTTTATTATTGTAAACTGTTATATCATTGAAATATATATCGAGAATATTTGTTGCAATTTTGCTGTTTCTTTGACTTCATCGGTGTTCTCAGGTCAGGGAAGTTGATACGTTACCAAATTTGGCTTCATTCCTTGCAACAGATTTCCTCTACACCAAACCAAGTCTTGATTTTTTATCTTCAATTTTTGCCTAGTCAGTTGCTTTGAACATTCCTTTCCTTCTTTCGTTCTTTGGATTTAAAATAATCGGCGATTTCATTCTTTTTAATGTTAGTGCCTCGTGCAAGATGACACTGACAGCTTTGGTGTCAGTATTCTTCAAATTTTATCTCTATCACGCTTTTTAACAATTTTTTTAAGTTTATTGCAACTTTGCACTTTTGTTTTATAAAATTCTCTCAAAATCCAATTTTTTTTAAATATCTTTTTTTATTTTTATTTTACGTTGGGACTACATTTGGACCAAGTTAAGCAGATACGCATCAAGTCGCAGTTCGGAAAGAAAAGAATTGGGCGTAATTTTGAATTTGATTAGGTGTAAATTTTCTCTTAATATCAATTTAAAGTCGCAATGAACACTTTGAATGTAAAAATATCCATCAAACTTTGTTCGTAACATGGTTTCTTATGGAGCAATAAAACTTTAAGCCTCTGTCTCTCATTTCAAATGCGATGCAACTTGGTGTAGTTTTGTTAGAGCTGGTCCATTTTCTCTCTCTTTTTTTACAGAAGGGAAGCAAAATTTTATCACACTATAAAAATATTTTTGATTGACTGGACGTATTTCTGTCAAACGGAACTTAGCGCCAGTTTGAGTTCCTTTTGAAGAATTTAGAATCCCGGATAGCGCGTTCTGTCAAACAGAACTAAGTGCCATGGAAAAGCATTGCGAGTATAGGAACGAATGAATCCAGCGCCCGGTTCCGCCGCCAATCCAAGCCCCCCTCTACCTTCCTCCCACGATGGTGCTTAGTTCCATTCAACAGAAATACGTCCAACTAATGGACCTGCTTTCCTGTGCGAGACCCATTAAATGAAACAATTACCAAGCAAAGTCATAAATGACCGCCAACATCTACAACTAAGCATTTTTCAGCACTTTTAATTAGTAGTTTGTCACTTTAAGTCCTATTTTGCAGAAGTTTGTGTAATATATGTATGTTATAAATACACTAGAACTTAAGGGAAAGACCCAGAAAAGCCTTCTCAGACTTTTTTGGTTTTTAGTTCATCCAGTGCAATCTGCTGTCAGATCTGCTGAAATCTTTCATTATCCCACTAAAATATTAAAGTACAAGGGTGGTTATTGGGTTAGAGGCACATGTCACAGAATTTTATCTTGATAAATAAATCCTAGTCTACTTATTAACAGCAAATCTGCTGAAACGAGCATTTCAGTTTACAGCGTTGCAAACCTCCTGCCATATTTTATTTTCTACGTGGAAAACATTGTCATTTCTTTGAAACTTCGGTGATATTTCTTCTCCTATGTGAGGAATTATTGGTGAAAATTTCAAGTCATGATATCGGTTTAGTCTCCTTTTAAAAAATAAAATAGAAGCAAAGATTTTGAAACATGCAAACGGGATAAGCATTTTTGTAGTTTCACCGTCAATATGGCCCGCACTGTAGAAAGTGCCTGAGTCAGTGATTGGCTCATGGTATTTTGTAAGGGTTAAAACTTATAGGCTCATTGCTTCATTCATGCAACGCGGGCTGGCCAAAGCCAATCAACCCCTTCGCATGAGATTGAGCCACTCGCTTCCACTTCTTATGGCGTGAGCTAAAACAAAAAGGATTAAGATCAGTCCAAGAACAATGCAAAATAGTAACATAGGTATCGCTGGTCAATTAATACGATTTATAATGTCATCCTTCACAGTTAGGCATACAGTAATTTCTCCCAGCTTGATCTTATCTGTGATGTATCTTGATTTTATTGCACATTAACTGTTGTTAATGAATGTAGAAATTTGAGTTCAATCAGTTCTGAAAAGTATTTGATGATTCTCAAAAAAGAACCAAAAAAACATTCCAACCCATTTTTTTGGAGAGTCTTTTCAGCATTTTGTGCCAGCCAAGAACAGTAAAAAAAATACAGTTGCAGAATCCCTGTGTTGGAACCTTGAAAAGTGTACTACCGCCCATATCACAAACGCTATAACCACAATCAAGATTTGCATTTTTCTTTCATACGCACTGATCTTCTGCAATAAATTCTGATTTTCATTATGCTTCATTTTGTCAGGATGAGCTCTTAGTGGTAAATCGTATTTATTCTAAAATTATGAGGAGTAAATGTTCTTTGGTTTTCCGGTATTGAAAAATTTTGCAGTAAAAAAAGAGGGTGTCTACCTTCAGTGAAAACCAGAAAGTATTAGAAAATTCTATAGCATCAAGAAAATATCAGAAAATTCCAAGTGCGTCAAGCATTTTTTAACTATCTGCAGTGTAGCACATGCAAAAGTAAAACAATTGATTCAATTCATCAAAGATGTTGGCTTGTGAAGTCAACCAAGAGTCAATTTATCAGCGCCAAAAATCAGGAAATTTTATTCACATTTTTTTAAAAACATCAGAAAAATCTGCACAGAAATTCAAGTAGAGCCCCTGAAAAATTGAAAAAACCTAGAATAGAGTTATGGTGTTTTTGCTGCGTACGGCAGTGTAGGTAACAGGTGCTGAAATATCGAACCAACAATTTTATTAATTTTATTCTGGTATTCTTCAAAATATTTTAATATAGCTCCGTTAATGTTTCCCCTTGAATTTATTTTTGAACAGATGATCGATGCCCAACGAAAGATAAATGGCGGGAACACACAAAGCTCTACAAGTCTGTCATCTTGGAGCAAGCCGAGGATTCCGCTCAGGAGATGTCGCACGATGTCTACCAGTCAGAGAGTGGTTCTGCGGATAAGCTCATTTCAGCGAGTAACTCACCGCCTTTTGTAAGAGCGCCTCTGGAAGACCGATCGAAATACGAGAAATTGACTTTCAACAAGTACGACTTCTCGGACTCGGAGGATAGTGATAACTTAGAAGGTATTTATCCAGTCTCTCATGATCCTCTTTGTATCCACGTTTCTGAGTCAATGGAGATGTTGCATGTGTGAGGGATTTGCGATTTGACCATTCATTCTTGTGTAAAAGTTCGCGAGAAACACGATGGTGCCACTGGTTTTCTCTGAAATCATCTCCCAAGCTCAAAAAAAACTCTCAACTTGAGGCCAAAATGGAGGGGACATCCCACCCTACCCTGAGAGTCCACCTCTACATCAAAACAAACTCTCCATGCAAAGATAGGGAGCAAATACATTAGCAGGTTTGCCGTGCTTTCAGTTTAAGAGTCCCCAAATAAGGTGGCAGCCCTGTCAATGTATTTGCTCCCTATCTTTGCATGGAGAGATTGTTTTGATGTAGAGGTGGACTCTCAGGGTAGGGTGGGATATCCCCTCCATTTTGGCCTCACTTTGAGAGCTTTTTTTGAGCTAGGGAGATGATTTCAGAGAAAACCAGTGGCACCATCGTGTTTCTCGCAAACTTTTACATAAGAATCAACAGTCAAATTGCAAATTCCTCACACATGCAACATCTCCATTATCTCAGCCACTCATGGATCGAATCTAAAAAACTTTTGCTTTATTTTAAGGCATGGGGTCTTGAATTGGAAAAAACTGGGAATAATCGGGATTTATCAGGGAATTAAATGAAAAAAAAAAAATACTAAGAAGTGGCCCGAACTGTTTGTAACAAGGTGGAGAAATGGTGCTGGGTCCACACCATTTCGCAGGGAAAACAAAGCCAAGAATTTCCAAAAATGTTTAGAGTCAAAATTAAATTTGTTGAACTCTAATGCGTACCAGTACAAAACTGAGGGAAAGATTGTTCAGCTCAGACAGTTTGCATAGGAATATTAAGTTGGAGTCACGCCGAGAGATCTATACCAGTTTGGGCCTTTTTAGACCTCATCAGTAGATCACCCTCGGCAGTGAACCCAACTTAACATGCCGCAAAATCCAAGACGGCATTAAAACGCTGTCATGGATATGACCCAAGGCATGACACAAAAGTGTAATCCTTGCGCCATCTACCGTCGTTGCTGAACAACTCTCATAACAAAACAAGGAAAATCCGAAAAAATGATTGTCATGCTCAGTTTCGTACTGGTAGGCATTGGAGTTCCAAAGATTTAATTTTTACTTTAATTATAATTTTTGGAAATTCTTGGTTTTGTTTTCTCCTCGAAATGGTCAGGGAATTGAATTAATTGTTAAATCATTTAAAAAGTCAGGGAACCTGCTCTAAAAACCGGTGATCTCTTCTTCCACTGCTTAGAGTTTATGTTATTGCATCTGAGCCACCATTATTGACCTCTGACATAGCCTATGGATATCTTCAAATCATCAGAATAGTAGAGAAGCTTTCATTGATCAAATAATACAAACATCAGGAACGCCTTTGGAATTAAAAATTCCAATTTGCATCAAAGAATTGACTTAAGGATGAAAAAATAATTCAA
This sequence comes from Bemisia tabaci, assembly GCF_001854935.1. NCBI lineage: Eukaryota > Metazoa > Arthropoda > Insecta > Hemiptera > Aleyrodidae > Bemisia > Bemisia tabaci. The sequence goes on from NW_017547881.1 coordinate 2,067,538, forward strand.
TAATCGCATCTGGAACTCCAGAGAATTATTTAGTTACTCCCAAAGAAATCCAGGGAAGTTAGAGAAAACTTTAGTTTCTCATCACTCATCAGGGAATGAGTGCCTATTAATCAGGGAATGAGCATGATCAAGAATTCCAGTCACTGTGTCTTAAGCTGAGTTTACGACCATCAAAACGTGTCTACTAGATTTTTGCTCGTCTAATGTAGGTGGAGATGAAAACATCGAGAAATGTACGGGATCATGGGGATCCATGTAGCTTTGTTGCCCATCTTACTTAAACCTTTCAATTACCTTGAGAATATTACTGAATTTTTAATAGCCAATGAAAATTAAATAGGATGCTTCATGTGAAGGCAAGCAAAATTTTAATCAAGGTGTCTACCGGTCTGAAAATAGGGAATTGGTGAGGAATTATATCAGGTTAGAGAAAAGTCAGGGAATTTTATGAAGAATATTTGAAATTTGAAACATTTTGAAACTTAAAATTTTAAGAAAATCAGCCCTGTCTGCCTAATCAAACTATGTATCAATGGGGTGCTGTGTCCAGTGCAGTGAGTTACCCTGTTAGTAAGAGGGAATAGGAAAGAGGTATAGTTCTCTATAAGGCATGGCAAATTTAGTTAATTGAATGATTTATAGACGAAACAAAGGCTCACATTTTACTCGTAATTGCAGTGCAATCAATGCTAAATATTTTCCATTTCCAGTTCTACACATTCTAATTGTTCATGTGGAAAGTCAGGAAATAGCGTTAATTCTGGTCAGGTAAAACCTGGAAAAGTCAGGAAATTTTATCCTCCAAGATTGTAGACACCCTGCTAATACTTGCGCTGAATGTTTTCTTCCAGAAAATGAAAAAGGCTCCAGAGTCCGCAAGAAAAAACCATCAGATATCCTGAACGAAGGGCGCAAGAAGCTTTCGGAACTCTCAAAATCAGCTAGCCGCAGGTCCGGGAAAAAGACTGGCTCGAAAAAACCAAAAGCATCCCATCGCAATCAGGTGAACGTCTCCGAAAAACATGAAGAGTCTGACGATTCCATTGGTTCGGCAAGTGACCTCCGCGCTCGAGAGGAGGAGGAAGACGGAGAAGAGGATCGCCATTCAGAAACCGTGACCATAAATGACTCGGTCATGACCTGCGGATCGTCAGCATATCATGCCGAGTGTGAGTCCATGGCACGAGAAGAAACCATCTCCAACATTAAACCGATGGCCAGGCTGGAAGAGGTTGCTGAACCTGAAAATGTTGACTTGCTCTTGGGTCACTCCTACGGCTCGAAACCACTTCTTCTTGACGATGAATTGGACGATGAAGGTGATGGAGACGAAAATGGTGACACCGATGGAAACCAGTCATCACCACCTTTATTAATAGATATAAATGATGATGTGGACGTCTTTGCCTTAGCACCCTTTCCGTATAAGTCACCCAGAAGGCAGGAGAAACCAAAGGTGGAGACATCACCGCCTCTTTTAATTAATATCTCGCCAAAAACATCTCCCTCTTTCCCGCAGCTAGATTCTAGTTACGTGACCCAAATTCCTCTCATTTTCAATTACCAAAATGTTAACTCCTTGAGTCAATCAGACACCCAGTCGCTACCTGTGAATATAAACGAGACTTTGGAGAATTTTTACTCCCAGGAACGGGGCGATTTCGTAACGACCAGTTTCACATCCGCTGCCAACACAACCGCAACTTTTAGTTTTGCAACAAACTCTGTCGCTAGTAGTCAAGCAAATAACCCATTTTTAACGCATGTAGACAATTTTTCGCTAGGCACGGAACAGAAACCCAACGGTGCAGTAGAAAATAATTATGCAAGGGAAAATTCTTTTGTAGACAGGGAGAGCTTTAGCAACTGTGATACTCCGCATTCGACGTACCAGAACTTGCCTGGTGGCGATTTTGTATCCAAGAGCTCTGATGTATTCGGTTTTGTTCCTTTTGACAGCATCGCCTCGTCACATTCCAATATTCCTGTTCAGAGTCTCATGACCAACACTATCTCTAGGACTAAGTCGGATGTGTCTTGCAATTTTCCTTTCAAAAATCCAATCGCTAGTGAAACAGAGCAACATCGAAAAACCAGCGACCCAAACACATCCCTCAGTGGATTGGAGACTAAGTTTTTGACGGTTGCTGAGAAAAAAAAAGCCCTGGTTTCTCCCATCAAAATGCGCTCATCGAAAAAGCTGTCTAAGAAAATTGCTCAGTCGTCCAAAAATATTTGTTTCAGCAATATGAGTTTCGAAGATTTTTCAAATGATGAAGCTAACTGTCAGACCACTGAGCCCATCCCTTTTGAGGTTGTGAGGTTATCTAACGAAGATGAAACGTACGCTGAGTCAGTTAACAAATTTGGGTCCCTGAAAAGGCGAAGTAATCCATTTTCATGAGAATGAGTAAGCTTATTGAGTGAGTTTTAACCTGATATTTGAGTCCGTGTGAGTATTAGGCTCAAATATTTAAGTTTGTAAGAGTGAGTCGTGTCTTATTTAATAAAATAAGTAAGACTAATTTTTTTTTTCTTTATAAAATTGTAGCATTTTCTCCAAAGAAATCAGTATTTTAATGTAATTAGTAATCACTGATTGCTGTTAATGTTTTATGAAATTTTATTCTAGGTTGGTCTGTATTGTTGAGTGCCGTTGAAAACTAATGTACCCAAAATTTTAAATCTCAAATTGTGTTTCGAATGTTTGTCATGAATCAGCCCTGTAAAAAAAACTTTCTCTGAAACCTCTCCTTAATTTATGAAGTTATGTTTTTCTGAAGCTCAAAACGAATGTTGAATCATGAATCTGAATCTTTCCACATGTTTTGTTAACCTATCCAAACCGTTTGGCTTTCAACCAGATATTTTCTCTTGAGTGAAAAATTTGTCCTCATTCTGGTAATTGAGACCCTTGTTGTGACTTTCTAAGTAAAAAAAAGGCTGTCGTTCTCAGAGCAATATTTAGGAAGGAATTGATTTTTTCCTTAGATCGGCTGTAAAATTTTGCCCATGAGTCTCAAGAATAGCCCCTTAATTAAAATGAAAGACGTCTCTGGTGATTGTTTGTTGTGTCAAAGAAAAGTGTCCTAGTGTATCTGAACTCGTAAATATTGACCTCTGGACATTAAGAAGCAAATCTCAACAACGCTTGAAAAGTTTGATTTTTCAACTCGAAACCTGAAACTTTCATGCCTTTATCTTTGAAATTGAAATTATTTTTTGGCAATAAAATCTTGACTTTAATTTTATGGGCAAAGAGGAGGATGCTTGTAATATCTTTATGTAACAGGTGGTATACTTTTCTGTTTTTTAGCCTTCTATCCTTCTGTATACGACATGGGAAACACAAACCTGGACCCTCTTTTAATTTTCATCAGTTTTTCAATGAAATTTGGCCCAAAAATATTGTTCCTCTCAAATGCGAAAAAAATTGAAATCGCAAAATATTTTTAACCAAAATTTTACTTAACTCGGAGCTTCTGATGCGTCTCCCAAGGTCCTTTTTTTTAGTCTCTCATTATCAGTGTAGAAGGTATGCCGAAAATTTGAGTGTAGTTACATATTTTGTTAACGATGATTTTCAATAATGAGTAGTAATTAATTTCAATCATGATTTTTTTAATCTGTAATTTTAAATCTGCATTGCAGAAATGATCTTCATGCGTGTTGATTCACAATGAATAATCCCGATCCTTACTTTGATCTTTGTTATTTAATTTTATTTGTCGTTATGCTCTCCCCTGATCAATGTACTTACGTTTTGTCAGAATGATTGTTGCTAACTTCGTGGTTGTTTCTATTCAGAATGTCATTTTACCATAGTATTATTTCCCTGCTACGAATTGTTTTATTGAGGTGAATCTTTTGTGGAAGTAAACAGAGACCGATTTGTAGAGCACATATTGACGTATTTCATGTTCTGTTTCAATTCAGCTGTTTAAAACTCTAGTATTTGTGATCTTACACACAAATGCCACTTGTAAGTTTGCGAAAAACTTCCGGTGCTATTGCTTTCATCTAAAATGAACTCCTAAACTGTTATAAAGATCTCAGAGTGAAGGCTGTAATAATGATTTCAAACTTAATTGTAGAAACATTCGCCTCCCTGTCCGCTGTCAGTCCATTGTCATTTCTTCATCTTCCACTGGAAGGAGCTCATCCGCGCTGTTTCAATATTTCTTCAAACATTTTATTTTTTTCATGGGAGAACTGTCCCTCGTATTTGTTTGAAAATTTTTGAGTATTTTCTCATAAGTGTAGGAATAAGTCACTGAAAATTTCAGGCCAATTTATGTGACAGTTCTTCTATCAAAAAATCAAATGTTATTAAGAAACAAAACAAATGAGATACATTCCTTTCCAATATTGTGTTTAGTATAACCATGAAAGTTCCAAGTTTGAGGGCTTTCTGAAAGCGTAAGAGTGGATATTTGATGCATATCTTGGGACCATACTGTTTCTTTCAAACTTTTACGTAAAATTATGTAATGAAATCATGTATCCCTTGACCGTCATTTTCTGGGAGAAAATCAATCTTTTTTATTTAGACTCTTTAGAGGATTACTTCAGTTGCTTATTCTGTGTCAGAGAATTCCTTTGTAAATTAAACTTTAGAGTTGAATGGAAGAAATCTCTGAAGTCTCGCCTTGTGTCGTCAAATTAAATGTAAACGTCAATGTTTTTATTAATTTTCTCTTTACATTTTTGAACATTTTTCCAAAGAATAGACAGTTGAAGTGTGTCTTAGAGAATATCAGATCTGCTTTTTGAAAAAGTCAGAAGATTAATCAGTATCGCAATGAAATGGGTTTTGTACCTTGGGTTTTTTATACCCTCTCTTTTTAATAATGAATCCAGAACTTCTTCAGTGCACAGAAGGTGTTTTGCTCTTCGGTGGATTTATTCAAATTCTAAGCTGAATTTTTGACAACTTCCCCGGTTATGATGTATGTTTTACTGATTCTAATCAGTCTTTTGTGAATTTTTTACAAGTGTATTGCAAAATATTTAAATTGTGCTCAAAACTGGTCCGGTCAAAATTAGTCGCTTCAGGGTTAGCAATCGCTGAACTTGATCCAAGCAATGAAAAAGAAAGATGCTTTATTTTTTATATCAAGCATTTTTGAAGAGCAATTATCTCATCAAGCATTTAGTCACAAAACTTGTTTTTCCTTTTTTTTTTAAAAAAAAACTGAAAAAACCAAATCTCTTTTTGTTTTTAAATTCTTGTAATTTTAAACCTTAGTCCAAATTTTAACTTCACCTTAATCTCAATCCAGTGATAGCTTTTTAGGGAGAGTTGCAAATCTGTGATGAAAATTTTAGTGTTATTCTCTTAGGCCCAAATTTTGTTGCTACGGTCGACTGCAAGCTGTGAAACCTAATCTCTAGTTAGGACTTTAAGTCGGGAAAGTTACATTACAAACTCAAGCTGTACGAAAATTAAGCCTCAGTTCCTCAACGGTGTAAACCATTAATCAACGATCGATTAACGAAGTCGGCATTCTTGCCTCAACTTGCGACTGACTTCAAATCTGCCAACAAAATTTGGGCCTTGCATGTTAAATACCTTTTTCCAAAGTATTTGCCCTCAGTCAAATTCTCAAAATTTACAAAAAATAATGTAGATACCCTAACCAACGAATATAAAAAATTTACTTACGTTGTAGACAATACTGTATTTTGATTTTTGTAAATGGAGGTACGCCGCTCTTGCATAGTTGTCCTCTCTATGATTAATTATTATCTTATGTGTAACTGCTTCTCAAAAGTGGTTCAAATCTTCCTTTTAGTTTTATTTTATCATCTTTTTGCTTTTTGATTTCATTTTTGAGTGAATTCCACTCATTTTCCTGTTCAGGTAGAAGCAAGATGTCTATGAACTTTAAATGCCTACAAATTTACAATGTTTAGTGTTATGAATGTAGCAATTATTTCTCTTTTTTTAACACTCTTCTGTTTTACTTCATTTCAAAAGAAGTGAAAATCTTGAAAACGGCTCAGTTTTTTTAGCGTGACGTAATACAGTTTGAAGACAGCCGAAAATTTGCTGTTTGTAGCCATTAATTGAAAATTACAGTGGCTTTCCAGCATGAAAAGAGCATTCTATTCTTCTTTCTTTTTTTTTCTTTTTTACAGATAGTTTTTTCTAACTTTGCTATTCCTTTACCACTGGCTGAGAAATTTTGAGGACTGGAAAAATTCTGTCAGGCAAATCCTGATCAAGAATTAAGGTATCTTAGAAGTGGAGTGAAATTTCTCCTCTTCGAAAGAAACCCAACTTTTCCAGTAAGTTTTTGTGTATCTTGAATATTGGCTAAGAAAAGCTTGAAAAATACGCTCTAGGCGTGATTCCTTGTGCATAGTTTGGAACTTTGTTTCATGTTCATAGACAACTTACTCCAGTTTTTGTGTTCTTTTGTAGATAAGTATACTTTCTAGTTTTGCTTAATTTTGTTGTTATCTTTTTCGTTGCGAGAGCTGAAAGCTTACGCTGTTTCGGCAGGGAAATGAAGTCGCCCAGCTGCATACCGAAGTTGAGAAAATTGTACATGAGTGATTGTTGAATGAGTTCTTTATAGCATAGCAATGGCAGCGTATATTTTTATTACTAGTCTTGCTTATTGTTTTCGTACGCCAAGTCACTGATTATTGCTAGAAGTGCAGATTTCAAATCTCATTTTAACAGTATTGTAGAAAAGATTCTTGTATTTATTTATTTTCCTGTATTTCAAAGAAAATGTTGTATTTATTTATTTTATTTACTTTAAAATATTTTTTTAAACGTTTACATTGTCTTTTTATTCCATTGACTTTAATTTCACGGTATGTGAGACCTTATTTACCTTGAACTATTCCTTTGTGCGCTTGAGAGAATCGTTTCTGTAAGGTAGAAGCGGTTCTCTTCCTTAAGATTTGAATTCTGACTTTTCGGTGCATTTTTAGTCAATTTTAAGATATTTAATCAAATTCGACATCTTTTGACACCCCTTTTTCTAGGGCTGTGCGAGTACTCGAATTTCGAGTCGAGTCGAGCCGAGTATCGAGTACTCGACTCGGCTCGAAAGTTAGGTTAGGTTCGAGCGAGTACTCGAACTCGGCTCGAGTATCAACAACACGAGTTTTTTCGAGTATTTCGAGTTTTTTTGAGCCGGAAACGCCGAAAGAGTCCAACTTCTAAATATTTCAATCATACTTAAACTATTGTTAGTTTTGCCATCATTTTACGATTGAATAACATCAGAGTCTCGTCGGCAAATTTATACCATCCGCAGCGCCAACACGCTGCCGCCCGGCGATTTCCTGCCGCCCGCGGTTTGTAACTACACTGAGTCATATGAGCGCATTTATGCGCGCGACAAATTTCAACCTGCGGCGGCGACCGCCGCTTGGAAAACTGAAAGTGAGCACGTGTTTTGGACCTTTTGCGCTCCAGAAAAACGGTGTCGCGGCGGCAGAAAATGGTGCTGCGGCTACAAAAATATGGATCGCGCGATTCCAAAAAACGTCGCGGCGACAACTGCCGCCGGCGACACGGCGACACGAATTGCGTGCATAAATGGGCTCTAAAGCCTTCACTTTTGCCGCCCGAAGTTCCTTTGATGTACCTACGCTGCGCCACGCCGCTTCTTGCCAAGTTTGGTCCCCTTTTCAAATTAAACCGCGGGAAGTTATTTTAACGCGTTACTGCCGAACATTTTGTAATTTTAGTGTAAATCCTTCCTAGTGTGTCATCGTCAATAATTATTAATATCATATTATGAGTCTTGTTTGGAATTATTTGTTGTAGAAAATAGATTAAATCACGTTTTAAAACTCGAAATTACTCGAACTCGACTCGAGCTCGACTCGGCTTGAGGCTCATTTTCAAAGCTCGAAAAAGCTCGAACTCGGCTCGACTTAGTGAAAAAATACTCGAACTCGGCTCGAATCCGAAAAACCAGGCTCGCACAGCCCTACCTTTTTCCTAAGTTTTGCAAAAATGACACCTCTGCATGCTTCAAGGCACTGCTCATGAGGCTTAAGTGTTTTCTGTCAGAAACTGAGGAACTCATTTCTTTTCTGAAGGAAACATGTAAGCTTTTTTGAAAAATCAATTTGATGGTTTCAAAGTATTTATTTTGAATGCACACTTGCATTTGCCATTTTTGAAGGCGCCACTTATTCTGCCGTACTAAGGAAGAACGCCATATGAACATTCGAGAGATGTCAAATTTTCTTCAATAAAATGTATATTTTTGCGGGAAAATGTGAAAATTTTTTCTTGAAATTTTCAGGGACTTAAGGTGAAATTACGAACAAAATTATCTGAAAAATTGCAATGAAAATATTCATAAGCTTTATGAAAGTAAATTTGGCAACGCCTGAAGGTTCATACGGCATTTTTCCTTAGCACGACAGTATTCTCCAGCTGATTACCCATCCGTTGTCTGATCAGAACCAATTCTAACATCGTAGATACTCTTGAGGGCTCGCTGTCTCTTGATTTGTGTACATCTTGTTAGTATAATGACGTGTAGGCGTATAATTGAATTGTTTAGTTCAAAAACGGCCTACCTNGGGGGGGGGGGGGGTGCTCAGGACATTTTGTCAACAATTTTTTGTCCATTGTTTATGGCCAACCTTTTTTGTCTAGTACCTAGTTTACGCCCAAAACTTCGTTGACTTGGTCCAAGCGTTATATTTTAATTGGTATGTAAAGTTATATTGACAATATGGAAATGAGAAATTGAGAGAGAAGGAGGTGTTGTTATGATTGCTCATTTTCTGAATGAAATGTTATTACTTTCTCCTTTTAAATCATCTTTTTAAATTGTCATTGGTGAATATCTGGTTTTATTTCTATCCTTAAAATATTGAATGTACAATATACCTTATATATGCATAGGTACTTTTTTTTATTTTTTTTATTTTTTCTTTACGAAATGATTACTTCATTTTGAAAACATTTATATTTTTAAATCGTGACAAATATTTGTAAAACCTTTTCCAAGCGACATTAATCTCAATGAGCCGCAGTTGTGCCGACAGAAACTGCAAACATGAATAAAAGAGGAAAAAAATTCCAAGAAGCACGCAATCTTTAGTTTTAACCCATTTATACATCGATCTTTTAGACTCAAATACGTCAAATTTTGAGCGTTTCGTTGCGCTTACACCTATCTGCAGCACAATAAAAGCACAAAATATAAAAGAAAAAATTAAAGTGCTTTGGAAATCATTAAATTTGACACGGAACCACCAATATTTCAAAAACGCACATTATGTTATTATTCTCCTTTGATAAATTGATACATATTTTTCCCTATCAATTTAAATGAGAATAATCAATGCAGAGTGTGCTAACATTTCAAAATCATGAGTTAAAAAACGCTGACTCTGCGAGTATAAATATTAAAGCCAAACAGAGCGGAGCGGCGCGGCGTGTTGCCAGCGTGAGAGGCTCACTGGCGCCTACAAACCTAAGTGGATACTTCACGCATTGCACAATGCTTGAAGTATCCACTTAGGTTTGTAGGCGCCAATGCGCTTTTCGCGCTGGCTGCCCGCCCGCCGTGCGGCGGCGCCTGAAGCAACTATTTCACAACAGAGGTGTTGCACAGTATTATACGAAATTGAACGTATTAAGAATGACAGGAATCCTTTAAAAGTACAGATCTTTCCTCGCAAAATAAATCAAGATACTTATCGTACACAGGAAAAATCTAAGAGCCTTTAGCTGAGGCAAATATAAAGGTTTATCCGGTTCATGTATAACAAGGTGGGAATTTCTTGAAAGATAATTAAGTCCTGTTACACCAAAGAGGTGTAGAGAGTTTTAGTGAATTTTGTCTCATGGAATTGACGCTCCCCCATTTTTACCAAAACTCTCAACTATATATTATTCTCCGTTGGACAAAACAAAAAAAACAAGCAAACCCTCATTCTTCCAAGACGTTATATATTTTTATCCAAAAACGTCGTGAGCAATTGTCGTTTGTATTTACATATGGGCCAATGTGTAAAGTAAGCACAATGTCTCTTGATCTGCACACGTCCGGGAAATGGCTTGTAGGTGCATAATTGAATTGTATAGTTTAGAAACGACGTAATTGTGAGGGGTGGGGAAGGCTGGAATAGAAAACTGTTCGAAGCCGACAGTTGTTGACGATTTGAAACACATAATTATGTAGGAACGTTTGTTGTTTGTTAATTAAAAGGGACTAGGTCAGGTAACAACTAAAAAGCAAGGGCCATCAAAGTTTTGCTTAGCAAACACACTTGCGTCTGACGTTTTTGAAGGCGCGACTTATGCTTTATCCGACTACTGATTGTCGGTTCTTAACTAATGCTAACATCATAGGAGCTCAAATATAGAATATACCTAAGCAGTTTCTCGATCTGTATGGCCCAGTGGCGTGACTTCTGAGTGCATAATTTAATTGTTTAGCTCAAAAACGACCTAACTCAAAAAGGAGCGGATTAAACAAGAAACTCATTGGAGCCAACAGTTTTTGAAGACTGAAGAAACGGCTCAGTTCGCTATATTTAGCAGTATAATGGCAGCCCAATAGCATGCGTGATTGCGTGTTCAATGACGATATTAAAAATCATAGTTTATCCCCTTACTCATGGCTTTTATCGTGAGAAAGCAGCATGCGCTGGGAGAGGTGGTTCAGAACTTACGCCCTTTTTCCATTGAAGCAGCCCTTCAAAATGCATTTTCGTAGAATCACTCGTATGGTAGATGCGTCTACCCATTAAGAATTGAGTCCTGACTAAAACTCAATTCATGAAAATTCGGCAGTTACACTCTTACTCGAATGGACAGCATTTTGCAATTGGGAGCAAAAATATCTGGCTCAGTTTACAAACGACGTATATGTACCATTAGTTTCCCTACGCACATGAGTGTTTTTACTGATGGGTAGATATTGAAGTACCCTCCTGATTAAAACATCCAGTCCGCTTAGGAACTACAATTTCTGGTTCGGTTTAGAAAGAACTAATGTACCATCGGTTTCCTTATGCACCACAATGGTCTTGAAGCAAAAAAAAAACGACAAAAATGTACGGTTTGCAGGGGGTGCATCTATGGTAGGTACGCATAGCCTTAAAATCGCGAAAAATCAAAATCTTGACTGATCCTACTTTCGAAATATCGAAATTTGAAATTAGGTAAGTGCAAATTTTCCACCGATTTTGATCCAGTTTTAATTCATTTGTCCATTGAATCGGTTTTGATCGGTCCGTGTCAGTCAATTCTCGTTTTTCGATTTTTCGTTCGATTCGTGTCGATTGGATGCATACCTTCTCGTTGCATGCAAACTTCTAATCATACTCGTTTTATACTGAAAAATTTGCCTTATGCTGCGTTTGCACCAATTGTTGTTACGACTAAGTCGTGTGTGCTGATTTCAGCTTATTACATACTTGACTCTCTGAAGGCGTTTCATATGCGAAAGCAATTCGCCTTCAGTTCCGTCTGCAGCAATTGTTGTTGCGAATATGTTGTGCGTGCTGATTTTAGGTCATTACATACTCGACTTTCTGAAGGCGTTTAATGTGCACAAGTAGCGCGATCTGTTGGAGAACAAACGAAGTCGGGTTTGAGCGATTCATTAAATCTCACTTCTGTTGTTCTCCAACAGGGTGCTCTTCTTTCGCGCACAAAGCGCCTTCAGAGAGTCAAGTATGTAAGGAGCTGTAATCAGTACGCACAACATATTCGCAACAACAATTGCTGTAGACGCAATTGAAGGCAAATTGTTCAGTTGAAAGAAGAGTGTGATAGGAGGTTTGCATGCAACGAGAGGGTATGTATATTATGGGACATGAATCGAATCGGGAAATTAAAAATATGAATCGATCGACACGGATTTAATGGAATAAATAAATAAATAAAAATATAAATAAAAAAAACGGTTCAAAATCCGTGGGAAACTTGCACTTACTAAGAACATTTCATATTCCGATATTTCGAAAATAGGATTAGTCAAAATTTTGATTTTTCGCGATTTTAAGTCTACTTGCACCATAGATTCATACCCCCTGTAAACCGTTTTCAGGTACATATTCGTCGCAGTTTTTTGCTTTAAGACCACTGTGGCACATGAGTCATTTTCCGGATGGGCTGGATATTATAGATCCTCCCTAATTGCAAAATCCACTTAGGAACTACAATTCTAGCTCAAGAACCAAGTTCAGACTTACCTCCAATGCTAAATTTATGGATTTATTTGTATGTCTAAAATACTTAACTAGAGCTTTTGGTCATGAAATCCTCACTTCTTCGACGAAAAAAAAAAAATAAAACGGTGATGAATCCTGATAGGGGGAAAATAATGGAATTTTGCTATTTTACCTTTATTTCTTTTTCAATATTCATTTTTTACTTCAATTTCAATATGTACTATGCTGCAGTGCTAAGGAAGAACGCCGTATGAGCTTTTAGACGATGCCAAGTTTCCTTCGATAAACACCGAAGTTACTGGGGAAATTGTGAACATTATTTTCTAAACATTTCAGACGATTTTGTACGCAAAATTTCAAGGAAAAATATGCAAGAATGTCATCAAAAATACATGTTTTATCGAGGGAAATTTGGCAACTCCCGAATATTCATACGACGTTTTTCCTTAGCACGGCAGCATTGTTTTTATGGATGTGCCAGAAATTGTTGTTCCTAATGGAGAATTTGCATGCAAATTTTTCATTGCTTCATCAGAAAGTTCTTAAAGAGCTGATTTCACAGTATTTTTTATAACTTTTTTCTGATACGGGAAATAGAATGAAAATATATTTAAAAGTGAAAAAATGCATTTCCTAGTAACGTCATATGACGGCATTTTCCATTTAAACACACGTATTTTAGCAGATTGGACCATTTTGTCATATCTTCTCCAATGATTGTCGTATTCATGAACCAAGTGTATCCTAGTGTCAAAATGGAGAATTTGCAGGTGTCTAAAATTTTGTAAATTCCACGTTTAAAATAAGAGAGAGCTAAGAAGACTGAGCACGAGGATATCCTTGGTTTCTAAATTTAACAATGATGTATTTAGGAAATGGGTGGTTTTTAGACGAGGATTAAGAATAAACAAGTGGTACGGATTATAACAAAATAATATGAACTAAGCAAAACGATAATCCGGGTATCGGAACTTGGCTGTTTTGAAAACGCCTTCAAATGTGGCGTGATACCATACGCATTCCGGAGAGTTCAAATACTTGTATCATTGCGCCGTAAGACTTTGACGGAATATTACAATTGAAATAGCCTTCATGCACGCTGGCCTTTTCGATTTCCTTTGACATTTTTGCAGTGGTGATTGCAAAGCTGAATTGGGCTCCAGCTAGAATTGCATTTAGCAAATGGGTGGTTTTTATACGAGGATTAAGAATAAACAAGTGGTTAGAAATGAAAACAAAATAATATGAACTCTGCAAAACGATAATCCGGGTATCGGAACTTGACTGTTTTGAAAACGCCTTCAAATGCGACGTGATACCTTACGCATTCCGGAGAGTTCAAATGGTTGTATCATTGCGCCGTAAGAATGTGACGAACGATTAAAATGGAAATAGCCTCCATGCACGCTAGGCTTGTCGATTTCCTTCGACATTTTTGCTGCCGTGAATGCATAGCTGAATTGCGCTCCAGCTAGAATAATAATTGAGGAAATATCACAGAACAACCTAATTTGCCAAAATAAATTTGTTTAAATGGAAAATGCCGCCAGAAGACCGCACAGGGTGGCGCATTTTCTCACTTTTAAATCTACTTTTCTCCGATTTCCCATTTCAGAAAAAATTTTTAAAAAATACCGCCGACTCAGCTTATAAGCACTCTCAGATGAAGCAATAAAATCTTTGTGCACTGGAAAAAAAAAACACATTGGATCTAGAGTCCAAACTCTTAAAAACATCGACAAGAAAAAATACGCTTGATTCAATCAGATTTAAGCTTAAATCAAGAACCAAGCCCCTTAATTTGAGCGGATTTCCTTTTGATTTAAGCAAAAATCTGATTGAATCAAGAGTCCTTTTTCTTGTCAATGTTTTCAAGAATCTGAACTCTAGATCCAATGTGGTTTTTTTTTTTTTTTTTTTTTTTTTTTTTTTTCCAGTGTGTGCAAATTCTCCATTCGTCAAATTTTAGACACCTGCAAATTGTCTATCTCAAAATGAACTCCGAACAACCCGTTCAATCCAACTTGCTGACCCCGACCGAACCGTGCCGAGCGCGCCCGAACTTTCCCGACTCCTCCCGAGCTCGACGACACAGCACTCAGCAGTGGCGTCAGCAGCGGGTTCATCGTCCTCCTCGCGGAGTCATCGACCGCGCACGCTCGCATCAACGACTCCTCTGGATGCTATAACCCTTCTCTCCTCCCCCCGGNGGGGGGGGGGGGGATCCAGCACCGCACTGGGTAAGGAGGACACCCCCTCCCCCCTCCACCCCGGGGGGCCGGGACAGCTTTCGTCGTCACTCGCGTTCTTCACTCTCTCCGCGCGCGCGGCCAAAGCTCGCTGCTCGCCGATAGGGAGGCGGAGGAGGGGGGCGTCTTCGTCGAAAGTATTTTTACTCTCGGTATTAATCGCCGCTTTGTTTTATAATCGGATTTTTTCCCCCCGCGAGACGCCCGGCCCGGCCAGTCGCCGATACAGTTAGAGCCCGGGACGGGGACAAAACCACCGGTTTGACTTTGACGCGAGCTCGTGTGCGATCGGGAATTTTACCCGTGCGTCATCTCGAACGGACGTCACCGGGCGGTACAGCGAGCTGATTATTGAGGCGTATAGACAAAGCTATAGACATAGAGGAAAAAGGGAATAGTGCTCATTCGAAAATCTAAAGCTCCCCAAGTGAGAGTGAGTCAGCCTGACGTCAGACTGATTTAGGTTGATGTCAGACTGTAGGTTGATGTCAGACTGATTTAGGTTGATGTCAGACTGATTTAGGTTGATGTCAAACTGATTTAGGTTGATGTCAGACTGATTTAGGGTAGTTTTTGGAACACAGTCTGACGTCAGGCTAACTCACTGTTACTAGAGTTTCAGTAATTCGTTAGAGTTCTTTCAATTGTTTGTAGTTTAGAGGGCTGATTATTGGTATTGATAGACAAAGTGATAGACTCAGAGGAAAAAGGGAAGAGTGAATAATTTGTGTCAACTTTTTAGACACTTTAAATACAATGGAGAATTTGCATGCACATTTTTTATTACTTCATCTGAAAGTGCTTAAAGAGCTGATTTTACAGTATTTTTTATAATTTTTTTCTGTTATGGGAAATAGTATAAAAATAGATTCAAAAGTGAGAAAATGCACTGCCTAGTGACGTCATCTAGCAGCATTTCCCATTTAAACACCTGCATTTTAGGAGATTAGAACATTTTGCCATATCATCTCCAATAACTGTTCAATCCATGAACCAAAGGATATCCTCGTGTTCGGTCCACTAAGTAGCCTCCACTTAAACACGAAATTCATCAAATTTCAGACACCTGCAAATTCTCTATTAAGGGCATGAATCTTCTGAAAAATCGTAAGCAAAATATTTGCAAATTTCCGCAAAACTTCATGACTTATCAAAGAAAATCTAGCAGCGTCTGGAGGCTCATGGCATTAGCGCAGCAGTATACTACCGTGCTAAGGAAGAACACCGTAGACCGTACGAACATTCGAGAATTGCCAAATTTCCCTTGATAAAACATGTATTTTTGACAACTGTCATGCATAGTTTTTCTTAAAATTTTCAGATATTTTAGATTAAATTGCGTACAAAATTGTCTGAAAATTTTGGAAAATAATATTCTCAATTTTCCGAGTAAATTCGGTTTTTATCGAAAGAAACTTGGCAACGTCTGAAGGCTCATACGGCGTTTTTCCTTAGCACGGCAGTATAATGAGGAGAGCTCGGGACACAGCAAACGAGATTGAATTTGACCACCATAAAGGGTGGCACGTGAACAGTACCAGCCGATCGTTCTGAATATCAAAAACGCTTATAAATAAGACTTATTCATACGACTACTTATCTGCGAGGACAGCTGCAAACCTCCAGTTCCGGAATCGGAGTCGTTGAGCTGATATCATTCGGTTTCCGGATGCGATGAGTGGAATTGTGGATGCGGGCTCGAGTCAGACATTTCATTCAGGCGTCCAAATGCTAGCTCGAGCGCTCTTTAAAAGCACTCTTTCCACCTGGCAATGAGATTGAAAAAGAAGAAAAAATCCGATCTCATCATCATTTAGACTGGACTCAGATTTGAAGCGACTGGCAAGATGCAGAATTTCATCTCTGTGTGAGGTAGGTTGCGTGCTTCTGAACTGCGCGTGAAAGGGCTTTGCGCAAGTGCAAATATCACCTCTGGCAAGTGAGCACTGGAAAAAAACACGTTGGATCTGGAGTCCAGACTCTTGAAAACATTGACAAGAAAAAGGACTCTTAATTTAATCAGATTTAAGCTTAAATCAAAAGGAAGTCCGCTCAAATTAAGAGGCTGGGTTCTCGCTTCAAAAACGATACTACGGCACACTGGAAAAAAAAACACATTGGATCCAGAGTCCAGACTCTTGAAAATATTGACAAGAAAAAATAGGTACTCTTGATTCAATCGGACTTTTGCTTGAATCAAAACGAAATCCGCTTAAATTAAGAAGCTTGATTCTTGATTTAAGCTAGATTCTGATTGAATCAAGAGTATTTTTTCTTGTCGATGTTTTTAAGAGTGTGGACTCTAGATCCAATGTGTTTTTTTTCCAGTGTGTGAGAGTCTTTTAGACGGAGTAAGGATTCAAGTGCTGCCTTCGTTTCCATAATTTCCTATTCATTGATTTCCAGATTGTTTATATGATTTTTAAGGTGAAAAATAAGACTCTTAAGATTTCCGATCCGATTGGAAAAAATCTGAATAAGCTATAAACAAGCTAAATAATTCGTCGTCCCCCGGATGAAAGAACGTAACTTCATATTGCCGCACTAAGGGAAAAAGCCGTACGAGCCTTCAGGTGTTGATAAATTTCCTCCGATAAGATACGAATTTGCAAGGAAACTGTTGGATATTTTTCTTCCGATTCTGCGAACAATTTTTTACACAATCGAATCTAAAATATCCCAAAATTTTAAGGAGAAACATGCATAACTCACCTCACAACTTCATGTTTTATCCGGGGAAATTTGGCAGCTCTTGAATGTTCCATAGAGTACATAGAGTCGTAATGTAATTGGAAGAGCTGGCGCCACTTTAAAGCATTTTCCATGTCCCGAATTCCGAGACTCCTGTGTGACGCCGGGTCACTTTTTCGATACATAATCGATTGTTTGCGATACACGGGTACCCGGCCATCCGATGACAACAACAACAACAACAACAACAACAACGGAGATAGGAATTACCACGTATTCCACACCGCCATTTTGGATCGAAAATGTATCGAAAAAGCGACCCGAACTCGGCGCACACCGGGCTCGGAATTCGTCGAGCAGAACATGGCGCCAGCTCTCCCATTTACATTACGACTCTATGTACTCTATGGAATGTTCATACGGCGTTCTTCTTTAGCGTGGCAGCATGTTGGCCCGGTGTACACGGTTCTTAGGTTCTTACGATTCAAATTTGTATTTATCTCAATCGAAAAACTTTTTTTTAACAATTGCTGGATCTTATTGACACCTGATGGCGTCGGGTATCTTGAATCTTCAACCCTGAAACATAGAGTAAGACGCATGCATTTTTTCTACCCGCTCGTTTAAGTCTCTGACGCTGAAAACAGCGACTCTGTCGTTAAAACGTTATCAATCCACTTGGTCGATAAAACCTCATCTCAGCCATCTATGTAGAAATCATTCGATAGCGAAAAACTGTCATAAGAGACCGTTCAAGTATTACGTAACGTACTTGGGAGGGGAGGGGGTGGGAGGATTGATTTGACATTAATTTTTTTTTCAAGTTCTTTTCTCAGCGTTTTTTACTTTTTTGAAAAATGGGAGGGGGGGGGAGGTCAAGCCAGCGTTACGTAATTCAAAAAGAACGATGTAGGGCTCCGTTAAGGAAGGTGCGTTACGGGGGGGGGGGGGGGGGGGNCAAAAAATTGGGAAAAGTGCGTTATGTAATACTTGAACGGTACCGAATCCCTGAATAGCATCTCCGCGGTCGAATCCAAAACCGTACTGCCGGGCTAAAGAAGAACGCTGTATAAACATTCGAGAGTTGCTAAATTTCGTATGGTAAAATGTTTATTTTTGAGGAAAATGAAAAATATCTTTCCTTGAAATTTTGAGACACTTTAGATAAAATTACACACTTGTAAAAAAACACATTGGATCTAGAGCCCAGACTCTTCAAAACATCGACAAGAAAAAATACTCTTGATTCAATCAGATTTAAGCTTAAATCAAGAACCAAGCCTCTTCATTTGAGCGGATTTCCTTTTGATTTAAGCAAAAATCTGATTGAATCAAGAGTATTTTTTCTTGTCACTGTTCTCAAGAGTCTGAACTCTAGATCCAATGTGTTTTTTTTTTTTGTTTTTTTTCCAGTGCACAGCTAATTTTAACTCTCCGTGTAACTTGCAACTCGTCTCTCTACTTTTCTAAATTGGCGTTAAAGTCTCCAAGCCATCCAAGCATCAATTATATGCAAGCGAAATTATCTTAGAAATTTGCAGAAAAATATTTCAAAATTTTCCTGAAAATTAGTGATTTTCCAGAGGAAATGTGGCAACGCCTGAAAGCTCATACGGCGTTTTTCCGTAGCAAGGTAGCGTATTTACTCAGCATCGGCTTAACGCACCTTTCGAGTCTTGCTCTTGTCCTCACTCACCAGCGTTATCGTCACCCTCCAACGCAGGAGCTTGTCTCGATTTCCACTTGAGCCCTGTGCGGCGTCCAACCCTACGCTTTCCAGGGCTCATGTATACATAGAGATACGCCCCTAGGTCACACGAGCGACGTTATTAGCGTCCACGACCGGCCGCGCAGGCGCAACGCCTCGACACCCGGGTTCACTCTGGTCGACGAACTGACCTTGCCGGTCAATCACTCCTTCACCCCCTCCCCTCCTCCGACACCCCCCTCCTCGCCCTGAGCTCCCTCCGCACCACGACGGGGAAGAAAAAGAAAGCTCAAGGCTCGACATTGAAAATAATACCGGGGAGATGGACAACGATACCCTTCAAATTCGGGCTCCGAATTCCATTCCTTCCGCCCTCCCCTCCCCTCCCCCCGCCCCCGTGGATCGAAAGTGCATTGAACTGACACTTGATTTCATTTTGAGCCTCATGCAACGTGAGTGTCGGAGGAACCGTGGGAGGGTCCGAGAAAGGATTACACTGACTAAATAAAAAAGAAAAGTTTGAAGTTAAAGCTCTTTTGGATTTTTTATTTTTCCTTTATTTGTTTTCCCCGATCACTTGGTTGTGGATTTTAGTTAGCGATAACTATTTCGATCATCAGATCATCCTCAGGCTACATGGTAAACACGATTGAGTCACATGGTAGACACTGGTAAACGTATTGAAAACACTGGGGGGAAAAAACACATTGGATCTAGAGTCCAGACTCTTAAAAACATCGACAAGAAAAAGTACTCTTGATTCAATCAGAATCTAGCTTAAATCAAGGACCAAACCTCTTAATTTAAGCGGATTTCGTTTTGATTCAAGCAAAAATCCGATTGAATCAAGAGTATTTTTTCTTGTCAATGTTTTCAAGAGTCTGGACTCTAGATCCAATGTGTTTTTTTTTTTCAGTGAACTTATTAAAATTGTTTAAAAAAACAAGGAAACAAGGGGAAAACAAAGGTAAAATAAAAAATCCAAAAATGAAAAGTTAGAGTAAGCTCTATCGAAACCCTCTCAGCGACTACCTCTCTCGCAACCTCACTCGCCCTTCCCAACTTGACAACCTGAAATTTTAAAAACAAACAAATTAAGTGTTGATGATTTTTATCGACGTTCAGGAAACTTTCAAATGTTTTCAAGTGTCCAAACTGAAATGGACTGCATTTTGCAACTCAGAATTGCAACTCAGAACTGCAACTTCTGACTCATCCATAGAAACACGTAAGTGCGTAGAGAAACTAATTGTGCATCCGTTGTTTCTAAACTAAGCCGGAAGTTGTCCAAGGTTGGACTGGCTTGTACCTAAGGGCGTCGACCCTTGGCTGGTTCAAGGGGTGTAATGCGATGATTCCTGGTAGGGCATCTCTTACGTGGAGAGGGATTCAGAA
Source organism: Bemisia tabaci (assembly GCF_001854935.1). NCBI lineage: Eukaryota > Metazoa > Arthropoda > Insecta > Hemiptera > Aleyrodidae > Bemisia > Bemisia tabaci. Next base: position 2,087,755 of record NW_017547881.1, read on the forward strand.
AATTTTGGCAAAGCAGCATAAGTCTACGCTATTTTCAGATTTAAATTTTCTTACTCGTATAGAGGAAAAATTGCAAAACTGAACGTATTGAGGAACCCACCAGACGTAAGTAGCCACTAGACGCATCCAAGCACCAGTATTTCCGAAAGAAACGAGCCAGTGCTGCGGTTTACTCGGGCTTAAGACGTGGGTCTGCAAATTTATCCTAAAAAGAATCAGACAAGAACCTGAAAAAAGAAGAAAGAACGAGTATCAACACAGCCGCAGACAAAAAAGACGTATTCGGGCCTCTTTTTAAACTTTTCTCCCAAATGTGAGCCATACCTCATTGACAGCATACAGCAGAACATTGAGAGCTCACGCTTCTCGTCATCGCGCCTTTAATTTTTCAGATGCAGCACGGACGTCCATCAAGTACGAATAGTTGTATCTCTGCGCCGTCGTAGACGCGCATCCTTTCATTGGCTTTATTCCCATATTGTGTTTGTTTCCGTTTGTCTTATTCGTAATGGTGCCTCAAGCACTCCATGAGTAACACAGCCAAAGGTAAAGGAGATGCTTTCGGGTCTCTTTTTCAACTTTTCTCCCGAATCTGAGCGACACACCTAATTGACAGCATACAGCAGAACATTGAGAGCTCACGCTTCTCGTCATCGCGCCTTCAATTTTTCAGATGCAGCACGGACGTCCATCAAGTACGAATAGTTGTATCTCTGCGCCGTCATAGACGCGCATCCTTTCACTGGCTTTATTACCATATTGTGTTTGTTTGCGCTTGTCTTATTGCTTCAAACTAGTAGCAAAGAGCAGAGCATTGTGAGTTCACGACTCACGCCATCGCGTCTTAACTTTTTCAAATGCAATGTGGACGTCCATCTTGCGCGAACAATCGTATCACGTTTGCACTTTAGATGTCTCTTATTTTTAAATTTAGAACCCAAGATATGCTATGATATATCTAGATCAATAGTCATTTTGAAAAGGAAGAAATATGTTTAAATGTCTCTTAAGAGGTCTATAAGGAGTGCGTATGTCTAAAAATCGAACTGACAATCGCTTACACATGTTTACGCTTCAGAAAGTAGTTCTTGGACCCCTGTTTACCAGTACCATGTGTAAAAGCACATTACTTTACTCCTAACTCTCTCTGCTCCCGTTCATTTAAGAAATTTTCCGCATATATTCTCGGTCGTAATTTTTTTTCTCTTCTTATATTTTGCTATCTGTCAGAGGGGAGCGTTTTCGGCGCGCCAAGGGGGCGTATCTGCCAATGGCAGATTGGCCTTATGGTCAGTCCGAGCCTCTGTTGTCGGCTTGACCACAGTTGGACTATTTTAAATTCGAGACTCTCACAGGACGAACCATTGGAAGAATGTACTCATTTCACCTCTACTAGGACAAAACCAACCTCCAGATTTTACATCCTAAATGTGGTGAGGATTAAAAAAATTCCCATTCTCCTAGCCCTCTTTAAAAAATACACCATAACTAACCAAGATTCTGCGCGCTGGTGAAAAATTTTAAGGACCCAGCCTTTTCATGCAATTAGGAACTACAATTTCTGGCTCATTCTTAAAAACACGCATGTGCACAGGAAAACAAATAGTGCATACGTTGTTTCTACACCGAGCCAGAGATTGTAGCTTCTCACTGCAAAATGAAGTCCACAAATGAAGATTGACTGACCGAGAAATCGCGATGAACAGATACGCGCAACATCTAGGAGCTGCATTGCACGCAGAAAAACGTTTTATTTTCAAAAGGGTCTGAGCGTCAAAAATGAATGCGCCTTAATATTGCGAGGTATGAAATAAATCAAGACCTCAAGCTTTTAGTCGATCCGTCTTTCTAAAAATGGTGCATTTTTCGTTACACAGCTGTCCGAGTCAAAACAAACAAATGACATCCCTCCCCCATCCCTAAACCCGATCAATTCAATCGTCTTCGCAGGAACGAAATCAATCGATCTCAACCCGTTATCGACCTTGAAACCCTTTGATGAGGTCCTTTTTAAAAGGCTCAATACCGTAAACGTAACGGAGTCTCGTACAAAGAGAGAGGAAGAAGAATAATATATATTGGGCAATTCTGACGTAACACAATAGGACACCTTCGATTGACCCTCTTGGATCTCTCCAGCGCGTCTATCAATAAATCCTATTGTTGAGCAATCAAAGACCATCCTATCGAATGAGCGTCTTGAGGTTATTCGATACTCGTCTTAGGTGGATAGAGGTGGAGCTGATGATGACCTTATTTTTTAATGTGCTCTGTTCTTGTTTAATTTTAAATTTATAGAGAGCCATTTCGGCCAAATACCAGGGAAATTGAAAAGTTCTTCCGAGATAGGAGAGCCTCTTGGTGGGAAAAACTTCCAAAAGTCTCAAAATATCAAAATGGATCAGAATTCACAGAAATTTACCATGGCGATCGCTTGTGATTTACCTGAGATTCATCACCTGCAATAATCATTAGCTCTGAACTTATTCATGACTTCAGTAATGTCGGAATTTCCAGGTACACATAGGAAGGAAATGTTTACAAGGGACCCAAACTTCAGAACTTATGGATCTTTGAAGTTTTCGGATCGTGCATTTCGGAAACTTGGTGTACAACCGTCGAAGTTCGGGTCACACAGCATATGAAATACTTCGGTACTTAGGTTCAAACTTATATGAAGTCAATTTACCAGATGTGTGACCCGAGCTTTGGCACTTCACATAAGTTTTTGAATGCACGATTCAAAAAGTTTCAGTGGTCCATATATTGTCAATTACGGGTTCCATGCATAACGTTTTTTTTCTTTGTATGAACGGGGATCTCTGAGAGTTTCAAAGGGTAATAATCGGAAACAACTGGGGAGGATACAAGTCTTATTTCTGCCCATAGCTCTTGCTAGCCGTTTAACCACTTGAGTGGCGTGCCATGCGATATATCGATTGATCTGCCATTTAAACCTATGAAATAGACTCTATTAATTGGGTATTCGCAACGAATACCTCAATAGTCGATATTTTACCATAGCCTCAAGTAGGAAAACATCGATAATTGACCATTAATTCCTCACCACTGCGCTGCCGTACTAAGCAAGAACGCTGGATCCATCAAGATTTTCCTCGTTTATTGGAAATTAACACTTTATAATTACATAAAAACTATTTTACCCATGCACCTCAAATTTTCAAGTTAAGTTCTTGATAGCATTTGCGAAAGAATTCTGTAAAAACATTGTCCCAAGATACACAAGTTTTTCTGCTGTGATACGTTGTTTCCAAAAAATTTAAGATGGCGTTTACGGCGTTTTTGCGTTGCACGACAGTGCGTTTTACCCTATAGAAAAATCAGTATCGGTACTTTAAACTACGCGTCCAGGCTTTTCTTAATCTGTATAATGTTCTACTAAATTAAAAAAAAAAAAAAAAAAAAAAAAAAAAAAAACCCGAAAGCAAATTTCGAAACTCAACCCTCTTCTCTAGCTTCCTGTGAATATTTAAGGTCTAAGAAACATCTATCATAATCCAACAGAAGAGATAAGAGCCCAGAACTCGGAAATGTAAACATCTCAGATGGTAGCACTCCGGTTCCATTCAAAGCAGCCCCCTCGATGACCGTCCTTGAGCGAGTCGAGCCTTCCGGGTTTTTTACCTACCCTCATTTTTTTCCGACGGCTGCGGACCGCTACCCTCGGCACCTGAGCATCCACCACCCCCTTCGCCGCTACCCTCGAGACGCGGAACGGAACGCACCTTGAAAAACACCCACGAAAAAAAACTACGCGCATACTACTTGCCTACTTTCGAGCTAACGGTACTCGGGTTTTTTTTTTCGCTTCCGCCTAACCGTTGTGTGTCAACAGGAAGCATGTGTTCAATCCCTGTTCGATGGATGCGTATTCGAAATTGCCCGGTCGGTGAGGTAGGTCAGTATGATTCAGTGGCGTGGCGTGAACAATCGATTATCGATATCTCGCCATTTGAAGCTATGGTAAAGAATCGATTATTAAGGTGTTCGCTGCGAACACCCTGTTTATCGATATTTTTCCATAGGTTTAAATGGGATAACAATCGATTTATCGCAAAGCACGCCTCGCCACTGGTATGATTGAATGGGCGGATCGATCGGTGAGATGGGACCGCTTTTTTTTCCGGCTCTCAATCTCCAGTTGCACGTATTTATGCTAAAAGGACTTATTGTCCACGCTAACCCTATGCACTTAGTTCCTTTTAGCATGAATACGTCCGGTTGTCGCGGCTTCTGGGTCTGGGGCCGGTGATATTAATAGTGGATGCATTTTTAAACGCGACTGCGAATACGCTGTAGCTCCTGGGCTTCTCTCTGTTTCTATGAGCCTAGTTTTGTTGCTTTGCATGTTTCATTCAACTTTCGAGTATGCTCCCTAGTGGTAGGATTTAAAGCGTGTCCATAGCTTTTAGCTCTACCGATGTCAGAGCTGCGATGAGACTGTTGCAAACACCGGCTTGAGCAAGAAGAAGAGATGTTTAAGAATAAAATCGCTAAAATTTAAAAACTCCGTCTTTCCTTTCTTTATTATCAGTCCGGACGAAGTTTCGGAGGGTCCGCTGTCCTCCCTCTTCAGCGGCGATACTGTGACTCAGTCGACTTCAGGAAGGAAAGATGGAGTTTTTAAATTTTAGCGATTTCATTCTTACTTTAAGTGTACTTTCTTTGGTTTATAGCCTCATTTTCATTTTCATTTTAAGAGATGACTTAGAAGATGGCTCAAAAGTCAAAATTAGCGCATCGGGAAAGTCTGAAATTCACTCCTAACTTTCTCCTAACTTTACAATCGGACAAAGAAAAATGCGTTCATTGTTAAGCTTCCCGCTTAAAAACGATACCAAGGCACAGATGAACATTTCGTAAGAGGAGTCACTCCATCTATCCCTTGCACGTTAGGATACTACGCAATATTCAACATGGCCTACTTCAATCCTCCAAAACACACGTGACGAAGCGGAAATTTAGCAATCGACAAGTTAATATTTACATTTTATTTGCGTTGATTAAGACCTTGGTGCTTCCTTGCGATTTGCGCATGGAAGCGTTAGTCATTTTAAATATTGCATATGGCATCTCAGTGCGTAAGGGTTGGACGGGGCGACTCCTTTCACAAGATGTTCGCGTAATGTTCACACAAAATGTGCGCACAGAATAGCGTCAGCCATGTTGAATATTATCACCCCAACGCGTGTGAAATCGTAGGTTTTTATTGATTGGAATCAATCGGAAAATGAGCGTTAAATCTCTATAAGTAACCATTGATACTATTTAGCGGGCTAATTATTGATATGCAAAGACATAACTAGTCAGTTCTTCGAGTAAAACACCCCATGTATTACGGTGACAAATCTAGAATAGGGATGGGTGGTGTTTTATCCCTTTGACATTTCTCATAAGTGGCATACAAAAACTAGTCTCAAATTATCATTGAACTGCTTGATATCATTGGATGCATGGAGACTTTAACGCCAATTTAGAAAAGTACACTGAAAAAAAAGTAGTTAGCGTTGAGAACTAATTTGGTAAGTTCTCGCCAGGTAGAATCAAAATAAGACTTCTGAACTAATTTATTGTACTGAAGCACCGATCAATTTGCTCCATACGCTGACTTGACTTTACTAGAGTGCGAATCAGAATTGGACCAACGCACTAACAGTAAAAGTAGCGCTGTGGTAGAACAAATTCGCCTTCGGGTTAAACTAATTCGCCCTCAACGCTAACTCCCACATTTTCCGTTACATTTGTTTAGTTTCGACAAAGTGGCGACGGTATAACAGCCTCAATCGCGTCAGCTCGTGAAAATCAATTAAAATGTGAAATTTCGGGTTCGTTCGACAGTTTAAATACTCTTGGTATTATTTATAGTGTCCTCTCTTATCTGAAAACGTTCGAAAGCAACATTAAGAAACCTGATAAGGTAAGAAATTGTATGTTCAATTCAAAACATGAACAAGCATGATCTTCGTTGGAGTCGTCAATCTGCCTTATTAAATTGTAATTAAAGCGTTCCGCGTTCAGTTTATATTTTAAGAAAATCTGTGAAATTAGACTGCTTACTTCTATAGTTTGTGTTCTTCCGTAATTTCAAAAGAATATCTCAAGTGTTCGGACTTCGGATGAGATATGTTTCCTTTGAGAGATCGGTTTTGTATCTGGGGTATTGGTCTTTCGAGGTTCAAAGTTGATTATTTATCCTTCCTGAGGAAAACCTGTGGTCAGGATAACATCACTAGCTAATTGTTCTCTCGGTCACAGAATTGCGGAGATCAATTTTCCTGTTTAGTTTATTCAGTGTGAACATTCGCTACCATTTCATGTGTGAGCGTGTGTCTCTCTAGGATAATTCTGTCTATTTGCACATACCTATGGGATATTCCTTTCTTCTGTCGTTCACTTGGAACCGGCCAGTTTATTTTTACCTCTCATCTTTTAAGAAATCTTCTTTTCCTGAAAGTATTGTCCAGTTATCATTCACTATGAGCTGTTCTCCTCTCTCAGTTTTAAGGTTAGGTTGACCCATTTCGAATTAGAGTAGCGGAGTTAGTTTCCAGCACTAATTGTGGTTAGTGTACAGAAACCAAAAATCATGTGTGTCCAAATCACAAAATTTGAGTTAGTGTGTTGAAACAATTTTTAGTCATCTGACGCTAACTCATTTTTTTCAGTGTAGAGAGCCGAGTTGCAGTTGCAGTTGCAAGTTACACGGAGTTACAATGAGCTGGAGTAGATGAGTAAGGGTTGAAACAGCATATTTTATTTGTCCTGTTTTAGTCGATTGCTGGCCAATGATTGATATTGTAGACAAGGCGATAGACAAAAAAGACATAAAGAATGTAGATTGATCTTGGTGGAAGTGGGTGCAATAGGCAAAGGAGGTAATTAATAGACTAGCTAACGGCAACACATGAGATACCGCATAGTTAGTCATATATATCTCCCTTCGGATATAACAACCACCCATTTCTACCAATAAGACCGATCCATTCTCCCTTTATCTTCATTGTCTATAGCTTAGTCTATAGGTTTCAATAATCAGCCTGCTAAGTGGGCTATAAGACTGCTAAAAATCGGGAGAGAATAGACTAACTTTCGGAAGTGTCGTGGGTTTCCTTTGTCCATCGCCAACACCCGCTTCAATCAATAGGATCACTCCATTTTCCCTAAGTCTTCTATGTCTATCACTTTGTCTTTCGTATTCAATAACCAGCCCGCATGCACCGGAAAAAAAAACACATTGGATCTAGAGGCCAGACTCTTGAAAACATTGAAAAGAAAAAGGTCTCTTGATTCAATCAGATTTAAGCTTAAATCAAAAGGAAATCCGCTCAAATTAAGAGGCTTGGTTCTTGATTTAAGCTTAAATCTGATTGAATCAAGAGTATTTTTTCTTGTAGCTGTTTTTAAGAGTCTGGACTCTAGATCCAGTGTGTTTTTTTTTTTCCAGTGTGCCGAAATTGGTGCTAATCGTAGGTGCGTTCTCCGTTTTGGCAGCCCACGTAATAGCACTGCGTCCGCAAATGACCGGGCCGGTCGAACATGTACCTTTCAAAAACCGCGTAAATTCAATTGAGACCTCGAGGAGTTACGTCGTTTTGCTGCGGGCGGTAATATTTACGTAACCGGCGCGAGAACCATTCACCGGAAAGATTGATGGCCACAAATTAACTGCTCATTGACTCCGGCGCTTGAATTATTACCAATGGACAGCGGCTCGACTCTGCCGTTCGTCAGTTTGTTGCGTGTGAATTCCGAGCATAATCACACCCCCTTTGTCAGGAATCGTTTCGTTTTCGGGAACGAAAATTCCTGAAACATTCCCAAGAGGAGTTAATAAATTGCATCTTGAAATAGGAGCCCACACCGAGAAAACAGGGCGCTGATTTAAAATTCTAGGTGTAAAAAAGTGTGCGAAAACTTACAAAACGCTGAATGGAGAATTTGCAGATGTCTGGAATTAGACGATTCTCGTGTTTAATTGGAAACTACTAAGTGAACTATACAACTACCTGAGGATGCCCTTGGTTCATGAATAGAACAACTATTGGAGAAGATATGACAAAATGATCTAATCTGCTAAAATACATGTGTTTAAATGGGTTAAAATAGGTTAGTTAAGAGAGAAGTTGCAAAATTTGCGATCAGACAACGGATATTGGGGATAGCCAACGGTCACGAGAAACTGAATCGCCTTCGGTTCTTTGCATATGCAACTTGCACAACTCTCAAGTACGAATAGTCGCTCTTAGGCGTTACCATCACTAAAGTCTCACGTACGCCGTTTGAAAAGGAGTAGAGGCGCCTCGTGCTGTACTTTCAGTGCTACAAAAGCTCAAAATTGAGTTATTCAAGTCGAATCATGGGAATAGAGAATTTGCAGGTGTCTGAAATTTGATGAATTTCGTGTTTAAGTGAAAGCTAGTGAGTGAACTAAACACGAGGATACCTTTGGTTCATGAATTGCACAATTATTGGAGAGGATGTGACAGATTGATCTAATCAGCTGAAATCCATGTGTTGAAATGGGAAATGCCGCCAAATGACGTCACCAGGCGGTGCATTTTCTCACTTTTAAATCTATTTTTATACTATTTCCCATGTCAGAAAAAAATTATAAAAATACTGTGAAATCAGCTCTTTAAGCACTTTCAGACGAAGAAATAAAAAATTTGCATGCAAATTCTCCATTAACCGCTACAGCAGTTACTTTAGCAATGTCAAGATGTAAAACTTACTGCTGTGACACTGAGAAAAAAAGTTCGGTTTCATCGAAAACCGAACTTTTTCAGTACGGTTAAACAAAGTTTTCAGTCATCGGAACCGCATTCTAGAATGCTGAGCCGCGTCCGAAGCAAACTTCGGTTTCTGTAACTGAAAAAGTTCAGGGTTCGATATGAACCAAAATTTTTTTCTCTGCAAATATCGACGATGATAACCCAATCAAACAAGTGCCCCAGCGCAAGTTTTCTTAAGGGCCCAAGCGCAAAAATCCAATTTCAAAAACAAAAAAAAAAACAAAAAAAAAAAAAAAAAAAAAAAAAAAAAAAAGTGCCGTTCGGCAGCCTTTCCATCTTTTCAGCTTTTTGAAGATTATTTTTTATCGATACACACATTTTTTGACCTTGTAAAACACGTCGAAGGAAAGTTTTAAAGAAAAAGCAAGAAAATTTTGTTTAAAACCAAATCGGCTCTTGTTTAGTCGATTTCGGTGAAACTTGCTGTTCGGGTGCGTTTTGACGAGAAACTTGAATTTCTGGTCAAATTTCCAAAATTCGAAAATCCAAAATGGCGGATGTGGCTTATAGTTCTATCTCGGCTCCTGTTAAATCGATTCAAGGGCTAGAGTATGCAAATTGCACTCAAAAAGATAGCTACCTCATAAAATGAGCGATTTTTGTAAGTGTGAAACATGAAAAGCGAGCACATATAAAATAGTCACATACATCTAAATGATATTAATTGCATATTAATCTTTCTTCAATGTTGAGCTCAAAAATCTATATTCACAACGTATTTATCAATATCTTTCATTAATTTCTGTAACAGCATTGTAACTCACCTTGTAACTTACAATTACTCGCCTCTCTACTTTTTTAAATCGGCGTTAAAGTGTCCAGGCGTTTTTGTTGCTGCTTCATGTCCGAAGCTAACTTCCAAAAAAAAATATTGGCTAAAATAGCGAAACATCACTGCCACACAATGGCGTTAAGGTGATTCGATGGAGGACATGTTTTGTGTCAGAACGGCAAGCGATATATCGCATCGATTATTGGTTCCTTTTTTTCAGGTACTCGTCATTTTTCTCAAATTTTGAGATTGCAATTCTGTTTTCAGGAGACTTACCACTCACTTACCAATTTTAACAAAGAAATTCAACTTATAAAGGCGTGGTTTTTTTAGAGAGAAAATATCGCATCCGAGTGCAGTTTCGATATCAGTATCGAATGCGATGTTTTCTCTTTAAAAAAAAACCACGCCTTTATTATATTGAATTTCTTTGTTAAAACTGGTAAGTGAATGTTTTAGTCTCCTGACGACAGAATTGCGATCTCAAAATTCGAGAAAAATGATTAGTAGCTGAAAAAATAGAGCCAATCGATGCGATGTATCGCACGTCATTCTGACACAAAATATGGCGTCCGTCGAATCACCTTAATCATTTGCAGTTACACTTCTATACAGAGGTATAAGCCTGAACACATCGGCAGGGCCACTACTGAGTGTGAAGACGTAGAGAGTCAAAAAAGTAACTTTTAGCTCGGAAGTCATAGTAACCCCACTAATGTATTTACCCGTTCCGCTATCTCTGTACGAGGAGTTCGACTGGTAGCCACGGTGACACTAACAATACATCCGTCAATATAAACTGGACGTATTCATGCTAAAAAAGAAGTATGTCACTCGCAAACCCGGTGCTTATACCTCTTTTTAGCATAAATACGTCCAACTCTGCCGTGCTAAGGAAGAACGCCGTATGAGCATTCGAGAGTTGCCGAACTTCCTTCGATAAAACGTATATTTTTGCGGGAAGCTAAACGCATATTTTACCATTACATTTTCAGATGTCATAAATGAAATTTTGAACTGGATTGTCTGAAAAATTAGATGAAAAATATTCAGAAATATCTACACTGAAAAAAAAAATCTCGGTGTATTTACTAAGAAAAGGGTAAAATTACTAAGAATTCAGGGTTCTATTTAATCCCAGTTTTTTCTTGGTAAAATTACCATTTATGGAATTGGTAATTTTACCGGGAAATCACGGTAAAATTATTGAACTTTCTCGGTAATTTTACTGGACCTTGGTAAAAACGTCATTATTTTTTATTGACTGTGGTAGAATTACCGAGATAAAATGGCAAAGTTACCGGGAATTGATTACTAGTAAAAGTGGTAGTCTTACCTGAGAAAACAGTAAAAATACCGGCTTTTAGGTAAGCTCACCAATCTGTCTTGGTAAAATTACCAAGGATTGGTAAAAAAAAGTGAGATGGTAAAGGTACCAACGGACCTTGGTAAAAACGCCGAGAATTTTTTTTCAGTGTAGTAAATTCGTGTTTTATCATAGGAAAGGCAGCGCCTGAAGGTTCTTACGGCGTTCTTCCTAAGAACGGCAGAACTGGCAATGACGTCACGTACTCTCGACCAGCCCATTTCCGTCAATTCAATGGCTCTCTAAATATTGATGGATCGGCCATGACGTCACGTCAACGAATATATTGACAGTGTGACTCCGGATTTTTTCCCGTTCGTGACTGCTTTCCAAAATTGACGTCACAGTCGGCCGCGCGATGTCGGTCTCGGTTTTTACCACCGCGTGACGTCACGCCGGTATCCGCGGAGGCCCCCGGCCCCCGGTTGGCGGATAACGGACCGCAACTTGAGTCACCGTTAAGTCTGCGCCGGCGATGTAGCGCGGGGGGGGGGGGTGGCCCCCCGGAATAAAAGTCCTCCCCCGCGCGGGTGGGTACCGCTAGCGACTTTTAACTGTTGATTCGCCGCTTGCATTCGCGCTGGCCCGAGTTCCAGAGTTGAGTCGGCCACCAGATCTTGAGTCTGCGGGTCCTTCACCTCTGCCAGAAGATAAACACGCCGCCCGGTGTTGCCGAATTGGATGATTTGCACGGTGCGGATTTCGGTTGGCGCGAAAATAAGAGTTGTTTTTTATGATTTAACGGCTGAAGAGCTATGACAGGCGCATGGGCAAAGTTTGAATTCGCTATTTACTTCAATACCTGCCCGCGAGAGAACTTAGAGCAGTTTTTTTGGCGATGACGAGGCCTTTATGAGTTTATGATCAATTACAGATAAAAAAGTAGTAGAAACGGAGAAAAGTATTAGGAAAGCTCGTGTTTGGTAGGAAAACATGTTTTAAGAAAAATGACTTGTCACTTTACGCATGAAACTCGTTTTTCAATTGTTTACAATCTGCATTCACTGACCAAATGACGTACTTATTCCAATTGTATTTTAAACGAAACACAATTTTATTGCATTAAATTGCAGTATTAATTCAATGTATATATCTGTTGCACTGGGCTTTGCTACATTGCACAAAATGTAGAGAGTATAGTAAGATAGTAGATTTTCCAGTACGCTTATCGTGATCTTTCAGCAATCTTCTATGTGAGAAAAGTCTTATTTTCGCTCTACCTGAGGTTAAGAGCAGACTTGTTTGTTCTTTTTTGCGAAAGAAAAAAGTTCACAGAATTTCCCACCAGCCCGAGTAATTTGGACTAAGGACAGCGCAAATTCGAATTTGTGGAACAAGTCTGAGAAGTGAAGAAATAGAGAGAATATTATAAGTTAAAGAATTATTGAATTATTGAATTTACGGCCGGTTGAAGTCAAAATCACTCCAAACTCGTGTTTTGCCAAGTAGAGGGGTTACACCCTTCGACCACTACGCGGCCCAACCCCCGGAGGGCGCCTCGCGCCCAGGGTTAAGTTAGAATTTACGAGGCCCGGAGGACAAGGCGCATATGTGCAATTTTCGCTATTTCGAGAAATATGTGTTTCGAAGTTTTGAAATTACATGCATCCCCATGGCTGAAGAGAGTTCAAACGGACTTTTTGATGCTTAAGCATTGAAATTTGGGAGAACATTTTTCACAGAGCATGCACTAAAACTAGCTTCCCTTGAAATCATTAATATCTCAATTTTTCAAAAACTGCACTTATGCGCCTTGTCCTCCAAGCCCTTAATTTTCGCGTGGCCTAAGCTTACCTTTTATATAGAGTGGAGCACACCAAAAAAAATGAAGTTGATTTAACATTCTGGATGTAAAAAAAGTGTGCGAGAACTTATAAAACGATGAATTATCCGCAACAGCAGTTACTTTAGCAATGATAAGGTGTATAACCAACTACTGGCGCGGGTCATTTAGCATTCCATAAGTTCTCGCACACACTTTTTACCTCCAAGATGATATATCAACTTCACTTTTTTTCCGTGTAAGGTTTGGTGCAGTTCTGTTATACTTGGTTCGATCGTTGACGTCATCCAACGAGGCAGTGTTTATCATGATTTCCTCTGAATTGGTTCAATCATAACTTACGTAAAGCAACCATAGGGCGTGCATTACTCACTTTCGAACCCAACGTTTATGTTTCCACGGTCCGTCTCTCAACGCCCGGGCCGCACTGAAAAAAAATTCTTGGCGTTTTTACCAAGGTCCGTTAGTACCTTTACCATCTCTTTTTTTTACCAATTATTGGTAATTTTACCAAGACAGACTGGTAAGCTTACCTAAAAGCCGGTATTTTTACTGTTTTTTCAGGTAAGAATACCACTTTTATTAATATTCAATTCCCGGTAACTTTGCCATTTTATCTCGGTAATTCTACCACAGTCGATAAAAAATATTGGCGTTTTTACCAAGGTCCAGTAAAATTACCGAGAAAGTTCAATAATTTTACCGAGATTTCTCGGTAAAATTACCAATTCCATAAACGGTAATTTTACCTAGAAAAAAGTGGGATCAAATAGAACCCTGAATTCTTGGTAATTTTACCCTTTTCTTAGTAAATACACCGAGATTTTTTTTAGTGCATATTATACAGAGTAGAGTGAGGTTTGGTGCGGTTCTGTTATACTTGGCTCAATCGTTGACGTCATCCAACGAGGCAGTGTACATCATGATTTCCTCTGCATTGGTTTAATCATAACTTACGTAAAGCAACCATGGGGCGTGCATTACTCACTTTCGAACCCAACGTTTATGTTTCCACGGTCCGTCTCTCAACGCCCGATCCTCAATTAGTGAGCTTTTCGATTTCCGTCGCCGTTGACTCATCGGTCCCGTTCTTTGCCGACAGGACAGCATCCGGCCTCGAAAACTTATCCCCGCGGTGATGTCATTGCACTCCGTCTCCACCCCCCTCAGCCCCCCACCCCCGAGCGGAGTGACCGTCATCTAACCTTGCTCCCAGACACTCCAAGTCTGAGGAGGAAATAAAATCGAGTAGCCTCGAGTATGTAAATAAGTGTAGGAGCCGCCGAGGCCACAGCCCCCGGCCCCTCCCCCTCCTTTACCCCCCCTGGGGCCCCCTGCCCCCCTCCCACTCAGCGAGGCCACTCAACTTTTAGTTTTATTCCTCTCGTTTCGTTTCGTTTAGTTCGTTCGCTTTTTGTTTTTTTTTTTCCTTTCTCGAGAGGCGCGTCCTTCGTTTTCGTGGCTCCAAGAGAGGTANNGGGGGGGGGGGGGGGGGAGAGGGGGGGAGAGGGGGGGTTGGAAGCGCACCGGGAGCGCTCGGTGGAATGGAGTGGTCTGGGTTCGGGTCTCGAGGATGGTTTGGAATCATTGAAAAACCTTGGATTGAAGTGGATTTATTTTAAAATTTTGAGAGCACTGGAAAAAAAACACATTGGATCTAGAGTCCAGACTCTTGAAAACATTGACAAGAAAAAATACTCTTGATTCAATTGGATTTTTGCTTGAATCAAGACGAAATCCGCTTAAATTAAGAGGCTTGGTTCTTGATGTAAGCTAAATTCTGATTGAATCAAGAGTACTTTTTCTTATCGATGTTTTTAAGAGTCTGGACTCTAGATCCCCCAATGAAAGGTTGGAGGGAATGGATTGAAGCGGAAATGTTAAGGTGCTCAATGCCCCAAAATTTGTGGTTTGAAAGAGAGCAGTGGAGGTCAGGAGTCGTAGAGCGCGAGGGAGTGCTGTAAAGCGACTTATATGTATGTACTCTAGATCCAATGTGTTTTTTTTTTCCAGTGAAGGTCTTCGAGCTGATCATTGAAATTGATAGAAAAAGCGATAGATATAACAGACAGAGGGGAAATGGGGTGATCCTGATGGAAGCGGGTGGTTGCGATCGACAAAGGAGGTAAGTAATAGACTACCTGACGGCAACCGACAAGAGATCCTATAGCTAGTCCATCATTTTCTCCTTTTATCTATAATAGCCACCCGCTACAACCAATAGGATCGCTCAATATACCCTGACCCCTATACAACCTATGTCCTCTTCTTCTATATATCTTTGTCCATCAGTTTCAATAATCAGCCCGCTGAAATGAAGAGCAGGATGATGTCTCTGAAAGTCCTTGAATTTACCTTTTCAGAAAATTGCATGCACATCGTCGATGGACTATCATGTTACGTCATCTGAAACTTGTTCAAACTCCTAAAAGAAGCCTACATCTGCAGATTTTGATGTTTATTATAGCAAATTTTAAAGTAAGTGGTGCTTCTTATCGATAATTTTACGAAAAAACTATAATGGAATCACTTTTAAAACCTCAATGTTTTGAATCCATGAAGTTATAGGCTTTTGAAGTTTCCTTTATTCAAATCTCTGCCATCGACTCGCTCCATTCTGACACCCTCCGAACTGAAAAGGATCTATCCTGAATGGGTGGGACTTTGATGATTTTGATGTTTATTATATCAAATCTTAAAGTGTACGTAGTGCTCCAAAAATAAAATTTAACGAAAAAACTAATGGAGCCACTTTTAGTGCCTCAACGCTTCGTATTCACAGAGTTATAGGCTTCTGAAGTTTCCAAATTTTGTCAAAATTCTCCTTTCGACTCGCTCGATTCTGACACCCTCCGTATGTGGAAGGATCCGTCCCGAATGGATGGGACTTTTTTCCACTGTGGGTTGGGATGAATGGTGGGTGAAGGAAGGGAGGGGGGGGGCTCCGGTCGGAGGCTGGGAAAACGAAAGGATGAAAGGGTTCTTGGGGAGGAAAGGAGTAATGAGGGATACGGCTCGGTGTTGGGAGTTGCGATGTTCGGTCATGGTCGGGAGGTCGCTGTCATCGTCGGTCACTGCCCGCGCATCGCCTAGGTCATTTCTCCGCCCTGTTGCCGAGCCTATATTTTTATATTTTATTTTTTCATTATACTGTATAAATAAAGTCAAGTCTTAGGAAGCACTATAAGTGCTTTGCTGTCAAAGCAGAAGCGGGAAAAGCAGAAGTTTGAGACCGTCGAAGATATTTATCTCTTTTGTCTTAAATGAAAATACCGTGTTCATTCCTAAAATTTTCGTCAGAAAATCGTCAAAATGCGTCCAGTTAGTGATGAAATTTCAAAAATTTTCCAGCTTTGTTGAATATAACAATTCGAAAGTATTTTGTGTTAAAGTAAAAAAAAAAAAACACGTAATTTTTCTGCATAAATTTATGAAAAATTTGTGTTACAAAAGCCTCGAAATGCGTCCAAATAGAGTTAAAATTTCAAATATTTTCAGGATCTTTTGGAATGCACGTATGCATTCTTTGCTGAAAGTTCGGAAAGGACACGTAATTTTTCTGCAGACATTGATGGAAAATCTGCGTCACGGAAGCTTCAAAATGCGTCTAATTAGATTACAAATTTCCAAAATTTTCCAGGGGAAGACCCCCGGACCCCCCTCCGGACTAGTGGGTATTTCGTACCCCCCAAACCCCCCGGTGGTAGAAGAACCCTGCAAGCCCCCTCCCCCCCCAAAAAAAAACAAAATCCTGGCTACGTGCCTGGCTTGCGGAAATTATATCTTTGGAGACTTAAACGCAAGGATAGAAAAAAAGCGAATTTACATGGACTTGATGACGTCCCGAGAAAACCTTATACGTGAAGATAATTTCGGTTCTGTTATGAACTTACCTTTAGTGAAAAAAAGCAAAGACCAAAAAAAAAAAAAAAAAAAAAAACCATGAGCAGATATTTGCAACGTCGCAATGTTAGAGGTATGCTTTTTGAAATTGGAGAAGTTTTGGAAATCGGAAAATACACTGGACAAAATGACTTCATATGAAAACCTATATGTGAAGATGATTCTGGTGCTGCTGTTTACTTTTCTTTAATGGAGAAGAAACAAAATACATCAAAATACATGAGCGGATACTTGCAACTTCACAATATTCGGTACGCTCTTTTGAAATTTGCGAAGTCTTGGAGATCGGAAAATACAAAGGACAAGATGACGTCACGAGTAAACCGTGTACGCGAGGATAATTTTGGTGCGGCTTATGACTATGAGGAGAGGAGTCGTACGAGTGAGGGCACTGGCCGAAGCCGTGGGGCATTGTTGCCAAAAAGCGCAGCACATTTTCCCATTTAAACCCACGTGAGATATCCACATTTCATCATGCAATCTGGCAACCCTGTCGCGGGGCCGACCTTGTCCGCGGAAGGCAGGCTGGGTCGTCGACCCGGCGCGGCCGGCGCTTTGCTCCCAGAGGTGAGGTAGTAGAGAAGTGAGGCAGGGAAGGTGCGGGGTAGAGAAGTGAAGCAGAGATGATGCGGGTGCGGGGTAGAGAAGTGATACGCCGAGAGAGCAGGCAACGTAAAGTCGTCGGCGTCCCGAGGAAGACAAACTTCACTCCCGGAGATCCAGAGAAAGAGCCGGCGCCGGCGTGTCCAGATCGATCGGTTCTGATGACCGTTTCGACCGACCTAACTTGAGAAATCGCGATTTCAGGAATCTTTCGGCGCCGGAGGAATGATTTCCGTGGAGTCTTTGAAAAGTATACCTCGAAATACATGTATTTTTTCCGAATTTTCAGGACCTCTTTTGATAGCAATTCTCTTATATTTTTCGTTTTTCAGAGATGTCTTCTTATTCTTCTTCCTCTCTTTCTATTCCTTCTTTCACTGCATCTCTTTCTTTGTCCTCCTCATCTTCCTCCTCCTCTACCTCCTATCCTTCTTCCTTTTATTCTTTTTTCGCATTTTCTGCTTCTTTCTGTTCTCTCTTTTCCTTTCCAACTTCTTCTCATTTTTCTCCTCCTCCTTCTCCTCTTCCTCCCCTTCCCCCTCCCATTCCTCCTCCTCCTGCTCCTCCCTTTCTTCCCCTTTCCTCCTTCTCCCTTTCCTCCCCCCTCCTCCTCATCCTCCTCCTTCTCCTCCTCCTACATCTCCTCCGCCTCCTCCTCCCCCTCCTGAACGTCATTTTTCGATAGCATACGATCGTAAGAAAAGAAAAGCGAACATTATAAGAAAGGAAAAGATAAACACTGGAGAAAAACACATTTGATCTAGAGTCCAGACTCTTAAAAACATCGACAAGAAAAAATACTCTTGATTCTATCAGATTTAAGCTTAAATCAAGAACCAAGCCTCTTAATTTAAGCGGATTTCGTTTTGATTTAAGCTTAAATCCGATTGAATCAAGAGTATTTTTTCTTGTCAATGTTTTCAAGAGTCTGGACTCTAGATCCAATGTGTTTTTTTNTTTTTTTTTTTTTTTTTTTTTTTTTTTTTTTTTTTTTTTTTTCAGTGAACAGGAGAAGTGAGAGAGAAAGAGCAAATTAATGAGGAAAGTGAGAATAATGGAAGGAAAGATCCAAATCTTACTGAATCATACAAAATCCCAAGAGTAACGCGTTACACGTAACGCTTCGGTGTGTTGGACTGCGGAGTGGTCAGGGGACACATCCTCCGGAGGTATTGAGTAATCCACAGAAAGTTGTCTCCCGTCTTCATCCCACGAGATTTCATCAATCGCGAGAAATTCAGAGCCAAATTGTTGATCGTAGATGGACAACGAGAGTTTTTTCTTCAATCCTACCTAGTAGCATACATAAACTGGAATACTGAAGGGGCAGCGATGTCTTACCGTACTGGGAAAAAAAACACATTGGATCTAGAGTCCAGACTCTTGGAAACATTGACAAGAAAAAGGACTCTTGATTCAATCAGATTTAAGCTTAAATCAAAAGGAAATCCACTCAAATTAAGAGGCTTGGTTCTTGATTTAAGCTTAAATCTGATTGAATCAAAGAGTATTTTCTCTTGTCGATGTTTTCAAGAGTCTGCACTCTAGATCCAATGTGTTTTTTTTTTCCAGTGCAGCTCATTGACAAGATGGCGCAAAGCTGTCCCACTTTTTGAGAGGAGATTACCCCTATCACAATCATCCTGAATATTCTTCATAACATACGGAAAGTATACATGATTTTTCTAAAATTTATTCCGCTGGGGAGAGAGTAGTTTTCTTTCAGAAATCAGTCTTTACAGTAAGAAAATATGACAACCTCAGTATAGGGCCTTTGGCTCAGCTGACACGTTCTTCTGGCTTGGAACAAAAATGGTCGGCCCGCAGGGCCGCAGGGCAGAGAAAGAGCACTGCTCCCTGTTAAATCTGTCCGATTTAATTCAAATAGACCCTAGTTTTCTTGGGAGAGAGGAAATTCAAATTTTTCGAAAGTAGCGTCGAGTGAAAAAGTTAATAGCTTGGATAGGAGGCAATTCCTGCAATTTTCGTCGAGAAGAGCGTGTTTTTCGTGGCATTGTAAAGATAGAATATGTATTAGAATGCTAATATTCGTACTTTGTCTAATGATCCATTAGACACACGGTCAGTGGTGTTTCTACTTACATGGGCAGAGTGATCGAGAGACTTAAACACACTGCAAAGAAAAACAACCACTAGGATTCTACAGGGTGTCCTAGGTTTAATGCGGCAAACTTCAGGGATAGATTTTTCGGATTAAAATATGACTCTTTGGCTCTATACATGTTTTTCTGAAAATGCTTTTTTCGACGCTACAGCCCATCAAAGTTGAGGATTTTCCCCCAAACCCCTTAACTCTGATGCCAAACGCTAAATGTCGATGAAATTTAAGTCTGCGGGACAACTTTTAGCGTACTTCTCGATTCTCGTGGTCTCAAATGCCTACGATTTCGTCGAAAGACGGTAGAAAACATCTGCTCCTTTAAAATCGCTGTAACTTTTGAGCCGAAGAGAATTTTTTAATTCTGACTGCATCACGTAAAAGCCCGCAAAATTTTGATGAAAAGAGGTAAGTAGTGTGTTTTACCAAACACTCATAGAAAAACTCTTGATTGAAGTTGAAGGGTAAAGAAGATAGTCCTCCGAAAGCTCCTGAAAGATAGGCAACCAATCATCCATGCACATGCACTGAGGTTGCCCACCTTCACAGGCGCAATTAGTAAAGGTAAGGTGAGGCGAGTTCTTTCACTCAACGTTGCCCATCTTCTTCGGCGAACTTAAAAACGCGCCTTTACAGAGTACAGCTGAGCGCTTCTCTAATACGAACGTATTAGAGCTTTCCCGCTTGTTTTGTGTTGGAAGGTTGGCTGCCTCTCCGGGGTCTAGGCTCAAAAAGCTCTATATTCCGACATGTCCGCAATCTTTCCGTCTCGGTGTTCTACTCCATACACTAGTAGCAGCGTTAGTTTTTTTATGGCCGTACCTAAGGGCATCATGATAGTCTCAAAATTGTAGACCAATCATAAAGTGGGACGATTCTCCTGTGTTATAAGGATAGGATTGACCAAACTCCCTGCCGTGATGGCGAAGAAAGCGGTAAGTATCAAAGTTGTAAAATCGAGTATCCTTCAAAATCGTCTAATCTCTCTTAGATGAAATTACTGAAATAGCGAAAATAGCAAAATTCATCTTGATTGTTTAAAAAGGAGACATAATGCATGTCTACGAAAGTGTTAAAAAAGTCGTAATTTTCGTGAGCTTTGCGCAAACACACTAAAAAATCCTCTGTTTCGCGAAAAGCTCACGAAAATGATGACATTTTTTTTTTATATGATAGTTACATAAAAATTTTGACTTTTAACACTTTCTAATGCATCCGTTATATAAAAAAATAAAAAAAATTGTCTATAAAAAAAATTCCCTTATCTGTTTTTTATCATTTTTCATATATTATGGTCAGGTCTGAACTTTGATTTTTTTTATATCAGCGTTACACGTTTTTTATATAAAACTACCATTTAGATAACAGATATGTTTTTTTATACTTTTTTTTAGAATAACAAAAATTTGTTCTGCTACTAGGGAGTTGTTTGAAATGTTTTCCTCTCGACTGTGGAACTTTTTTGGTGACGACCCGGCATCGCGGCCGGGCTCGGAGAAAGAGCTGAGAGTGAAGGTGTCCTGGTGGATGTGGGGCAGCGCGCGGCGCGAGAGGCGCGAGACCCGTTACGTCACCGTTCGCGCTCGCGCTCGCGCTCTTCGCTCCTGCTCCCGCGGTCGATGCCCCGGCCGAGCCACGCTCCACGCTCTCAGGCGGCACTCGCGGCCACTCAATCCGCTCATCTGTACCGTTCGCCTTCGCTCCTCTCCATGCTGACGTACGATCCAGCGACCGCCGCCGAAGAGGATGCTCCCGGTTCCCGGTGTCAGAGGTCAGGCTCGGGGCCGCCGTCACAGGAACGAAGGCAATCAGAGTTCGACTTCTTACGCGCCCATCGGCAACGGAGAAGGGGGTGGCAGATAAACTGTCAGGCAGAGAGAATCGTCTCCGAATCAAGCCATCAGAAAAGTCTCTGAGGACAACGGGACCCTTAAATTTGGATTCTTTGGGGTCGATACCTATGGAAACACATTTTTTCCGAGTCTCCACGTCAATTTCACGAACTTAATTATTTTTAAGGAGGGCTCTGTCCCCCACTTTTAGGGGTCGGTATTTTGGACACGAATGGGCCGATTTTAGAATTCTTGGTGTCGATTTCGTTAAAAATTTCCGTACGTTCCGATTCCGATGAAGTAATTTCAACATTTTGACATAAACCCTGACTTTTGAAGTACGGACCCCCCTTTCACCCCCCAAGGGACACTAGGGAGGCTCTGGGACCATGAAATTCGGATTCCTTGGGGTCGATTCCTGGACTTCGTGCGACCGAAATTACCCGAAAAAAAAGGCCTGGTACGGTAGGTCTGGGCCACCCTGGAGATGGGGGATTCACCGAGAATAATTAGATCAAATCGACTAAATAATCCTATATTTTAAATTTTAACGGTTGTATTTCAGAGAATTATTATTTTGCTGCAGAATTTGAAATTAGAATTCATTTTGCAGTTGAGAACTAAAATTTCTGCCTCACTTTAGAAACAACAAGTGTACTATATTATAGTTTCCCGATACACATAATTGTTTTCACGGAGAAGCCAGAAACTGTAGTTCCTCATTGTATACAATTGTTAGAACTTAGAAAATAGGCAAACTCAGTCGACCACGCTTAATTCTTAGTCTCTCCCTTATCTATAACGAGTTTTTTTTTTTTTTTTTTTTTTTTTTTTTTTTTAAATATTTTGGTATATTTCCCCCGCTTCCCGGGCTCCAGTCCGGCAGACACAAAAAAGAGTAAATGGTGTAACCATTTAAATAACTTGAAACAAAGTCATGAATCATCGACAATAATTGACGTCAATTTGCCCACGTTGGGAAAGTTTTGTCGGAGGGGTATTCAGGTAAAGCCAAGAAAATTCCACAGAGGGCATAGACATAGCACAGAGCTGAGAACACCGTTCGATAAACAAATGTCCTCCGAAGAATGGTGGTAGAGAGAGGGAGAGAGAACAGGACTAGAACAGGATGAGAGAATGGGGAGCGGAGATGTATACACGTTTCTCTGCATCCGCTTTTGCGTGACGTCATTGCCGAATCAGCCTGAACTTTGGAAGCTCTGCCAGCCGCGGAGATTAAGAGAGTCATCGACCTTCGTTGCGGTAGGTCAAGCGGTGGCGAGACGATCGATGTTTCCCCATTTTAATCTGTGGTGAAGAATCGATTATTAAGTGGTTCGCTGCGAATACCTTGTTTATCGACCCCTTCCCATAGGTTTAAATGGCAGATCAGTCGATACATGGCAAAGCAAGCATTTGTCAAAGTCAAAGCGCCACTTACTCTTACTGGGTCGCACCCTCTCCTTCTCCACCCCTCCCTTCCCCTCTCTTCAGCAAGATTCAGTCGGGGATTGTTTCCATACTGCCGTGCTAAGGAAGAACGCCGTATGGACCTTTAGGCGTTGCCAAATTTCCCCTGGCAAATCACTAATTTTCAGGAAAATTTTTGAATATTTGCATACCCATTTCTCAGATAATTTTGTTTGTGATTTTATTTAAAACTTCTAAAAATTTCATGGAAAAATATTTATAATTTTCCTCGAAGATAAACGAATTATCGACGGAAATTTGGCAACTCTCGAAAGTTCATTCGGCGTTTTTCCTTAGCACGGGAGCAAAGGAATGCTGCGACTAGAACGGTTTACGCTGAGATAATGTTTCCCGGCGGAATGTGGTATGAACGGTTTGTGCCCGTGCAACTATGACCATAAGAGTAGCTTTTTTCGCTAACGAGAAGTTAGGAGAAGGAGTTCTGCGACTGGGTGGACTAGATGGAATCGGACCGGACAGGAAAGATTGATCTGAAAAGGGATTTTTAAAAACAACGTATATTCACTATCATACACGGAGAAAAAAACTTCGTGCGTGGGCAGGGCCAGATTTACCTACTTGCCGCCCATGGGCCGCCTGTATTTTTCCGCCCCTTCTCATTCGTTTTGATATATCAATAGATCGTATTCGACAGTGGTTCGATGTATCATTTGGTTCAAAACAATAGAACATAACCTCAAACAAAAATTTTAGGATTTAATTTGGAAAAGCTGAAAATGAGAAAATTCCTAACAATTTCACTTTTCATCGCGATTAGGTACTCGAGAGAATAAAAATTCAATCACATAAGACCCGTTACCTCAGATTTCTAAATTGACTTTTGAGGCTGTGGTTACATATTGAATTAATCTTTATCAATATAATCTCACCTGTGTGATCTGTCGAATACGATCTATAAAAACCATCAAGTGAGCAAGCCGGTGGGGAAGGGGGAGGGATGCACGAGACGCGTTTACTTGTGTTGGGCACATATTTTGTGAAAGCTCTGTCAACGCTGACAAAAGTTCAGTTTCGTAACACCATCCCTGTTTGGACAAGGCTTTCCATTTATAAAAAACGAACGAACAAATTATGAAAGAACAAGCATAAATGTGGTTAATAATTTTACTTTCCGCCGCGCCGACCGCACTGTGTTGGCGCAATGCGTGAAGTATTCATGTAGTCTTGTAGGCGCTATGCGTTTCACGCCGACCGCCGCGCCGCTCCGTTCCAGGTCAAATTGCGTGTTTGGTTTCTCTCTTAACTCGACTAATTAAAGGTGTTATCTCTTGTATCACCGAAAGACGACAAAATTTGAAATTACTATACTTTTACTCTCAGGGAATGAGAGATTTTATCGCCTCTTCTCGTTTGTAATTTATTTTTGAATCCGATTTTTCCCTCTTTTTTGATACCTACATTCAAAAAGATTGCAAAATTTGCCGCCCCTTACATTTTTCCGCCATGGGCCGCAGCCCATGTGGCCACCCCCTTAATTCGGCCCTGTGCGTGGGACCCGAAGTTGAGGTCATATGGATCTCTGAAGTTGTCGGATCACGTATCTAAAAACTTGAGATCCAGCTGCCGAAGTTCGGGTCAGACATCTGAAGTATTTCGATATATATCGAAGGGTTCGGGTCACACATCTGAAGTACTCCGGTACATACCGAAGTGCCTCGATGTCTGACCCGAACTTCGGCAGCTCGACCTCAAGTTTTCGGATGCGTGATCAGAAAACTTCAGAGATCCATGTGACCTCAACTTCGGGTCCTATGCACGAAGTTTTTTTTCTCCGTGATAGCATTGAGGGTAGGAGGAATTGAGGGAATGGAGAATTTGCTCGCAAATTTGTTATTGCTTCGTCTGAAATTGCTTAAAGAGCTGATTTCACAGTAATTTTTATGATTTTTTTCTGATATGGGAAATAGTGTAAAAATAGATTTAAAAATGAGAAAATGCACCACCTAGTGACGTCATCTGGCGGTATTTCCCATTTAAGCACACGGTTTTTGGCAGATTGGATCATTTTGTCATATCTTCTCGAATAATTGTTCAATTCATGAACCAAGGGTATCCTCGTGTTCAGTTGATTCGGTCATTTCCTCATAACACGAAATTCATCAAATTTCAGACACCTGCAAATTCTCTAGTGCTTAAAAAAAGAAAAAATCTGAAAGAACATCTAGATTTTGTCTTTTGAAACCCCTCCCTCGCGTATTGGATTTCTTTTAAAATAATACTTTTTTTCAAGATCATCGCGGAAAATGAGTAGTTCTTATCTTTTTACTTCCTTTCTTATTCAAGATTATTTCCGCGGCCAGCTGCCGTAGAGCTGCGGGTCCATGCCTCACAAGTTGTCAGCCCGGCGGAAAAATTCACTCTGTCTCATTGACTCCATCGAAAAATTCAATTTACTCCCGTAAATCTGGCAACTCCCGGGCCAAGAGAGTGCATCGACCCTGGCCGCGACAGTGCGGTGTGCACCAGGATGAAACCGAGTCTGACAGTCTTCGCTCCTCCATGCCCGATCCGGACACGGTTGCCAATTTTCGTTATCTCCGCAACCTCTTGAAGCGAAATGATTGATTTTCGCGGAAAAATTGGCATCCTTGAACCTAAAGCTCCTAGTCCCGACTCTGGGTAACTGTTCTCATAACTCTCGAGGTATATACGACCGTGCTAAGGAAGAACGCCATATGAAAATTTGGGAGTTGCCAAATTTCCCGTGATAAAACCTGTATTTTTGCCAAAATGTATGCATATTTTTCTTTGAAATTTTCAGATATTTCAGATTAGATTGCGTAAAAAAATGTGTGAAAATTTTGGAGACAAATATTCACAATTTTCTCAGTAAGTTCGACTTTTAATGGAAGAGACTTGGCAACGCCTGGAGGCTCATACGGCCTTCTTCCTTAGCACGGCAGTATACGAACGTGACGGCGAGGAAGAAAGGGCGGAGATAAGCTGATTCTAATGAGTCTCTCGGCTGATTCAGTTCGTGCATCTTTTACCGCTAAAATTTTTGGGGAAACAGTATTGCCACGAAATGAACCATACTGAAAAGAAAGTACGAGTTTTACAGACATAACGTCCGTTCTTGGCTCAGAGGCCGTAAATTCCAGGTGATGCAGCCGTAGTTTCGATTGCTCCTTGTGCTACGCCTGGAACTTTCGGTCTCTGAGCCCGGAACGCGGACGGAATGTCCACGTAACCCGTGAGTCCAGCTTCCACGGTCAGAGTTTTTATTTCAGCTCAGAGGGTTGACCATTAAACATGGCAGACGAAGTGATAGACAAATTGGAAACGGAGCGATCCTGTTGGTTGAAACGGGTGGTTAGTATAGACTAAGGGAAAGATTAATATAGACTATGGCATAGACTATGGACTATGCTACACTGGAAAAAAAAAACACATTGGATCTAGAGTCCAGACTCTTGAAAACATCGACAAGAAAAAATACTCTTGATTCAATCAGATTTAAGCTTAAATCAAGAACCAAGCCTCTTAATTTGAGCGGATTTCCTTTTGATTTAAGCTTAAATCCGATTGAATCAAGAGTATTTTTTCTTGTCGATGTTTTTAAGAGTCTGGACTCCAGATCCAATGTGGTTTTTTTTCCAGTGTAAAAGTTTTAGGAAAACAGTATTGCGACGGAATGAACCAGCAGGCTGATCATTGAAATCGATAGTTCAAGCGATAGTCCAAGGAAACAAAGGGAAAAGAGAGTGTTGCTACTGGTTGAAACGGGTGGTTCATACAGACCATGGGGGAGAATGATAAACTAAATATGAGATTCCAAGGTTGCCGTTAGTTAGCCTATCTGTGGATCTAATGTCTTCGCAACACCGCAAACACCCGGTTTCACCAATAGTATCCCTCCATTTCCCTTCTTTGTCTAAGGCTTAGTCTATCAATTTCAATAATCAGCCTGCAATAGTGTCCATAACAAGAATCATAATATATGAGTCTCTCATGAGTTTCTGTTAGTTGTAATCTATTATTTACCTTCTTTGTCCACTACAACCGCTCGCCTCTCTCAATGGGATCGCTCCAATATCCCTAATTCCCTACGTCCACTTGGTCTATAAATTCAAATCACAGAGTGTAGCCGCATAGATCTAATGATATAACAATACCATGAAATGAAAATTAGTGAAACTGTAAAGCTTGAACTAGTGGTGCGTGGGCCGGAGATTTTAACGCGGGTGTAGAAAAAACACAGATAGACGAAACCTGTGCTCGCCTCTCTTAGTCTATAGGAACCACTAATTTCAACCAAAAGGATCGCTCCATACTTTCTACATCCTCTTTGTTTATACCTTTGTCTATCAATTTCAACAGTCATTCCACCTAAATGGAAAATTTCATGATATTTATTCTAGAGAAATTTCCCGCATGAAATTTCTGGACCTTTCTGGAGATGCATTCAGGGGGCCAAGTGATTCTCGATTTTTACATTTTTCACTTCAAGTTTAAACAATTCACGCATTGCAAATGTTTTCGTTTGATTTAGAGGTTAGGCTGAGACTAAATTCTTCTCTAAACTCCCCTTTGTGCCCCCTTTGTATGTAGCAACTCATTAGAGTAAAATATACTGTCGCATAAACGGAAACCGAGGAGAGATCCTATAGTTAGTTCATCATTTTCTCCCTTAGTCCATAGGAACTATGCATTTCAACCAATAGGATCGCTCCATACTTCCTACGTCTCCTTCATCCATCGCTTTGTCTATCAATTTTAGCAATCAGCCGGCAGACCCGCCGCCCTGACCAACTTCATTATCGCCATCCGCACCCAAGTCCGAACATCAATAGGACGTATTTATGCTAAAAGGAACTATGTGCATAAGGATCGCGTGTGACATAGTTCCTTTTAGCATAAATATGTCCAATACACTGTTACTGTTCCCCGCGACGCGACGGGTGACGACGCATACTGCCGTGCTCAGGAAGAAAGCCGTATGAACCTTTATGCGTTGCCAAATTTCCTGAGGTAAATCATGAATTTTCGGGAAATTTTTTAAATATTTTTCTTCCAATTTTTCAGATGATTTTGTTCGCAATTCTACCTACAGTTCTTGAAAAATTTCTCGGAAAAATATTTACGACTCTCCTCAAAAATGAACATTTTATCGAAGGAAATTTGGCAACTTTCGAATGTTCATACGGCGTTTTTCCTTAGAACGGTAGCATAGCTGACCCATTAAAAGCGTGCATTGTCCTCGCTTCTGTCGGGGACCCAATGCCTGGAGCAACCCACCGCACACTGGAACGAGTCAATTAGAGAGGTCGGACATAAAATTTTCAATTGAAACCGCAAATTTCGATGTTCATTTCGTTGGATTTTAAATTTTAAGGGGTGTTTCTTCGAGAAAATTTCACGAGAAAACCGGTGGAACTACTTGGATTGCATTTTGCAAAAAGGAACCACTAGCATTGCAATGTTGCTAAGATTGTGCAACTTCTTTTGTCTTGGAGGAAAACCCCGATTATCCATTAATAGTTTCTATTTTACTCGCTAAAAACTGTGAATATGAGACAAAAATTACCATCTAAATTTCATAGTTTTTCACGATTTCCGCAATTTCATTGCAAAGGATGAAGTTGCACAATCTTAGCATCATTGCAATGCTAGTGGTTCCTTTTTGCAAAATGAAATCCACTAGTACACTGGAAAAAAAAAAGATTCTTAAATTTGCCGCCAAGAAGTATTTCTTCTTAAATCAAGAAGTTTGCTGGTCAATATAAGCTACTTTTTTGCTTAACCCAAGCATTATTTTTCTTGAATCAAGAAAAAGTCAGCTTAAAGCAAGATAAAGAAAATTCTTGGCGGCAAATTCAAGAATTATCATGCTTGATCCAAGCTACTATTTTTTTCAGTGTAGAACCTAAAAATGTGCTATAAACGGAGTTATAAGCCTTTAAAGTTTCAAAATTTCATCCGACCTCCCCTATTGATTCGGTCCGCTGTGCGCCGATGCGATGTGAACATCCTCACGTGCCGATTCTCGGTCTCGACTCCCAAATCGGGAGTCCCGATGTGCTTTTCGCGGCGTTGATTGGGAGTTGACGAGTCGGGACCGCGGACCGCGTAGGGGGCCGGGGGCGGAAATTCTAGCACCGTCGCGCGCCGAGTTCACGCGGGTTCGTTGGTCCAGTCATCGCCGCTCTTGCTCGCGCTCCGCGGGTTCGAAGCCCTCGCCGTGTAGTGCGGGCTGCGTTCGACTCGGGTGGAAGGCGCTGCTTAGATTGGCTTCTCACTGTTTTGTGACATAACTTTCGTCGTGCCACAGCATTGGCGGATCTAGCAATTTGGCAACACCGGATTTCCTGCATTTAAACCTATCGAAATGTATCGATTCTTGAAGGGGCCAGGTGCTCCGACAAGAATCGATTATTTAATATACGTTTAAATGTAGAAAATCCGGTGTTGCCAAATTGCTGGATCCGCCCCTGCACAGTGGATCGAGTCAATGGGCCTGTTGCATGCAAGAGATACAGCCGCGCGAATAGACTTTTTAGAGGTTAAATGACACGAAAATTACGATGGTCACATTAAAAAAGTCTGAAATACACTCCTTACTGCGCAATTTGCGTTGTTAGGAACGCGCTTTTTCAAATTTCCCGCGTCTGGGGGCAGTTTTCTAATCACCGGAAACGAACAAACGGCGGACTCGGTGATTTCCGGAAGATATCGAGTCGTTGTTGTTGTTGTTATTTTTTCCTTCAGTTTGTTTACAAACCCAACGTGATCTCTTATAGTGGTCCATATACGCTTTATGCAGTAACCAAATCGATCAACTTTTAAATATCCAACGCAATCCTTCTACATTTCATTTCACGATATCACGAGCTCCGATTTTTAGGTTATGTTGTCAGTTTTAGTTGACCGGAAATAGCCGCGAGTTGCCGTTAATTGTTTCCGTTAGAAAACTGCCCCCAGACGCGGGAAATTTGAAAAAGCGCGTTCCTGACAACGCAAATTGCGCAATAAAGAGTGTATTTCAGACTTTTTTAATGTGACCATCGTAATTTTCGTGTCATTTAACCACTACAAAGTCTATTCGCACGGCTGTACCTCTTGCATGCAACAGGCCCATTCGAGAGGTCGGGCACGGTTTTTTGAAAACTGCAAATTTTGATGTTTGTCTCGTCACATTTTATATTTCGAGGGGTGCTTTGAGAGGAAAATGTCACTAGGAAACCAATGGAACCTCTAGGAGAACCTCGAAGTTTTGTATAAATGGAGTTATAAGCGTTTAATGTTTCTCACTGTCTTGTGACATAACTTTTGTCGTGCCACAGTGGATCGAGTCAATACGAGGGGTCGGGCATGGTTTTTTGACTAAAACTGCAAATGTTGATGTTTATTACGTCACATTTTATATTTCGAGGGGTGCTTTGAGAGGAAAATTTCACTAGGAAACCAATGGAACCTCTTGGAGAAACTCGAAGTTTCACTGGAAAAAAAACACATTGTATCTAGAGTACAGACTCTTAAAAACATCGACAAGAAAAAATACCCTTGATTCAATCAGATTTAAGCTTAAATCAAGAACCAAGCCTCTTAATTTGCGCGGATTTCCTTTTAATTTAAGCTTAAATCTGATTGAATCAAGAGTCCTTTTCCTTGTCAATATTTTCAAGAGTCTGAACTCTAGATCCAATGTGGTTTTTTTTCCAGTGTTTGTATAAATGGGGTTATAAGCGTTTAATGTTTCCAAAGGTTTCTTTTTCCGTGATGGTCAGTGGTCACAAATACAATCGAGGGATGCTTAAGGGAGGCTTAGAATAGTCAGAGAATTTTAAAAGACTTGCAAAATCAGGAAAAAGTCAGGGAATTCCGCCGGAGGTCAATGGAGGGGCTTAAAGGACAAGACGCATATGTGCAATTTATGCTATTTCCAGAAATATGTTTTCGAAGTTTCGAAATTGCATGGATCCTTATGGCGGAAAGAAAATTCAATCTGATTTTTTTGATGCTTGAAAATTGGAATCTGGGAGCGAATTTTTCACAGAATATGCATGAGGACTATAGTTTTACTTGAAATCATGAATAATCAATATTTTCAAAACAGCACTTATGTGCTTTGTTCTCCAAGAACCTCAATGATTTTTTTTTCATTTGCCGAGATGATCGCACTTAGCAGTCGCGGGTACCAGTTGTATATCATATTTGCAAAACGTTTGAAAATATGATACTGTTATTGTATGGCATGAGTGCAAGGGAGTTCGTACACTTACTCTTGAAAAGTCAGAAAATTTTCATCTTTAAGTTCAATCGCTGCACTGAAATGGTTCTGCAGCTTCTGCTTTTTGTTCTGAGATTTTTGCACTTACGTACATGACAGTTTCGGAACAAATCTTGAAGATTCAATAGCAGTTTTAAATGCCCAGGTAATTCTATGCATTAATTCTTTCATAAATAATTAGATTAGTCCAAAATAATTGGAAAAATAGCTCAAAGACCACAGTAA
Organism: Bemisia tabaci; assembly: GCF_001854935.1. NCBI lineage: Eukaryota > Metazoa > Arthropoda > Insecta > Hemiptera > Aleyrodidae > Bemisia > Bemisia tabaci. Next base: position 2,118,892 of record NW_017547881.1, read on the forward strand.
TGCTTGTAATATTTTTTCCAGAAGGAGACAATCTGAAGTCTATTGGGAATACAACTGTTGCGGCTTCCAAGAACCCGCTTTTGCCTATCTTCCCAATTGAAGGCGAATCCAGGAGCTTGCCTGAAAACTACGCGCGGCAGCTGTTGGATCATTTTGCGGATGAGGCTGATTTCGGCTTATAGTATGGTCGATGTAAGCTCTTGAAGTCGTTGATTTTGGCTCTCAATGTCGTGGATTTCGATTCTTTAAGTACTCGAAATTTTGGCACATTTTGTGGTCAATCTTGGCTTTTAGTATGGTCAATTTAGGCCTTCTACATGATCGATTCTGGCCCTTGGCGCAGTCGATTCCGGCTGTCGACACCTCTCCTTCGTTTAGAAAGTCCTAATAATGCAGCATGTGAACGGTCAAATTGAGGCGCGAATAAGTCACTGACCATCGGAGGTGGGCTTCCTTCTCCTCCATAGCAACGGGTTACGCAAAGCCACTCGCTTAGTGAACAGTCGCGTTTAGCATTCGAGCCGCCCGGAATCGGGAGTAGAAAAGGAACTGTTAATAGCTCGGCTCATTACGGAACCGATTAGCGGACTCATCAGAATCAGTTTGACAGTAATCAAGTCAAATACAAACGGCCGCACAATAGAACGGCCTCCACATAAATCTGTTCGACAGAAATACGTCCAATTCACGTCCAGCTTCCCCCAAAAATGTCTTCCTCAGCGGGCCGATTATTGAAATTTATAGACAAAGCTATAGACAAAGAAGACAAAAGAGATATGGAGGGCTTAGATTGGTGGAAGCGGGTGGTTGCAATGGACAAACGATGTAAGTAATAGACTAACTAACGGCAACCCAAGAGGGACCCGATAGTTAGTCCATCATTTTCTCCCCCAGCCTATAGGAGCCACCCATTTCAACCAATAGGATCGCTTCATAATCCCTATGTCTTCGTTGTCTGTCGCTTTGTCAATCAGTTTCAAAAATCAGCCCCCTGTGCGGTCGCGTGGTTTGGGGGATCCGGTTGACACTTTAGCACCGATTCCGGCATCCTTAATGCCCATCTGCATACGCTCCGGCGAGTATTTTAATCTCGCTCATACTTTCAGATTTTTACGTAATGCACCTTAATTCATGCTCGAGTCGTAGGCGCCTTGCACAATGTTTCGTGTGTGCGTTACCCGAGATTGTATTTTGAATCATGGGAAAGCTATAGGTCGATGCCTTCCTTTAATTGGCATGACATGAAAGCCTGAAAAATCGAATAATAGGTGGATTCTTGCTAGCAGAAATAATAAAATACATGCAGAAAATCTTTGGGCCCCTTTATTTCATCGCTCCACTGACATTAAGGGTGTATTTGTATTTTCCATGAGCCATGGAAAGCATAGAACTTTATGCTGACATGCTAAGGAAAAACACCGTATGAACCTTCAGGCGTTTCCAAATTTCCTTTGGTTAAGCAAGAATTTTTGGTAAAATTTGTAATTACTTTTCCTCCAATTTTTCTGATGATTTTGTTCGCAATTGCAACTGAAGTTCCTGAAAATTTCAAGGAAAAATATTCATAACTTTCTTCAAAATTAACTATTTTCTGAGAGGAAATTTGGCACCCATCGAATGTTCATACGGCGTTCTTCCTCAGAACGGCAGTATGGAGAAAAGGGGTCTTGTCGAAATTGAGTTACGTCCCTACATAAGAGGAGCGACGATTTCGCACCTCTCACAAGTGCGTCCTTTTTTTAGCCGAGGAGAGCAGCAAGTTCAAATTACAATCAGGAACTACAATTTCCGGTATACTTAAAAAACAACGTATGTACCATCAATTTCCCTATGCGTTTAAGTGTTTTGACAGATGAGGCAGAAATTGTAATTCCTAATTGCGAAATGAAGTCTAAATCACCCGAGAGCCTCTCAGAAATCATTTGGACCGCATTTTGCAATCAAACTATAATTTCTGACTCATTTGTAAAAACACTCAGAGCATAGGGAAACTAATGGTACATACGTTGTTTCTGAACCGAGCCAAAAATTGTGCACATTTTGCAATTGGGAACCACAATATCTGGCTAAGTTTAGAGACATAGTGTGTAAAACTAAACTCTCTAAAAATAATAGACTGACTATAGGGTCCCTCGTGAGTTGCTGTTAGTTAGTCTATTGCCTACCTCCTTTGTCCATTGCAACCACCCGCTTCCACCAGTAGGATCCCGCTGTATCCTTTTTGTCTTCTTCGTCTATGGATTTGTCTGTTAATTTCAATAATCAACCGCGCAGCGGGCTGATTTTTGAAATTGATAGACTAAGAATTGATAGACAAAGAAGACATAAAGGATATGGAGAAATCTTATTAGCACTGGTAAAAAAAACCTCTTGGACCAATGTCGCGGTGCATTGACTTAAGAGTGCAGTTTCTTGTCGCCGGATTTAAGAGTCTTGAACTCTTGTTTCAAGCGAATTTTGCATTGATTCAAGCGGATTTTGCATTGAAACAAGAGTCCAGACTCTTAAATCCGGCGACAAGAAACTGCACTCTTGAACCAAGAGGTTTTTTCTACCAGTGAGTGGAAGCGGGTGGTTGCAATGGACAAACGAGGTAGGTAATAGACTAACTAACAGCAATTCACGAGATACCCTTTACTTAGTCCATTTTTTACTCCCTTAGTCTGTAAGAACTACCCAAATTAACCAAAAGGATCCCTCCACACTCATTATGTCCTCTTTGTCTATCACTCTGTCTATCAACCCGGCAGGGTGACGTAAGCGGTGCCCTCCGTGAGGGCTCTTACGTGCTGGTTGCAGCATTAATGGCGGCGCTTTTTCCGAGCGGCCTGGCGGTCGCTGCACTCGACTCGGGAGATTGTTTTCGTTTCGATTCCGCGGTCGTTTACCCGAGCTTGGGCCGAGTCCGTTTCCTTGTTTCGTCAGTGGGTGACACACATCCGCGTCGACTCCCGGTGAAAGAAAAGTCCCCCGAGGAGTTCACCGCCGCCCGAGCGAGGGTCATTCCTCCGAGCCCGGATCCCGGAACGAATTTCCCGAGCTTCCCAGCCGGCTCATTATTCAAATTTATAGACAAAACGATAGACAAAGAAGACAAATGATAGACAAAGAAGACATAGGGATAGACAAAAAGGTAGACAAAGCAATAGACAAAGAAGACGAAGGGAAAATGTAGCGATTCGCTTGATTGAAACACGTGGTTTTTATTGACTAAATGGGTAAAATTGTGGACTAACAGTGTGGTCCCTCGAAGGTACTGAAGGTAGCTATGGATAAAGCTACAGACAAATCGATAAAAAATCGGTAGACAAAGTGATAGAAAAAGCGATGGACAGAAAAGAGAGAGGGAAAATGTAGCGATTCTCTTGGTTGAAACTAGTGGTTTTTAGTGACTGTGGGGTAAAATGATGGAATAACTGTAGGGTCCTCATAGGTAGCAATGAACAAAGCTATATTAGGGCTCACACTGAAAAAACATTCTAGGCGTTTTTAAAAGGTCTGTTGGTACCTTTACCATCTCACTTTTTTTTTTACCAATTATTGGTATTTACCAAGACGGACGGGTAAACTTACCTAAAAACCGGTATTTTTACTGTTTTTTTTTTCAGGTAAGAATACCACTTTTATTGGTAATCAATCCCCGGTAACTTTGCCATTTTATCTCGGTAATTCTACCACAGTCGATAAAAAATATTGGCGTTTTTACCAAGGTCCAGTAAAATTACCGCGAAAGTTCAACAATTTTACAGAGATTTCTCGGTAAAATTACCAAATCCATAAATGGTAATTTTACCAAGAAAAAACTGGGATCAAATGAACCCTGAATTCCTGGTAATTTTACCCTTTTCTTAGTAAATACACCGAGATTTTTTTTTCCAGTGCATACATTGAATATCCCAAATAATGACACAGCCACTAAATCAGTGTACAGCACGGAGAAAACGATATAGTGCTGATCACTAACTGTTTAGATCCAATGGAGCCAGCTGGTTCGGCAGTAGCACTGAGCCCTAAAATTTTAGGGTCCAGCCCTACAAACTGTAGGTCTCAGCGCTACTGCAAAACTAGCTGGCTCCATTGGATCGAAACAGTTAGTGCTCAGCACTACACTGGAAAAAAAAACCACACTGGATCTAGAGTCCAGATTCTTAAAGACATTAACAAGAAAAAGTACTCTTGATTCAATCAGAATCTAGCTTAAATCAAGAACCAAGCCTCTTAATTTAGCGGATTTCGCTTTGATTCAAGCAAAAATCCGATTGAATTAACAGTATTTTTTCTTGTCGATTTTTTCAAGAGTCTGGACTCAAGATCTAACGTGTTTTTTCCCCCAGTGTATATCGTTTTTCCCGTGAGCCTTTCCGATATTTCCAGTCCCCGCGTCAGCACGGAATAAGTGAGAGGCGCAAGAGTTGACTGACCGCCGCGGTCGCTGTCACCTTCAGCCCATTGCTTATGCAACCTTCGTTGTTTTCGGGGCTTCGACGCATTTCACTGCGCGGCGAGCGCGAGGCGGTCAATTGGTCGTTGACTGGAAAAGCTCCCGGGAACGCTCGAAATGTAGGTGAGTCCTCTCGACTTCACTTTCCCGGGGGAGGTCGAGGAACCCCCATCCCCCCTGCTCCCCTTCTCCTCTTCGGAGCATCATCCTGTCGAGATAAGTCACGTTGTGTTTACTACTGCATCCCGAGGTTCGAGTGGCGTCTCGTGTTTACCGAATAACTTCCCGGGAGAAAACACGAGTGATACAACACGGTGCGTGACGCGCCGCGGAGAAAGGGGCTTTCGAGGAGAAAAATTATGTGTCGAAACTTTGGAAGTTCGGTGTTCGATCAGAGTAGGAAAATGCGCCGAAGGATCTTTGTATTTCCAGCCTGTAGTCACTTCAATAGACCACTAGACAAGGTACAAATTTCAGCATTCTGACACAAATTTATAACTAAAATTTCAAGTAGAACACGATGCGCACAACGAAAATTACCGCAATTATCTCCTTACGAAGATATTTAATGATTCTTGATGCGTGAATTCAAACTACCCGCTCATGAAAACTCGATGCTCTGCGTGATTCACATCGCGCGCTAAACGTTATCATGACAGTCTCTAAGAAATAAAAATCTGGGAACCTCAATCTTGACGCTTTGGCTCAGCTATAGCAAATTGCTAATAGTTTGAACAACACATGGTGGGAAATGAACATTGCTCGATTGAGAAGCTTGCTGAAATCGTTGTGGTTTGCGATTTGACTCACGTAGAGCTTTGAGTTTCTTGTGAGTGGGCAGTTCAAATTCCTCGTAACCAATGTGAAATAAAAACGTTAATAGCTTTGATAGGAGTTGGTTTCAGTAATTTTTGTTGTGTGAATCGAATCGTGTTCTACGTAAAATTCTGGTTCAGAAACATGTATCAGATTGATGAAATTCGTACCTTGTCTAGTGGTTCATTCCACCAGGATATTCTTCATGTTTATATGGACGTTTTTATGCTAAAAGGAACTACACTGTGTTCTTCATCTATGTGTTCTTGTGTTACTTTTGATTAATATGAGAAGTGAAACGCAAACCAACACGAATTTTGTGTTGATTTTGATACAGTTTGCGGTGACTTCAGTGCAGAAAACGTTGAGAGACCGGGAAAATGCATTCCTCCGATTGTGACGTTTGCGACAAACCAATCGTTTTTAATTGAATATCTCCAAGAAAACTAGCTGGCATTTTCTCTTGAAATTGTCAACCAAGGGCTACGGTTATTTTGTGTTTTATTTCCGGCATTTCCCGTATTAACCAAACTTTTGTGTTGAAATTTCTCTCTGTGTAGGACTGTCACAAAAGGAATCATGCCATGACGTGTGCGGGGTACATAGTTTCTTGATTATATTTTTTAGTTAAATTCCGCATAAATGGATTTCATTTTACAATTAAAAATTGCAATTTCTGGCTCATCCGTAAAAACATTTATGTGTATAGGAAAACTAATGGTGAATACGTTATTTTTAAAATAAGCCAAAAATTGTTGTTCACTGGAAAATGTAGTCCAAATATAGCAGAAACCCTGTTATTTGCAGAGGGTACGGACATTGATATTTTGTCTCCTTGAATAGAGGAAGTATTAAAGAGATAGTTAGACGAATATGGCATTCAAAGTTCCTTCATAAAATGATCATTCTCAAAAAGGTGATTATAATTGTCTCGCTCAAGTTTACTATACTATTTGCGAAAGAACCATTCGATAAGCTCCTTTTTCTAATAAATGTCATTTCTGGAGTTTCCGTTCTCCCCGAAAAAGCTGCCGAGTTGCCGAAAGATAGACCAAAATTCACATTAGAGCACCCTTGCGTTGTGGCGTTCAATTCAAGTTCGCCTTCAACTCAAAGGATACAATTTGAACGGCTTAGGAGTTGAAATAGTCGTATCTCGCACTTTGGTTTAGCATGGTGTCCGAAAGTAGTGCCTCGTATTTTTAATGGTCTCCGCAGCAAAATCGTCCCGTAAATTTTAGTAGAAAAATATTTTGATATTGACTTTGAGATAAGTTGCAAAAATTAGAATTTAGCACCGGTCTTGCATGTCTGAATAACTGGGAACAAGAGTGAAAAGTCAAGTTCGCCTTCAACTCGACAGATACAATTTGAGCGGCTCAGGAGTTGGAATAGTTGTATCACGCATTATGGTTTAGCGTGCTGTCCGAAAGGCGAGAGACTTCAATAGTTTTCTTCGTGTTTTAATGACCATCGCAGGAAAATGTCCAGTATACATATACTTGCAAAATAATTCGGTATTGATTTTGTGATATGTTGTTAAAGTTAGACGTCTGAGTAACTATAAACGAGAGTGAGAAATCAAGTTCGCCTTCAACTCGATGGATACAATTTGAGCGGCTCAGGAGTTGAAATAGTTGTATTATGCATTTTGGTTTAGCGTGATGTCCGAAAGGCGAGTGACATTAATAGTTTCCTTTCGTGTTAAATGACCATCGCAACAAAAATTCGAGTGAACACTTGAAAAATATATCGATATTGAATTTAAGATATATTGTTAAAGTTAGAATTTAGCACCGTCTGAGTAACTACGAGTATAAACGAGAGTGAGTGATCAATTTCGCCTTCAACTCGATGGATACAATTTGAGCGGTTCAGGCGTTCAAATAGTTGTATTACACACTTTGGTTTAGCGTGATGTCCGAAAGACGAGTACCTTCAATTGTCTTCCTCGTGCTTTTTATGGCCACCGCAGTGAACGCCCAGTAACTTTTACTTAAACAAATATTTTGATATTGACATTGAGATATATTGTAAAAGTTAGAATTCAGCGCAGCTCTCGCTGTAACTCCTGAATAACTGAAAACGAGAGTGAAAAATGGATTGCATTTTGCAAAAAAGAACTAGGAGCATTCCAATGTCGCTAAGATTGTGCGACTTTTTTAACTTGCAAATAACTGACTTTAACTCCAACTAACTACTAACTAACGACTAACTTCCAAACAAGTTTTATCTTCACTCCCAATAAACTATAAATTCGATACAAAAATTACCTTTGTGAATTTAATTTTTCGCAAGGTTTCAGTAATTTCATTGCAAGGGATGTAAGTCGCACAATCCTGGCAACATGGAAATGCTCCTGGTTCTTTCATGAAACATTCAATCCAAGTCAAGTTCGCCTTCAACTCGATGGATACAATTTGACCGGCTCAAAAGTTGCAATGGTTGTTTCACTCATTTTGGTTTAGCGCGATGTCCGAAATCCGAGTGACATCAATAGTTTCCTTCGTGTTTAATGACCATCGCAACAAAAATTCGAGTAAGCACTTGAAAAATATATCGATATTGACTTTGCGATATATTGTTAGGTTGGATTAGGTTCAATCCAAGTCAAATTCGCCTTCAACTCGATGGATACAATTTGAGCGGCTCAGGAGCTGCATTAGTTGTATCACGGATTTTGGTTTATCGTGATGCAAGACCAATTTACACAGGTCAGTCAATCCCGAGGACTTATTTTGGAACTCTACAGCGCAGTGACGTAGTATTGAGTGCCTGCAATGTATTTCTTATGGGAGCACCCATTGTGATGTATTATTGAGTGCCGCCGAGTTAGGGCCGGGCGGGGGTGTGGATCTCAAAAAGATGCGCACTGACTGACCTGTGTTGATTGGTCTCGGCGTGATGTCCGAAAGACGAGTGACTTTCGTTGTAATTTTCATGCTTTTAACCGAACCGGTTGTCTCCTGATGACTAGCGCTCTCTGGCGGAGGCACGGCGCAACTACCGCGGATACAGAGGCGAAAAGGAAAGAGAAACCGGTGACGACGATCCTGGCCGTGAGGGCGAGCGCGGTCATTGACCTGCGCTGCCCCACGTTGCCGAATCGGGCAATAAATTAAGTATATATTCAGTGGAAACAAGCGTGGAAATGAAGATCAGGCAACCGGTTGGTATTCTGGGAAAACTGTTTTATTTTCGCAAATCGCATCTTCTCGCCGTCGCACCCAAAATAGCCGCCGCATACCTGCGGGTCAATTGTTATCAAATGGATTGCATTTTGCAAAAAGGAACCACTAGCATTGCAATGGTGCTAAGATTGTGCAACTTCATCTTTCGCAAGAAAATTTCGGAAATCGTGAAAAACTATGAAATTTAGATGGTAATTTTTGTCTTAAATTTACAGTTTTTAGCGAGTAAAATAGAAACTATTAATGGATAATCGGGTTTTTCCTCTAAGACAAAAAAGTTGCACAATCTTAGCAACATTGCAATGCTAGTGGTTCCTTTTTGCAAAATGCAATCCAAATGATCCTAATCGATCAATCCTTATCTTGGCAATGCGGTATATCGATCAAGGTCAATCGATATCGATTCAAAAATCGACCCGCTAGTGGTTTTTAGGGGATATTGCTCCCGCCGTAAAGTGCAATTGTTCGAGGCGATACGTGATTCTCTGAATTTGAAAGTTTACCTATCGGGCACTCCTGGTTTTGGATTCTTCTAAAGACTTTTTGAGCATATTTGGGACTTCATTTTGCAAGAAAAAGCCCCTGGCTCGCTAAAGAAAGAACGCATGTGCCATTTGTTTCCCTACGAAGATAGATGCTTTTACAAATAAGCCAGAAGTTTTGCTCTTCTCTACAATCGAACTAAATTTTGAAATGAGAAATATTTCAGGCTCATTCACATACATAAAGTCGCTTTTATAGCGCCGCCTCGCGCTCTGCGACGCCCAATCGCCATTGCCCCCTATCCTCCCAGAGATCATCAGGCAATTGGCACCTTCTGATCTCCTCCTCCACCCCTTGTCGCCAACCTTTCACAGGACGTCCACGCCGTCGCCTTCCGGGAGGAATCCAATCGAAGACCTGCTTGGGCAACCGATCATCTGCCATCCTTCGCACATGTCCATACCAGACCAACTGCTTGGACCTGATATCGTGCAAGATGTCCTTCTCCACACCCATTATCTCGCGTACCCTTTCATTGCGGATACGCTCTCTTCTCGATATCCCAGCAGACCTTCGCCAAAAGTCCATCTCGGTTGCCCTAAGCATGTCTTCAGTGTCTTCTAAAATGATCTAGTAAATATTTGTTCCTTATTGCAAGCCACATTTCGTAAGAGGAGTCGTATCAACCAACCCTTGCGCACTAAGATGCTTTACAATATTCAGCATGGCGAACGTTTCTGCGCGGCAATCGTAAGAAAGCACTTCGGTTTTTATCAACGCGAGAAAAATGTAAATATAAACACGGCGTTGATAAAATTCTGTCTCATCACGTATGTTTTGGCGGGTTGGCGTCGATTATGGTAAATATTGCGTAACATCCTGATGCGTAAGGGTTGGATGGAACTACTTCCCTGATGAAATGTTCACCTGTGCCGTATTATTGTTTTTAATGCGGGAAGCTTAAAAAACGCATATTTCTTACGCAGATTGCAAAGTTAGGTGTATATTTTAGACTTTTCCGATGTGCTCATCATGATTTTTTGAGTCATTTTCTATGGAAAAATTTAAATAAATAAATTTTCTCTTTGCTCTAGCTCGGCGTTCACAACAGGCCCGATCAAAATCTGACATACTGGAAGCTAAAAAAAAGTCAGACATGGCAAGTCCGCTTAAAATTCGTATGAATTATATCCAATGAATTGAAACTTTTTTCGCACAAAGCAGAAACCGATTTTTTTAAAGAAAACACATATTTCTTACGCAAATCGAGAAATTAGGAGTGTATTTCAGACTTTTCCAATCGTGATTTTTGGGACATCTTCTAAAATTAATAACACTTCTCTCTGTTCTTTGCAACAGGCCAATTCGATTACATTTTGCATTAAGGAGCCACTATTTTTGGTCTATTTTAGAAACAAAATAAATGCCATTGGTTTCCCAATGCAGATACGTGCTTTTGATGGGGACTCAGAGATAGTGGTTCCTCATTGCAAAATGTAATGCAATTTTTCAGTCAGTTTGGCAACAGTTCGGAGCAGGTGCATAATGAAACACACGGAAATTGGCCAGACGAAAGAGGGGCCAAAACAAACCGGGAGGACCACGGATGAGGCAAGTTGCCGGAGATGAAGGAGACGTCGATGGATGACGGAGTAAGGAGTAGAGGACAGTGGCGTGGCGTGAATTGCGATGTATCGATTGTTATGCCGTTTAAACCTATGGAAAATGATCGATAAACAGAGTGTTCGCAGCGAACACCTTGATAATCGATTCTTTACCATAGGTTTAAATGGCATAACAATCGATACATCGCAATTCACGCCGCGCCACTGGTAGAGGAGAATGCGAATGAGAGTACCTAGTCACCCGTGACGCTGTGAACAATGCCGTGGCCTGGAAAGGATTAATGTTTGCACTTGAAAATAAAACAGCAGCCCTCCCCCCCCTCCCCGGAAGAAAAAAATGAGTCTACCGTTGCAGCCGTGCGTCAGAGGAAAGGTTTTTTTTTTTTTTTTTTTAAATACTATTACTTTAGCATGTTATCTGAGGAAACATCCAAAGGCAATTTGTGAACATTTTATACATTTTTTTTACATTTTTTGGTGTATGTTGTCTGAGGAGACATTCGGAAGCAACTCGTGGGAATCTTCCGCGCAGATGCTTAAAGGTGGATGTTTCCCTTTCAGCGCTGCGCAATTCAGCTTCAAGGCGATTGAAAACACTTTATTACGGTGCACGAAGTTCCTTTTAGCATAAATACGTACAAATTTAGTACGTACGAATCGAATTAGTTGGAATAATGTGAGACACGGAACTTTGGTTCCCGCAACTGACTTCTTTTTCCAGTGTAAACCAAGAGAATCTCTCAAGGAAAGGAACCGTTGAACGGACGACTAGGAACACGACCCTTAATATTCATGTCCCAAGCTCCGCGGAATGCGAAGCGGGGACTGTCAATATGAAACGGGACTAGGAGACTCCGCTGGTCCCACCTTCATCTCTGGACCGGCGACCTTCCCGTTAGGTGCCACCAAACAGGCTCTTTCTCCGGGACCCTGTGTATTCCTGTTCGGGATAACGAGACACCGGACCGTTGGAGCGGTGGCCTGTTGGAACGGCGCGGAGTCGAATCGGACGCCGGGGAGATCTGGATGACGCGTCACCCAGATGACCGGCACCGTTCGCCGGGACAAAAGGCAGTTCCTTAAACGATCCCGCTTTAACGGGGCTTCTCTATCCTGTATTCAGCCCCGCGTTCCGCGCTCTAAAGCGGTCTTCGGTTAACTGAAGGTTTATGAAGTTCCTGCAGAACTGGTAACTTTGACGGTAAAGGGGGGAAGGAAAAGAAAAATTAAAAGAAAAAAACTGAAAAAAGTTGGGAGAAATCGCGACTTTACATTTACTGATTTTTCCATCGATTATTTTAATCGATATCGATGGTTTAATGCGGGCTGATTGTTGAAATTGATGGACAAAACGATAGATAAAGAAGACATAGGAGGGTAAAGCGATTCTATTGGATGAAATGATTGGTGCCTATAGACTAAGGGAAAACATGATGGACCAGCTATAGGGTCTCCTGTGGGTTACCTCTAGTTAGTCTATGAATAACCTCCTTTGTCCATTGCAACTACCCGTCTCCACCAATAGGATCCCTACTTGTCCCTTTTGTCTCATTTGTTTATATCGCTATGTCTATCAATTTCAACAATCAGCCTGCTCAAACAAACAAAGGTTTGGAAAACTTGTTTGGTTCAAGACGTCATCCGAAACTCACCATCCACCTACAGGGTAGGTCAACAGCCAAAATAGGGTGAAAACTGTTGCTCCTTTATAATTGCCCATTAGGAGATGTTGAATCGCCAAAAGTAAAAGCTTCCACCTGTCGCCAAGAGGGCGTTGGAAGGTCTCTTGTATCCGTATAAACCGAATGTTCGGTTACATGAACCGAAAGTTCAGTTTGACAAAACGAATAGTTGGGATGAATTGGAACGTTCGGTTCCTATGACCGAACTTCTCTTTTTAGTTTACATCGCGATATGGGTAGCTTTTAGGGATCCCTCAAAGTAACATAATAAAAAGGACAAACTTTGCAAATTTCGGGTGGTAATACTCCCGGGAGATAGTCACATTTGAGGACGGAGTTGGAAAAGCTGCTGGAATAACAAGCAGTTTTCTGAGAAAATTGCGTTCAAAGTTTTTAGTACCTAATTTTTGAAAGCCCCCATATGAGGACCTTTCCGACCAAACGGCTTACCCATGTCAATTTTGCTAAGATTGTGCATACCAGCATACATTCAACTTTTTAGTTGGGAGAGAGCTTTAAAGTTTCTCCTGGAATTTGCCTCTTTTTTTCTATTTTTCTGAATATTTTAGCAGAGAAATTTATTATGCGGTCGATTTCGGATACTTGCGACAAAAAAGGAAAAGTTGCACGATCTTAGCGACGCTGACATGGGTGTAAGCTGTTTGGTCGGAAAAGGTCCTCGTATGATGTTTCTAACCAGCCAGAGACTGTAGCTATGCATTATTTGCAAAATGCAGTCCAAACAACCCGTTCAAATCTTTTCAATATTCTTCCAGCCATAGTTTCGTTAACGGTGTTTTTCCTACCCCGCGTTTAAGTCTCCCGGCCATTCACCACCATTGTTGAATAACCACAGTTGAACAAGAGTACCTGTATAGGGAGAGTACCGACAAATCTGAAACTCCGAAAGTCCATCAGGCCTTCACCGATGCCTCCGCGAATAAAGTTAGGGCCCAAAAGGGCAGCCAACCTATGAATTTCAATTATCCAGAGCGATTTACTGATACTATTGTTACGAACCGTCCTTTATGAAGCACGTGTTTGACTCAGTTTTTGCATAAATTTACTCAATTTCGCGGAAGAACGCTCATTTCTGTACATTCTTGGCCATCTTGGTTAGAATTGGAATCTGCAGACTGGCAGTGAAATTTTGTGCGTTAGAAGTTGGTTAGAAGGGTGGCTGCACTTTTGGGCCCTAAGCCCTCCATGAACCGATCTGTCGGTACTCTCCTTATACAGGTACTCTAAGTTGAGCCAATCAGAGGGCGGTACGAACAAGGCAACACTCTCCCTATGTAAGCATTCTAGCGGTGACCCCTGAGTGTTTCCTCCACACAATGGGCAGCAGTCTGCATGATGGTTGCTCTCGTACACCTTTATGTCCGTTAAGGATGCGTTTGAAATAATTGCGATGGACCTCGCGAACTGTTGTCCGTGGTCTTCGGGAGAGCCTGGACCGGGAGAAGCGGGACTTGGGCGACGCCCGTTATAGCCGTTACTTCGTGCATCATGCTTCTTCCCGCCTCCTCCCCCCTTGCCCTTCCTCCTCCGTGCCCCCTCCCCCTCATCACCCGCATCTCACTCTGGACCCAACCGGGATCAGGACTCCCTGGACCAGGAGAAGCGTGGCGTGCTTTGCGATCTATCGATTGATCTGCCGTATAAATCTATGGAAAAGGATCGATCAACAGATTGTTCGTAACGAAACCCTTACACTGAAAAAATATCTCGGTGTATTCACCAAGAAAAGGGTAAAATTACCAAGAATTCAGGGTTCTATTTGATCCCAGTTTTTTCTTGGTATAATTACCATTTATGGAATTGGTAATTTTACCGAGAAATATCGGTAAAATTATTGAACTTTTTCGGTAATTTTACTGGACCTTGGTAAAAACGCCAATATTTTTTATCGACCGTGGTAAAATTACCGGGATAAAATGGCAAAGTTACCGGGAATTGATTACCAATAAAAGTGGTATTCTTACCTGAGAAAAACAGTAAAAAGACCGGGTTTTAGGTAAGCTTACCAGTCTGTCTTGGTAAAATTACCAATAAGTGGTAAAACAAGTGAGGTGGTAAAGGTACCAACGGACCGTGGTAAAAACGCCGAGAATTTTTTTTCAGTGCTGGACCAAGAGAAGCGTGGCGTGCTTTGCGATAAATCGATTGATCTGCCGTATAAACCTATGGAAAAGGATCGATCGACAGATTGTTCGTAACGAAACCCTTAGTACATAATCGATTCTTTACAATAGCTTCAAATCGGGAAATATCGAACATCGATCATTTACCCCTCGCCAGGTGTTGTTTTATATGTTGAATGGCAACATATAGATTGATCTGCCATTTAAACCTATGGAAAAGGATCGATAAACAGGGTGCTCGCAACGAACCCTTTAATATTCGACTCTTTACCATACCTTCAAATGGGGAAATGTCGAAAATCGATCATTTGCGCCTCGCCAGGCGTTGTGTTCTATAGTGGATGGCAATAAATCGATTGATCTGCCATTTAAACCCATGAAGAAGGATCAATAAACAGGGTGCTCGCAACGAACCCCTTAATATTCGATTCTTCATCATACCTTCAAATAGGGAAATGTCGATGCGTCGCAAAGCACGCCACACCACTGTGGACCAGCTCCTTTCTCGGCTTTAGAGACCTTTTTCAGACATATCTGCAGTTACTGGACTACCTAAGGGAAACATTTTTGTCGTGGGTAGACGATATAGCTGTGCATCTGCATCACCAACAAAAATTAGAAAACCAGAGTTGGTTGTGTAGCTTGAAACTTCAACGCGGACATGTTTTCCTCTTCCTGGGTCCTGTTTCAAATTTATAAAAGCACAAAAACCATAGGCGGATCAAGGGAAGATGTAGGCAGGGTGGCATGAAACGTGAGAAAGACATGAAAGATTTGAAACAGTGAAATATTTCATGAAATATCACGAGGCTGTGAAATATTTCATGTTTTTTTCGGGGAGGGCTAGAGTACGCAACCCGCACTCAAACACACAAAAATAATGCAAGAAAATCACCTTTTTTACACTTTGCAAAACTTGAAAGAAACCGGTATTTTTCAATGTCTTTCATAAATTTCTGAAATTTCATGAAATATTTCGCGTAAAATTCAAAGATTTTTTTTTTTCATGAAATTTTACTTCCGCGATGTAGAAGGCGTACGCTCTTCTCCCCCTCCCAAAATAAATTTTTAACTTTCGCCCATGGTATTTTTCTTGAGCTACGAAGGCAATGGACTGATCAAAGCCACCGGCATTTTTACGGCCCTGCAGTGGTTCGCAGCCTCCATTTTCCTCTCTCAAGGTGCTCTACCGAAAAGCGGTCCAATTCAAGCGTCCCGGGTACCGATAATTGTNGGGGGGGGGGGGGGGGGGGGCACGGGTCGGCCCGCGAAGAAGACGGAGGTGAGCGGCGGTCAATGCCACAGATCACACATCGCTCGGGATTCGCGAGTCCATCGAACCGGCTCGGCGGCGGTCGCGTGGTCGCGTGGTGCGCCGCACACAGGACCGAGTCGTTCAGAGAGGCCGCCCACGAGATTTTCTACTAAAACTGCAAATTGATGTTTACTTAGTCACCTTTTAAATGGAGATGTTGCATGACTGAGGAATTTGCGATTTGACTGTTGATTCTTAAGTAAAAGTTCGCGAGAAACACGATGGTGCCACTGGTTTTCCCTAAAATCAACTCCCAAGCTCAAAAAAGCTCTCAAGTTGAGGCCAAAATGGAGGGGATATCCCACGCTACCCTGAGAGTCTACCTCTACTTCAAGACAAACTCTCCATGCAAAGATAGGGAGCAAATACATTAGCAGTGATGCCGCGTTTTCAGTTTTGGAGTCCCCAAACAAAGTGGCAGCCCTGTCAGCGTATTTGCTCCCTATCCTTTGCATGGAGAGTTTGTCTTGATGTAGAGGTGGACTCTCAGGATAGCGTGGGATATCCCCTCCATTTTGGCCTCAACTTGAACGCTTTTTTTGAGCTCGGGAGTTGATTTGAGAGAAAACCAGTGGCACCATCGTGTTTCTCGCGAACTTTTACATAAGAATCAACAGTCAAATCGCAAATTCCTCACTCATGCAACATCTCCATTTCACGGGGAAACCAATGGAATCACTTTGAGAACCTCTAAGTTTTATGTAAGCGGAGTTATAAGCGTTTGAAGATTCGGCAAATTTTGTTGGACCTCTCCTATTGTCTGGATCCACTGTGCGGCGGCCGGCGCTTCTCCTCTGTTGAGGCCCATCAAGCATCAAGCTCTGCCGACTCGGAGGCCGACGCGACGCGACTCGCCCGTCGTGACGCAATACCACTCTCGTTACCCCGACCCGGCGAGCGGGCATTGGCCCCTCAGAGTGGATCGCTCGCCGGGTGAACATCCATCGGGTGTTTTGTCACGTAGAATACGGTCCAGGGTAGTTGCAGTTGAGGCAAATCTAGAAAATTGGGGGAAATTAGGGGGAAAGTGGACTGGATTTCGCAATTTGCAACTATAATACCATTGATTCTTATTTAAAAGTTCGCGAGAAACACGATGGTGCCACTGGTTTTCTCTGAAATCATCTCCCGAGCTCAAAAAAAGCTTTCAAGTTGAGGCCAAAATGAAGGGGATATCCCACGCTATCCTGAGAGTCCACCTCTACATCAAGACAAACTCTCCATGCAAAGATAGGGAGCAAATACATTGACAGGGCTGCCACTTTATTTGGGGACTTCACAACTGAAAACACGGCATCACTGCTTATGTATTTAGTCCCTATCTTTGCATGGAGAGTTTGTCTTGATGTAAACGTGGACTCTCAGGATAGCGCGGTATATCCCCTCCATTTTGGCCTCAACTTGAGAGCTTTTTCTGAGCTTGGAAGTTGATTTCAGAGAAAACCAGTGGCACAATCGTGTTTCTCGCGAACTTTTACATAAGAATCAGCAGTCAAATTGCAAATCCCTCACATATGCAACATCTCCATTTCGACAGTATAGTTTAGTCACCGCGTAATCGCCTTCCCAATAAACTCGCGTCCGTTTTGATTTCTTGAATAACCGCGGTATCGCGACGAGTGTATGGCTGGTTGCCGTTGTCGAATTCGCAGGCGCTTTGGCGGCGAGTCGGCGACTCGCGAAGGCGACCGTTAGCCGATCCGCAATCGTTGAACTCCGTCGGTCGATCGGAGCGCGGAGCGCGGCAGGAATGCGTCAGCAGTTGCGTGCCACCTCGGATTGGTGCAGACATCCTCGCCACATCCACATCCCCGTGAAAGAAATTCCTGTTGCACTCGCGAAAAGTCGACGAGCATTCCTCGCCTTTTTTCGTCGCCCGATGCCGCTTACGTCACTACGCGTAGCGTGGATGCAGTTAGCGCCTTTGGTAACACTTCGGTGGCGATGACGTTCTTTCACCCTGACTCTTTTCACTCCTTGACTAAACTACACGGAGAAAAAAATTTCGTGCGTGGGACCCGAAGTTTAGGTCATATGGATCTCTGAAATTTTCGGATTGAGCATTTGAACGCACTTTAAGTTCAGCTGCTGAGGTTCGGATCACACATCTGAAACTTCAGTTCTTACATCTGAAGTACTTCGGTTTTCTTATCCGAAAAACTTTGGTTCTCTTATTTGAAGTACTTCACATGTGCGAACTGAAGTTTCAGATGTGTGATCCGAGCCTCGCTAACTAGACCTAAAGTGTTCAGATGCTCAATCCGAAAACTTTAGAGATCCATATGACCTAAAACTTCAGGTCTCACGCACGAAGTTTTTTTTCTCCGTGTATAGCCTTTTAAACAGGATGGTAACAGCCAGCGGGCTGATTGTTAAAATTGAAAGTGATAGACAAAGCTTTCGACAAAGAAGACAAAAGGGATGTAGAGGGATCCTATTGCGGCGAAAGCTGGTGGTCACTATCGACAAATGAGGCAAGGAATGGACTGACTAACGGCAACTGACGCGAGACCCTATAGTTGGTCCATCATTTACCCCCTTAGTCCATATGAACCACCCATTTCAACCAATAGAATTGCTTCATGCTCCCTATGTCCAGGCCCGCCACAAGGGGGGG
>NW_017547881.1:2138733-2158533 GCF_001854935.1 Bemisia tabaci
CCACCCCCCCCCCCCTTCCTTCGAGAGCGTCACCGGCAGTGAACTTTCGACCTCAATCCGCGGCGACGACGGATCGGAGGTTGTGAAAACCACGTATCTCCAACGACAGAGCCGAGTAGGTTGCGCGGTTTTTGGTCTTCTCGCGGCGGGCTCTGCGGTCTGCGCATGCGCCGTTTCGCCCACGCGGAAGCCTGCACCCTGCACCCGCTTCTCACGGCCCGGGTCAAGTGCAGCGGATCGCGGAGTTCCAAAGTTGCCAGATTGATCGAAATCCCTGTATATTTTACGCTTGATCAAACGAGGGAATATGCTGAATTTTCAGCACAATCTGGCAAAAGGAGTTCGGTTCATGGCAAGGAAGTCCACCTGTCGTGGACGGAAGCAATTCGACGCCGTGACGCTAAACTTGGTATTTTGGCGATTCCACCGAGGGAAATGATTGGCAGATGGATGCATTAAACCAGAATCGGCCTAACAATATTCAAATTTATGGACAAAGTGATAGATAAAGGAGACAAACACTGGAAAAAAAACACATTGGATCTAGAGTCCAGACTCTTGAAAACATTGACAAGAAAAAATACTCTCGATTCAATCGGATTTTTGCTTGAATTAAAACGAAATCCACTTAAATTAAGAGGCTTGGTTCTTGATTTAAGCTAGATTCTCATTGAATCAAGAGTACTTTTTCTTGTCGATGTTTTAAAGAGTCTGGACTCTAGATCCAATGTGCTTTTTTTTCCAGTGTTAAACTTAGTATTTTGGCGATTTCACCGAGGGAAATGATTGGCGGTTGGATGGATTAAACCAGAAATAGCGTAACTGCATTTAAATATTGAAATTGTTGGACAAAGCGAAAGATACAGGAGACAAACAGAAAATTTAGCGATCCTCTCGGTTGAAACGGGTTAAAGTCATATCGTCACTCCTGTGACGTAAGGGCGTATCTCTATTTCCGGATGAACCCCGGAAAGCATAGAGTTCTATGGTGCACAGGGCTCAAATGTAAATTGAGATCCGCCCTTACGTCAGAGGAGCGAAGAAATAGCTTACAACACATGGGCTGGAGAGTGAAGACTCAAACGCAGGGTAGAAAAAACACCAATTTTCTCTTTGTCATCTTATCCATCGCTTTGTTGCTTTGCTTTATCTATCAATTTCAATAATCAACTCGCAAGAACTCTCATCCAAAACGACGTCACGAATTTTTTCATTCTGCATGTTTGAGGGTACCTTTTCATGTAGAATGACGTCATAAAGTGCAAATTTTAAAGAATAAATAATAGCTGGATTGCATTTTGCAAAAAAGAACCAAGAGCATTCTATAATGTCACTAAGATTGTGCAACTTTTTTTACCTTGCAATTATAAACTGATCATTTGAAGAAATTGTACATATACCTTTACTTCCAATAAACTATACAAAGGACGAAAATTACCATTGTAAATTTAATTTTCCCAAATTCCAGTGATCCTATTGCAAAGAATGAAAGTTGCAAAACTTTAACAACATTGGAAAACTCTTGGCTCCTTTTTGTAAAATGCAGTTAAGTTGTTGTTATCAATGTAAGAAAGATTTAAATCATCATTATGTCATTAGAGAATTTGCAGGTGTCTGAAATTTGATGAATTTTGTGTTTAAGTGGAAACTTTTAAGTGAACCGAACCCGAGGATACGCTTGCTTGGTTCATAAATTAAACAATCATTGGAGAAGACATGATGAAATAATCTTATCTGCTAAAATACGTGTGTTTAAATGGGAAATGCCACCAGATAACGTCACTAGGTGGTGCATTTTCTCATTTTTGAATCTATTTTTATACTATTTCCCATATCAGAAAAAAATTGTAAAAAGTACTGTGAAATCAGCTCCTTAAGCACTTTCAGATGAAGCAATGAAAAATTTGCATGCAAATTCTCCAATGATTTAATTATTATCTCTAAGGTAATGGGAACCACTCCCGAAGTTTCTCACCGTCTAATCCCACACTGAAAAAAAAAAAAAAAACACATTAGATCTACAGTCCAGACTCTTGAAAACATTGACAAGAAAAAACACTCTTAATTTAATCGGCTTTTTGCTTGAAACAAAACGAAATCCGCTTAAAAAAAGAGGCTTGGTTCTTGATTTAAGCTAGATTCTGATTGAATCAGAGTATTTTTTCTTGTCAATGTTTTCAAGAGTCTAGACTCTAGATCCAATGTGTTTTTTTTCCAGTGCATCGTCCAGTCCCAGTACGGAAGAAAAGAAAATGCTCCTAGGAGGCAGGAACCATGGGTGGAATGGTATCCAGAGGTTAAATAACGGGCAGGACCGGGAATCAGGAGTGGAGTGGCGCCCTCTAGCGGTGCTGATCGGCGGCTCGGGAGTCGAAGAGTCGTGCGCGGTCGTTGACCCGGGCGCTCGCGGTCGCCGAGACGCGGACTCACCGCACTCACCGATGAGCGATTCACTCGGAATTCCGCAAATACTTCCATTTTCATTTCTATTTCAACGTTGCCGTGCTCCCGCCGACCCCCTCCCCCCTCCCCCGCGGGCTGGTTATCGCAATCGATAGACAAAGCGATAGACAAACACCGAAAAAAAAGAGGTGCAGCAGTAACATCCTGGATGTTAAAAAAATGTGCGACAACTCTTGGATGTTGTCATTACCACTCTGGCTGTTAAAGTAACATTCTAGGATGTTACTTTTACATCCTATCATGCTATGTTAACTGCCGGAGTGTTAATAGCAACATCTAAGAGTTGTCGCACATTTTTTTAACAACCGTAACATCCGGGATGTTACTGTAGCATCTTTTTTTTTGTGAAGAAGGCGACAAGTAATTGGACTTGCGGGCTGATTGTTAATATTGATAGACAAAGCGATAGACAAACACCGAAAAAAAAGAGGTGCAGCAGTAACATCCTGGATGTTAAAAAAATGTGCGACAACTCTTGGATGTTGTCATTACCACTCTGGCTGTTAAAGTAACATTCTAGGATGTTACTTTTACATCCTATCATGCTATGTTAACTGCCGGAGTGTTAATAGCAACATCTAAGAGTTGTCGTACATTTTTTAGCAACCGTAACATCCGGGATGTTACTATAGAATCTTTTTTTTTCGGTGAAGAAGGCAACAAGTAATTGGACCTGCGGGCTGATTGTTGAAATTGATAGACAAAGCTATAGACAAAGAAGAAAAAAGTTGAAGAGATCCTATGCGGGTGGTTGCAATTAATGGACACAAGAGGTAGGTAACAGACTATCGAACGGCAACCTACGAGGGACCCAATAGTTAGTCCAGCATTAACCCTCTTAGTGTATAAGAACAACCCATTTCGACCAATCGGATCGCTCCATACATTTGATTACATACCATTGATTACATTTCTTTCAGCCCTTATTCTTTCTTTGATCGATTAAAGTGTGCAAAATCCAGGAAAAATGCCTGAATTTTGAGGCAGGTTCCAAAATATATTTAAGAGGCGCTGAAATCTCAAAAAAAAATCATAAGATGTCCAGAAATGTTTTACTTTGATTTTCTTTTTAAATATTCAGAAAAACAAAGAGGAACCTATGGTGAAAAACACTTAAATAAAACCTCCATTTTTTTGCAGGTCAAGCACGCGTTTCGACGAGGAAATATGAGTAGCGGCGCTCATTTTCCCATTCCGCCCCCCCCCCTTTATTTCTGTAGCGGGTGACAAAGGGGCAACCACCCGTTTCACCTCCTCGAGTCGCGGGACCAGCTAGTGTTTCACGATGGCCGAATCCGGAGCTTTCAGCGATCAGCATTCGCTTAGCGCAGCCTCACCTCTCCTTAATCAACCCCCCTCCTTCCCCTCTCCGTCGCACCCCCTCCCCCCTCTCCGGACCTCGACGACACGCGCTGTGGAGGCGCGGACCACGACTACTTTCTTCGCTGTTACAAGAACACCGCCACCGCGCCAAGTTCAGCTTCGACCTGTTGCCGGATCGCCTGGAAATTCGCTAATTCTCTCATCCAACACTGGAAAAAAAAAAGAATCTTAAATTTGCCGCCAAGACGTATTTCTTCTTAAATCAAGAATTTTGCTGGTTAATATAGGCTAATTTTTTGCTTAATCCAAGCAGTATTTTTCTTGAATCAAGAAAAAGTCAGCTTAAAGCAAGATAAAGAAAATTCTTGGCGGCAAATTCAAGAATTATCATGCTTGATCCAAGCTACTTTTTTTTTCAGTGAAGTGTGGAGAACTGGACTACACTTTGCAATTCAGAACCATAAATTCTAGCCCGGTTTAAAAATAACGTATGTGTCATTAGTTTCCCTATGCATATAAGTGTTTTTCCAGAAGAGCCAGAATTTATAGTTCCAAATTGCAAAATACAGTCCAACTCATATGGGTAGAATGCGGACCATTGGTGTGGCTTACTTTGCGATACATAGATTGATCTGCCGTTTAAACCTATGGAAAAGGATCGATAAACTGGGTGTTTGCAATGAACACCTTAATAATCGATTCTTCATCACTGCTTCAAATGGGAAAATATTGATAATCGATGGAAAAATGGAATAAGGAGAAGACAAAAAGGTTCCACGAGAGGTACATGGGCCGGTGACTTAAACGCAGGGTAGTAAAAACACCGGAAAAAATAAGATGAATAAGATTGGAGAGATTTTGACGAGCTAGTTGAAGCTTTGTATTTGCGAAGGGGCACTTTTAAGGCTTCCTGGCTCTAATAGAAAAAACCCTGAGTTCTTACCAGAGGGCTGATTGTTGAAATTGATAGACAAAGTTATAGACAGAGAAGACATAAGGAGTATGGAGCGATCCTATTGGTTTAAATGGGTGGTTTCTATAGACTAAGGGAAAAGGATGGACTCGGGTCTTCCTTGGTTTGTCGATATATTTGGTCTATTATATACCTCCCTTATCCATCGCATCCACCCGCTTCCACCAATAGGATCCTTCCATATCCCTGTTGTCTTCTTTTTCTATAGCTTTTTATACCGATTTCAACAATCAAACGTCGATGTAAATATTGAATGAAATCGGTAGCCCCATATTCTCTTTGTCTTATTTTTCTATCGCTGTGTCTATCAATTCCAATGATTTGGCTCACAGTTTCAAAACACCACGCCAAACTGTAAATGATCGGTGTGTATCGCAGTTTCTCAGTCGATAAAACACAAAAAAAAAAAAAAAAAAAAACAAACGCCATTCCGCCAACATCTTCTGTCTTTCTCTCGAAATAATATTTTTTTGCAGAAACTCTGGCAGCACTGCACGATGGCTGCGGTCACGGCGGGAAACTCACCGCTTCGTTTTCGTTGGCCGTAACCGATGCGCCCGTTCCCGATGCTCGGTGCTGCTCCGAACGCCCGTCTCCAGGGTCAACGACCGCGCGCCGGCTCCAGATCGCCAGTTCGCGCGCCTTCCACCGAGCAGAGACGCAACCGATCGTACACGGTTGGTCACCGCACAGCAAGATTGCATTGCTGGAGCGGAGCTTTAAAACATTCTGAGCGCCGCACTGTGGATCGAGTCAATAGGAGAGGTCGGACAAAATCTTGAAACTTTAAACGCTTATAACTCCGTTTATACAAAACTCTGAGGTTCTGCAAGTGGCTCAACTGGTTTTCTCGTGAAATTTTCTTCAAAAAGCACCCCTTGAAATTTAAAATATGACGAAATAAACGTCAAAATTTGCAGTTTTAGTAAAAAATTTAGTGTCCGACCTCTCCTATTGACTCGTTCCACTGTGCACCGCGCCGCTTGGGCGTGTGTATGCAAGAAGGGACTATGTGCACATTATTCAAATCATAGAGAACTGCGAAGCACGCACATTTGGATTGCATTTTGCAAAAAGGAACCGAGAGTATTCTAATGTTGCTAGGAATGTGGAACATACATTCTGCGCAGTAAAATCACTGAGATCATGAAAAAAATCTTTACAAAGGTAATTTCCGTCATGAATTCATAGTTAATTGATGGCGAAGATAAAACTTGTGTGGATGATCAGTTTATATTTGTAGGGTAAATGAAGTTGCACAATCTTAGCGATATTGGAATGCTCCTGGTTCCTTTTTGCAAAATGCAATCCATTTAATGCACATGGTTCCATTTAAAATGCTGTATTTGCGCGTGGTTATTTTTAGAATAAATATTTTCTCTAATAATGTTTGAATTTAGTAATGCGTTACTCAACGTTGGAGAATCTAATGACAATAAAATAAAAAGTAAAAACGTATCACAATGCGTGACTAGCAAGAGAAAAAGGAAGAATGTATAAATAATGATGAAAAACGGAAAAAAAATCGTAAGCGAATCGATTACAAATACCAAGAATCTAAAAATCCTCGTCGCATGAATTCATCATTCATTGGATACAGTGTCTCTAAACTTTAGATATGTGTATATCGATGGCCAAAGTGGGAACCCACGTATCTCCCTTTGCGACGTCGTAGACTTCTTATCGAACTAAATTTTTTCGTTTGAAAACTAGCCAATTATATTCCTTGGAAACTTCCTTGATTATCTTCTTTATTAGCAGAATATTCTGCAGAAATTTTAGCTATGTAGTTGACTTTTTCCTTCAAAAAAATTAAATAAGAGCAGAGTTTTTGAAACACAGCAATAGAGATACGTGGTTCCGCACTTTGGTCATCGATGTATGACTGGATTTATACTGAGAGATATTAAGTTTTCGTTCAATTCAAGCGATTATTGAGCTGTTGTACACAAGAGG
The DNA here is from genome assembly GCF_001854935.1 of Bemisia tabaci. Taxonomy (NCBI): domain Eukaryota; kingdom Metazoa; phylum Arthropoda; class Insecta; order Hemiptera; family Aleyrodidae; genus Bemisia; species Bemisia tabaci. The sequence continues at coordinate 2,145,449 of NW_017547881.1, forward strand.
TACAGCGAACTAACTTGACTTGTGAAGGTTCAGTTACACGATCAAATTGAGCCATCAAACTGAAGCTCTGAGTGGTGGAAAAAGACCTGAGGTGAGGATGCGACCAATTAGAGGCCCAATTTGATGGCTCAATTTGATCGTGTAACTGGACTTTTACGAGTGTTACGAGTGAAATTTCATAAAAATCACATTGAGCAAGTAGGAAATGTCTGAACTAAATCTGAATTGGTATCAATTTTTTCCTCTTGTAATTTAAACAGGTTTAAAGCAATTGGATTGCATTTTGCAAAAAGGAACTAGGAGCATTGCAATGTTGCTATGATTGTGCAAATTTTTTTGTCTTGGAGGAAAAACCCGATTATCCATTAATAGTTTCTATTTTACTCGCTAAAAACTGTAAATTTAAGACACAAATTACCATCCAAATTTCATAGTTTTTCACGATTTCCGCAATTTTATTGCAAAAAATGAAGTTGCACAATCTTAGCATCATTGCAATGCTAGTGGTTCCTTTTTGCAAAATGCAATCCAATTATTATTCATGCCTCTCTTTAAAATCAGGAAAGAACAGAGACTTTGTGACGAAACGATCAAAATCATCTGAGGATTTATGCGCACAATTTGGCAACTCAGTAAGAAAGATCCGAGCGGAAGGTAAAAGTTCTTGGCCAGAGCTTTGCACCTAGGTCAATGACCGGAGCTTCGACCTCTCTTCTCTTCTCCTCTCCTCTCCTCTCCTATTCTCTCCTCTTCCCCCTTCGCCCCCTGTCCACTGCAGATTCTCCTAAACTCTCACGGCTTGGTCTATTTTCCTCAGTCTATCTCTGATCTTTTGTTCTCAGATTAAATTCGGAGATCTCCGCTTGAGTGCGCTTTTTCCTCTATGAATTTGAATATCTAGATCCATATTTGAAAGTTTTCAGGATGTGGTTTTTACCCTGTCCGGTATTAAAGTAGCAGCTGTTTTAAGGTGATTCGATGGACGCCATATTTTGTGTCAGAACGGCATGCAATATATCGCATCAATTGGTTCCATTTTTCAAGAAATTCAACGTACCTACTAAAGGCGAGGTTTTTTTAGGGAGAAACTGCGCTCGAATGCGATATTTTCTCTCTAAAAAAACCAACATATCGCATCAATTGGTTCCATTTTGTAGCTATTCGTCATTTTTCTCCAATTTTGAGATCGCAATTCTGTTGTCAGGAGACTAAAGCACTCACTTACCAATTTTAACAAAGAAATTCAACGTACTGAAGGCGTGGTTTTTTTTAGAGAGAAAACATCGCATTCGATACTGATATCGAAACTGCACTCGAATGCGATATTTTCTCTCTAAAAAAACCACGCCTTCATTATGTTGAATTTCTTCGTTAGAATTGGTAAGTGAGTGCTTTAGTCTCCTGACAACAGAATTGCGATCTCAAAATTGGAGAAAAATGACGAGTAGCTGAAAAAATGGAACCAATGGATGCGATGTATCGCATGCCTTTCTGACACAAAATATGGCGTCCATCGAATCACCTTAAGATCTCCATCGTACAAAGGTTGCTAATTGTCCTCAGGGGTCGAAATGCGTTGCCCATGGAGCATGGAGGGCAGTCCAGTCTCAATTTCACCGAGTTCCTCGCCATAACCTATCCCTCATAAGATATAATCGATCAGTGGCGCGGCGTGAATTGCGATGTATCGATTGTTCTGCCATTTAAACCTATCATGAAGAATCGATTATTAAGGTGTTCGCCCTGGGGGTGAACACCCTGTCTATTGATCCTTTTCCATATGTTTAAATGGCATAACAATCGATTTATCGCAAAGCATGCCACGCCACTGTAATCGATATTACATAGGAGAGTACGTACTGAAGCTCTTAGAGCCCAAAAAGGCAGCCAACCCTTCAACACAAAAAAATGTCTCTGTCAATCTCCAGATGCCATCATCAAACCAAGATGGCCATAATGTTCATAAATGAGCGTCTTTCCGCCAAAATGAGTAGTATATGCAAAAACTAAGTCAAATACGTGTTTTACAAATGACGGGTCGTAACAATAGTGATAATAAATCACTCTGGATAATTTGAATTCATAGGTTAGTTAAGAGAGAAGTTGCAAAATTTGCGATCAGATAACGGATATTGGGAATAGCCAATGGTCACGAAGAACTGAATCGCCCTCAGTTTTGTGTTTCTACGATAACAGGACCAACGGCGTGGAGTGTTCGCGATATATCGATTGATCTGCCATTTAAATCTATGGAAAATGATTAAAACTCGTACGTGATGGATCTCCGTGTTTTTTTCTTTTTTTTTAACGAGTCGGTAACACAATGTGGAGCAATCAAAAAATAAGATACAATACCATAGAATTACCATAAATAAACTTTATTGTTCTTGAAGCATTGTATTGGAAAGTGTAGATGTCGCTGTGTTGCTCACGTAGCCCTTGAAGCACCACCAAAGATAAGGCAAACTTAAACAACCACAATATGAAAATAGAGCGAAGGAAAGGACTCAAGTTGATAACGGCGCAGAGATACAACTATTCGTACTTGATGTCCGTGTTGCGTCTGCAAAATTGAAGGCGCGATGGCGCGAGGCGTAAACTCGAAATGCTCCGCTCTATGCTGCCAATAAGGTGTCACTCAGTTTCGGGGAAAAAAGTTCAGATACGAGGCCCAATAGCGTCTTTCCTTTCTTTGGGGGTGTTGCTCACGTAGCCCTTGAAGCACCACTATAGATAAGGCAAACTTAAACAACTGCAGTATGAAAATAGAGCGAGGGAAAGGACTTGCGTTGATAACGGCGCAGAGATACAACTATTCGTACTTAATGGATGTCCGTGTTGCGTCTGCATAATTGAAGGCGCGATGGAAGGCGCGATGATACGCAAATACAAATAGTTGCTCTTAGGCGTTACCATCACTAAAATCTCACGTAGGCCGTTTGAAAAGGAGTAGAGGCGCCTCGTGCTGCACTTGTAGTGATACAAAAGCTCAAAATTGAGTTATTCAAGTCGAATCATGGGAATAGAGAATTAGCAGGTGTCTGAAATTTGATAAATTTCGTGTTTTAGTGGAAGTTACTGAGTGAACTGAACACGAGGATACCTTTGGTTCGTGAATTGAACAATTATTGGAGAGGATATGACAAAATGATCTAATCTGCTAGAATGCGTTTGTTTAGATGGGAAATGCAGCCAGATGACGTCACTAGGCGGTGCATTTTCTCACTTTTAAATCAACTTTTATACTGTTTCCCATATCAGAAAAAAATTATAAAAAATACGGTGAAATCAGCTCTTTAAGCACTTCCCGATGAAGCAATAAAAAAGTTGATCGCAAATTCTCCATTCCATCGACTCGATTCACTCTGGATAATTCGGATTCATAGGTTGGCGGCTGTCTTGGGCCCTAAAGGCTGAATGACCTAACCTTAAAATTACCGACTCTTCCTATATATGTCCTCTAATTCTTACAAGCGAGCTTTCCTGCCATCTTAACCTCAATTCCTCCGAAAAACCTCTCAAAAGCTCGTAAGCTCCGACCGTGTTCGGCAACGGTGCGACCGGCGCACGGCCCGGGGCGATTTGGCCGGAACAAAGCCTTCATTTCGAGGACGGCCCACCAACCCGGAAGGACGGGGGGGGGGGCCTAGTGATCGTGAACTGAACAATAATTCGGCTGACAAAAGGCGTGCGGAGACGGGACAGTGGGACACAGACGCAGCCATCGACATGATGCGTGGAGATAGGTCGCGGCATCACGCGCGTGCCTAAACTCGAAACGACCTATCTCCATCGTGACATACGAGCCGAGACCTGTAAGAATACATGCACAGTGGGGTCCATATCACGACGGAGATAGGTTCTTTCGATTTGAGTACGTCTGTTTGTTCCCTTTTGTCACCTCATTAGCCACCATTTTCCGACACGTCATAAGACTCGCGACCTACCTCGCTCCCCCCCCCCCCCCCCCCCCGCCCCCTCGCGAGGCGTCGTTCGGTTGTTTTGTAACCGATAAGTGTATTTCACGCTTGGATAAAGGAATTATGAGTTGCGCCCGCTCCGACCTGTACTGAGAAAGTGAGGCCCGGACAAAAAGTTTTGGGTAAGGACAGAGGCGGGGCGAGCTTACGGAGGTATTCAACTGCGGGCTGATTTTTGAAATTGACAGACAGGGCCAATAGACACACCGCACTAAATAAAACAATATAATAGTAAACAAATAATTTAAACATCAGAATTCAGTAGCACTCGAAAATATAGGAATATAAACAGGAAATCAATTAAAACTACAATTAAGAAAGAAAGAATATGGATCATAAATTTCAAAAAGTCCAGCAGTCATTCTATTAAGCATTAGATATGATATGAAAAAGTTAAATTAGATAAAATAAATCCGTAAGTCTTGATCCATATTATATTAGAGATATTATATTAGAGACAACTTTTCTCGTTGCTCTAGCTGACGTTTACAAGAGGCCTATTCAAAATCTGACATATTGGAAGCTGAAAAAAAGTCAGATGGATGGCAAGTTTGCTTAACAATTTTCGTAGCATGAATAGAAAATTTGGTGGCACAAAACAAGGAACCGATTTTTTTGTCTCCGTGAAGAACACCTCGTCATCTTCCGGCCAAAGTATCACAAGCGCCAAGCAACGTCTAAAAATTTCCATCGCCATTTTATTAATTTACGGAGAAGTTGCCAGTTGAATCTGTTTGAGAATTCAACTGAATTTTATCGGCAGCAAAAAGAAAATTCGGTGACATTTTCGGACAGCTTCGTTGAGCAATTTCTCTATAAAAAAATGAAATGGTAGCGGAAATTCTGTTCAACGAAGCTGTCCGAAAATTTCACTGAATTTTCTTTGAGCTGCCCATAAAGTTCAGTGAAATTTTCAAACAAATTCAACCGACAATTTCTTTGTAAAAAAAAACGGCGGTGGAAATTTTGAAACGTCGCATAGCGCTTGCGATACTTTGGCCGGGAGGTGTCGATCTGATTTGGAGTGACGCCGTGCACCGTAGGAAGATGCTCAAGTTCACATCCGAGTCGGTCGTTAAACTCGGACCAGAAACAGTCTGGCCGATGAATTATGCCGATGCATTTCTTTGTCGCGTAAGCCGGAGACGCATTTTTTATGGAAAGTACCCCGTATAACTCCCTGGCTCGTCGGATGCAAAAAAACTGCAGTCTGAAGCGCGACGACGTTATGCTAAGCGCCCTATTCTGCATCGTTCGATTTAAAAAATCACAGTTCGATGTCTTGTGTCTGATGTCCCGTCAGGTCGTTCAACGTGATAAAAAACGGCAATGCAGATCGTCTCGAATTCGATGCGTTCCCTTCTACACGTGACAAAACTTCGGCATTTCGTCGCTCAGCGGACGTAAAAGCGTAACTCTAAGTCTGGATGAGCCTTATTATCCACATAAATCCTTGCTTCCCAGAGCTCACTTGGAAACCGAGATACAACCTTACGTCAGAAAAGCGACGATTTCCGACGGGCTCATCTGAAATTCTCGACACTTTCGAGTTAAGAAAACTGCCGCGGGGTGAATGATACTTTTTCGAAAAAATTAAGTGTTAAAAACCTATTTGAGTAGACTTTATGCAAGACAAACAACAAGACTAAGTTTAATAGAAATGCACACGAAGAGAAAAACTTCGTGCATGGGACCCGAAGTTGAGGTCATATGGATCTCTGAGGTTTTTGGATCACGCATCCGAAAACTTGAGGTCCACCTGCCGAAGTTCGGGTCAGACATCTGAAGTACCTCGGTATATACCAAAGTGTTCAGGTCACACATCTGAAGTACTCCGGTACATACCGAGAACTTCAGATGTCTGACCCGAACTTCGGCAGTTGGACCTCAAGTTTTCGGATGCGTGATCCAAAAACTTTAGAGATCCATATGACCTCAACTTCGGGTCCCATGCACGAAGTTTTTTTCTCCGTGCATGGTGAGGCATGAATGATCGATTGCTGAAATTGATAGACAAAGCTATAGATAAAGGAGACAACAGGGATATGGGGGGATCCTATTGGTGGAAGCAGGTGGTTGCAATGAACATAGGGCGTAGGTAATAGACTAAGTATAACGGCAACCCACGAAAGACCCGATTGTTAATTTATCATTTACCCCCTTAGTCTATAAGAACTCCCCATTTCAACCAATAGGATCCCTCCATACTCCTAATATCTTCTTTGTCTTTAGCTTTGTCTATAGATTTCATCAATTAGCCCGCTGTATTGATCCCGGAAAGCAATAGAGCCTCATTTATGCGACACCATGACTCTGCCACGATCTTATCTCGGTGCCCATCCCGTTTTTCCCACCAAAATCCAAAACCACCCGGGGGGACCGAATAACGGTAGACACTGTCCCCGGAGTCCGGGCGAAATCGAAAGGGGTGAAAACGCAAAACAGTTAGAAATTTCACCTTCGCCAGAATAAGTCCCGTTGCCCGCTTTGACATCCCCACAACAAGACCACGCTAAATCAAAACAGCGTACATGCATTGGCTTCCCATAGGAGTTACGTGCTTCCTACTTAGGGGGTTGTGATTTATGCACGCAGACGCGGAATACCGGGAAACCGAAAGTAAACTGGAGCAAGCAACAACGGGAAGGAGACAGGCAAATGAGGAACCGGGAAACGGGACTTGGAGTGGTGACGGGTAACGGGACCCAAAGGGTTGAATGATGACCCGGTGTCAACGGAGTGGGGAGTGGGGCACGCTACGCAGAAGGTAAACAAAGGCGAAGAAAGGGGGCGGAGGCGCCCTGTTGGGAAAGGGTTGAGAGACGCGCGGAGAAAGGTTGCGGTTGCTCCTTTTCTTCCGAGGAAAGTAACTGTATCGCGACGGGATCGAGGAATCAGGGCGGGATTGGGTAACCCGTTTTTTTGTGACGAGGTTTTGGAAATCGTCGTCCTTCAGACGTATGAAGGAGTATCGTGATTTTTGCATGAGCCCCATGAAGCATGGATTTAAATATAAAACAGGGTTCGAGTGGAAATCGAGATACGCCCTTACGCCAGCGGAGCGACGGTGGCAATTCTTATTTTGTTTGATTACGGAGAAAGAGACATTAGACAGGGCAAGAAGTGGAGCAATTCGTTGTGGAAGTTATGTACAAGCGGTGAAGGGCTAATGAGATGGTGCAGTCTTACGTATAATTTGCGTAGACGGTACTTAGAATTTCATTTGAGGGGGATGGGGCATAAAAAGGGCCTCTGTTTTTAAAGGGTGGAGGTTTGAAAATGACGGTGGCATTCTTAGTTTGTTTGATTACAGAGAACGACATTAGATAGGGCAAGAAATGGAGAAAATCGTTGTGGAAGTTTTGTGCAAGCGGTGAAGGGGTATTTATATGGTGCAGTCTCACGTATAATTTGCGTAGACGGTACTTAAAATTTCATTTGAAGAGGGGTCTCGGGCACAAAAAAAGGTTTAGGTTTTTTAGAGGGTGGAAGTATGAATGTTTCAATGTTACTGTTAACTAGACCGAGTTCCTCAGGAAGGAACCAACCCCTCATTAAGTTAAAACTGAGGAAAAGAGGTTTGAAGTTTTATTCCTGCATACGGCTAAATGAAGAAAATAAACTTTAGCCCCCCTTCTCGCAAACTGATTTTTTTTCGACTTCCAGTTTTTAACATGAGAAAAATCTATCTACCAATCCAGCTGACCGCACACTTTCACCGAACAACCCCTGCAATGTCTTTTTCCCGTCCCGCAGCTGGTTTTACATAAAATTTTGATGTGGAATTACACTTAGTGGCGTCTAATTTCTTCCCCTGGTAAAAATTGGCGATAAGAGCTGCGTTTCAAAATACCATAGGAATTCTTATAGCCGGCTAAAGAAGGCTACAGAAAATCATATAGCTGGCTGTAGAATGCGGAGAAAATCATACGGTCGAGCTATACGAAGCGATAAACAACAATGCAGCCGGGCTACAGTTCCTATCGCCGGGCTTTACACTTTATCGCCTGGCTGTTGCTTTTTCGCCATCGTTTATAAAAGGCTATAAGAAATTGTGTAGAAATTCGTGTGCTTTGGAAATCATTAAGTTTGATACGGAACCACCTTAATATTTACAAAACACCCATTATATTATCCTTTAATACATATTCTTTTCATCAATGAAAATGAGAATAATCCATACAGGATGTGCAAAAATTTCAAAATCATGAGTTGAATAACGCTGACTCCGCCAGAATAATAAATATTAGAGCCTAACACAAAGCGGAGCGGCGACGCACTGGCGCCTACAAACCAAACAGGGATACTTCACGCATTGCGCAACTCGTGAAGTATCCCTGTTAGGTTTGTAGGCGCCAATGCGTGTTTCGCGCTAGCTGCCCGCCTGCCACGGGGCTTGAAGCAACTATTTCACACCAGAGGTATTGCACAGTATCATACGAAACTAAAGGCGCTCTAATATATTGGGAATGGCAGGCATCCGTCAAAAGTACGGAGCTTTCCTCGCAAAATAAATCAAGATACTACGGCCCTAAAAGATAGCAGTGTTCCAAAAACTCACTAAGTCCTAGCATCCGCAATTAGTAACGTTTAGAATACACTTTATCGCCTGGCTGTTGCTTAATCGCCATCGACTATAAAAGGCTATAAGAAATTGTGTAGCCGGCTATAAAAGCTATTGGAAATCTTACAGCCGGCTGTAGGTCTATGGTATTTTGGAACACAGATTCTACTGCCAATTTTTACCAGGGTCCTTCTACCGATCTACTCTATTTCCCCGGAATTTTCAATCGGAACACCGAAAGACCCCTAAAATACCTTTTGACTACACTACTGTGCTAAGAGAAAACTCCCCAGTCCGCATAAGCCTGCGGACGTTGCAAAATTTCCTTTGATGAAATTTGAATTTTCAGGTAAACCTGATAATAATTTTCATCGACTTCTGCAGTTAATTTTATTCGCGATTAGATCTAAATTATCTGAAAATTTTAAAACAAAAAATGCAAACGCCCCTTAAGAGTGAACGTTTTATGGGAGGAAATTTGGGAACTCTCGAATGTCCATACGGCGTTTTTCCTCAGCGCGGTAGCAGTGCTCCCATTTCCCGGAACTAGTATCGAGTACCGGAACTTTTGACATTTTCCTGAATTTTTCCCGGAACTTTTGAAATTCCCAAAATGTTCCGGATCTTTTGCATTTTCCGTAACTCTCTCAGAACTTCGGAAAAAATCTAAAAAGCAGGATTCCCCGAACTGTCGACAGTCATCGAGTGGGAGAAGTAGGAACAAAATAGCACCGAATCCCGAAACGTTTAATGGACATGGATTGGGAGCACTGCACGCAGTGTTCGAAACTCACCTTTGAGTTTTAGGAGCCCTGTGGCGCATCAAGCCCGATTTTTAGGCGCCATTGAGATTTTCAAGGGGCCAAATTGACTTTTTGCATTTATATCACGGCGCATTTGGTGAAAAGTTAGACGCAAGATGCTTTCGTAACAGAACGATTAAGTAGCTGTAACTTGGAGAAGACAAAAGTACTAAGAATGAAATCGTGAAGAATAGAAAAAGCTACAACTTGTGGTGCTGAAAATTCTGAGTTCTTTTAATTCAAATAGATTTGTTTTTCTTTCTTTGCGTGACTTCCTATGAAAATTCAGATTTTTAAGGGGCAATTTTTAGGGGCCTCGTTGGCGCACAGCCTTCATTTTTTAGGCGCCATGGCCGATTTTTTAGGCGCATTTGGCGCGTTGGCGCCTGTGAATTTCGAACACTGACTGCACGGCAGTATGTCTATCTAGAGTCCCTTTATTCTGAGAGTCAAGACAATTTGAATCCATTTCTGATTGGTTCCCGTATTTTAGGCCTCCACAGTGTCACAAACGGGAATAAAGATTACATTTTCACCAATTGCAAAGATTATAATCCGGAATGGACCAGGGAATTACGGGTTCGGCAAGGAACAAACGGAATGAGAGAAGGAACGGAGAAAGGCATTTGAGAATGGGCCGATCAAAGATTACGAAAAACGTTCAATTTCTGTAATCTTTATTCCCGTTGGTGACATCCATGAGCCGAATTGTCTTGACTCTCAGTATAAAGGGACTCTATGTCTATCGATAGTGTCAATATTCGCCCGGCGGCACGATCCGGCAACGCCGAAGATGTCCCACTCAGAGGTGATTGCCGGTCATAGTTCCACTTACCTTCGGCTGCATCCCGGCCGGCATCTCGGGCTCTCGCGGCGTTGCCGCTCGGCGCGGAAAAAGCCGGCGTTGGACAGGGATCCGCGTGGGAATAATGGGGATTTCTTCGGTGAAAGGCGTCGCTCCGGCGCGTGTGACTTTCTTTCTCTTTCTCTCTCGGGCGCCGCGACGCTGCCCGCTCCGAAACTTCTGGAAAATGAACGCGAACGCGCTCGCCCCGCGTCGCGTCACTCGCACGCAGCGCTGACCCAGCGTCACGGTGTTATTGAGCTTTGTTCGAGGTTTTTGAACTTTCGTCCGGCGAGCGCCCCGGCGTCCAGGCCCGAAATTCGACGCTGCTTTTGCTGTGAAATGGCGTCTGGGGCTTTTCATTGCCTCGTCCATTCTGCCGTGCTGAGGAAGAACGCCGTATGAACCTTCAGGCGTTTCCAAATTTCCTTTGGTAAATCAAGAATTTTTGCTAAAGTTTGTAATTATTTTTCCGCCAATTTTTCAGATGCTTTTGCGCGCGATTTCACCTAAAGTCCCTGAAAATTTCAAGGAAAAATATTCATAACTTTCCTCAAAAATGAAAATTTTATCGTTTTATCATAATAAGAAGAACGCCGCGCCGTATGAACGTTCGAGAGTTGCCAAATTTCCTTCGATAAAATGTTCATTTTTGTGGAAAGTTATGAATATTCTCCCTTGAAATTTTCAGGGACTATGGGTGAAATTGCGCACACAATTATCCGAAAAATTGGGAGAAAAATAGTCATGATATTTTCGGGAAATTCGTATTTTATCAATGGAAATTTGGCAACGCCTGAAGGTTCGTACGACGTTCAGGTCGAATTTCCTTTCATAAAATCGACTTTCCCGGTAAACTTATGAATATTTTCTCTCGAATTTTTCACATACTTTTGCGCGCAATTTCACCTGAAGTTCCCGAAAATTTCGAGGAAAAATATTCATAACTCTCCTCAAAAATGAACATTTTATCGAAGGAAATTTGGCAACTCTCGCATGTTCATACGGCGTTCTTCCTTAGCACGGCAGCGTACTCTAATACTGCAGTGCTAAGGAAGAACGCCGTATGAACCATAAGGCGTTGCCAAATTTCCATTGATAAAATACGAATTTCCCGAAGAACTTATGAATATTTTTCTTCCAATTTTTCGGATAATCTTGTACGCAATTTCACCTATGGTCCCTGAAAATTTCAAGGGAAAATATTCATAACTTTCCACAAAAATGAACACTTTATCGAAGGAAATTTGGCAACTCTCGCATGTTCATACGGCGTTCTTCCTTAGCACGGCAGCGTACTCTAATACTGCCGTGCTAAGGAAGAACGCCGTATGAACCATCAGGCTTTGCCAAATTTCCATTGATAAAATACGAATTTCCCGAAGAACTTATGAATATTTGTCTTCCAATTTTTCGGATAATCTTGTACGCAATTTCACCTATGGTCCCTGAAAATTTCAAGGGAAAATATTCATAACTTTCCACAAAAATGAACATTTTATCGAAGGAAATTTGGCAACGCCTGATGGCTCACACGGCGTTCTTCCTTAACACGGTACGGTAGCACTATGGAATGGAAGTGCTTTGAGGGTGTTAAACCACGAAGCGGTTAGGAGGCGTGCTCCGCCCAGTAGTACTCATATATTATTAACTTTAGTCAAATTTTATACATTCTAACCATATTCTTGCTTAAGTTTCAACCATAACTAGCTCTTAAAAGCGATCTTAACCGAGTAGGAGGATATTCACTGAACTGACTGTGATAATGCCTACGCTATCACATGGAAACGCAGGCGCTATAGTCGGAAGTGCGTTTTAATGAGGTGTCTTTGATGGCGTTTTTCCTTAGCATGGCAGAATAGAGCCGCAGTCTATTGGAGCGCCGATGAAGTCAATTCATGAAGCAGCGTGCTGCTAGCGCAAAAAGGCGCCTACAAACCTATAGGGATACTTCACGCATTGCGCAATGCTTGAAGTGTCCCCTTAGGTTTGCAGGCGCTGGCCAGCTGCCCGCAATGTGCCACGGCGCCTCAAGCAAATATTTCACAACAGAGGTGTTGTAAAGTATCATATGAAATAGAAGGCGTTCCAACATATTCAGGGTGACAGACATCTTTTAAGAGTACGGAGCTTTCCTCGCAAAATAAATCAAGCTAATACAGCACAAAAAGAGAGCGGTAGTCCAAAAACTCACCAAGTCCTAGCATCCATATTTAATAACGTTAAGAATAATTTTTGAATTACATTAGAGAACAAAGTGACTCAATTTAGCAAAAAATTCCTTGCCATTAAGAAGATTTTATTCCCGCGAGGTACGAATGATTGCATCCGAACGTTGGCGTTAAAAAAAACCTAGGCGCTTTCACACAATACTGCCGTGCTAAGGAAAAACGCCGTATGAACATCCGAGAGTTGCCAAATTTCCTTCGGTAAAATGATTATTTTCAAGAAACGTTATGAATATTTTTCCTTGAAATTTTCAGGAACTTTATGTTAAATTGCGAAGAAAATCATCTGAAAAATTGGAAGGAAAATATTCATAAGTTTACCAGGAAATTCGTGTTATATTAAAGGAGATTTTCCAACGCCCGAAGGTTCACACGGCGTTCTTCCTTAGCACAGCAGATTAGTCCACCACTCAATCCGCGGATCGACTGTAAGGCATAGGCGGATCCAGCAATTCGGCGACGCCGAATTTCCTCCATTTAAACCTATGCTAAATAATCGATCCTTATATGAGCCTAACAATCGATATATTCCCACAGGTTTAAAAGGAGAAAGACAAAGTTGCCAATTCGCAGGATCCGCCAGCTGTAAGGGCGCGCGGCCCCCCGGCCAGGGCACGAAGAGAATCGTTCGCGCGCGATGTAGGAAAAGTCGGGGGGCACCTCGCT
>NW_017547881.1:2158552-2197487 GCF_001854935.1 Bemisia tabaci
CCGGGGAGGGGCAGCCAGAGCACTCGCGGTCGGGTTCAACGGACCCGCGTTGCATAAGACTTTCATTGATAGATCCAGCTCACTACCCGCACTCGCTTCGCAGGCCCCGGGTCGTCGCACTTCGCGCCGCATTCACATTTCACACCTTGCGCGCCAACTTAGCCCTCCCCCCAGGGGCCGTTCGTCCCCCCTTGAGCCCCCCTCATCCCCCCTCATCCCGCTTATCTTCCCGCGGGCCCCTGCGTGTGCACCTCGGTATCGCTAACGAAGGGTCAGTGACGAGGAGAGTGAGGGAGGTGCTTTTTTTATTCTTTTTTTTGTGAGTGTTTTGCTGTTTTTTTTTTTATCTCGATGCAATAATAGCACCTGCTCTGTCTGTTGGTTCGACGGCCGGGGAGTCAGGTGTGGCTACGTCTGCGTCTGCATGGAGATAAAAGTTCGATCGTATGAAGCACATTGTGTCTGCTAAACTGCCGTGCTAAGGAAAAACGCTGTATGAAAATTCGACGGTTGTTTAAATTTTCCCGAATAAATAATGGATTTTAGAGGAAAGTTATGCATATTTTCCCCTGAAATTTTCAGATAAGTTAGATAAAATTGCGTACAAAATTGTCCGAAAATTTGGAGTTAAAAGAGTTTCGTATTTTCTTGAAATTTCGTATTTTATCTGAAGAGATTTAGCAACGCCTGAAGGCACCTACGTTTTTCCTTAGTACGGCAGTATTAGGAGGCAATGAACGCTATAAGTTTGGTTTAAAACGGTTTGTTAAAATTAGTTGATAGATGCCTTGCAAAGTTAAATAAGAATTCCCGAAATAGATCAAAAGGCATACAATTTCCGAGTTAAAAAATAGTGAGAAAAGTAAAAATCTACAAGTAGATAGGATTAAATATTTAAGAGCAATTTTTGTTTCAGTATTTTGGTTGTGAATAGAAAAAATAAATACAAAATTAAGAAAAAAATTCAAAATTAGTCCAAAGACAAAAAAAGTCAGAGTTAAAAAGTGGTAAAAAAGTAAAATCCTACAGGTAAATACGATGAAAAAGATTAAAGAGCAATTTTTGATATGGTGTTTTGGTCACTTCAAGAAGGATTCCATTGTCGGAAGTCTGTTTCCACTTTGTGCAATTTCTCTCATGATTTTATTTTTCATGCATTCTGCTTTATTCTGTTGAACAAGAAACAAAAGCTCCTATGGTCGAGAGTTCATCTGAGAGTGTAGTTTAATTAAAACTTCAAATTTTTAACGTTACGATATGTGTAAATTGAGTATTAATTACAAAGATACCAGTTCGAATTTTATGAGAACTACAAAATTAATAATATTTTTCGTATATTTTCGTGCCAAGGATATATAAAACTCTCATTAAACTATTATTATTTCTTTATACTATATAACTATCATATCTTTATCGAAACCTTTCGAACCTTTTCAACTACAGCAAGATGGTCATCAAAGACGAGTGATTACCGATAGTTTTTCTTTAATTATGATTGAAACCAAAAATAATGTCTCATCAAAATCATCGCTTACTTTCTCAAAAAGGAGACGACATGGTATAGAATACTTCCATTAAATATTTTTCCAATCAAAGGTAATAAATTTCAATATTCACAAGACCTAGCCGTAGAATAAGGGTCTCAAATGGAAATGACCAAAGAATAATCAGATGAAGAATGCATAGTCTCGCTAATAATTTCCAAATAATTTCGAAGAAAAGACACATTAACTAACTGTAACGCTGGGCATGAGAATAAAAAAATACCATCCGATCATCACAGGTTTTTAATTAACCCGATTAGTTCCAATCCCGCATTTCGTGTGAATATTCCCTTTTTGCTGAGGGTAACGGTCCACGGCTTTATCCCTTTTCCTGCAATCAAAGTGGCTACTGGTACGCAACCCACAATCCCAACAAAGCCCCGAAAAGGGTTGCCACAACGGCCGAATCAAGAAAACGGTACCGAAACAACAGAATTCCAACAAGCTCGGTCAGTAAGTCACGGGGGTGACTTTTGGAAAAGCAGAAAAAACGCAGGGCTCATCCAGTAACCTCGTTTCGCTGGGAGCCAAAAAAACGCGGGGAGAAGAATGATGAGAGAACCAGGAACAAACAGCCACCTGGAAGGTAAGAGTGGAGCTGTTGTCCGAACAAAGGCCCCTGTGAATAGCCTTTGTTCGGTCATTGTTTCTCGGCCGGCTGATAAGTCACTGACCGACCGTAAATATTTGTCTCTTCGACAGGGGTGTCAAAATCCCCCGCGCTGACCGAGGGGCGGGGCGGGGGTGTCCCCGGGGGGTCGTGGGAAACTTCCGCCCTAGTTTCGAGGTGGGATCTTCCTCGAATTTTCGAAATCCTGGATTTTTGGTGGCTTTCTAGCGTGGCGTTGGTGGATCCGATGGTTGTCTCCTTTGTGCGGGATTTGTAGACTGCAGTAGCCATCTCGGAAATGTTGCTCCGTGGTAGCGCGTCTCACAAGTGGGTGGTTTCTGTAACTTCATTATCCCTCATTTTAAGGGAAGCAACCTTCATACTCACTGATAAAAAAATTCGGTCATGTGAACACTGGAAAAAAACACATTGGATCTTGAGTCCAAACTCTTGAGAACATTGACAAGACAAAATAATCTTGACTCAATCGGATTTTTGCTTGAATCATAACGAAATTTGCTTAAATTAAGAGGCTTGGTTCTTGATTTAAGCTAGATTCTGATTGAATCAAGAGTACTTTTTCTTGTCAATGTTTTTAAGAGTCTGCACTCTAGATCCAATGTGTTTTCTTTTCCGGTGAACCGAACCTTCGGTGTTTCATATCATCCCAAATATCCGGTTTGCCAAACTGAACTTTCGGTTCGAGTAACCGAACGCTCGGCATATATGACCGAACTTCCTCGTCAGTTCACTTTATCGCACAAGTTCGATCTCAAGAGCCGAGAGGTCGATTTGACAAACCGAAAATTCAGTTTGACGTTTGACTCGTGAAGTACTCGTAAAGTAAATTGTGCTCAAACGGAACAATCTCCTCTGCGATGCTTACAAGATGCTTTACGAGTAAAAATATTTGTATCATACGATGAATTTAAATATCTAAAAGTAACAAGAGGTGTATGTGACTTCCCAACTGCGGAAAACATGGAATCACAAAAATGCCTTCAAAAAGTCAAGATACTTCACGCACATCCGCGGAGTTAAAACATTTGTATCATCCAAAGAGTCACGTTGTCCTCTAAAATGAGTCAGAGACAGTACCTCTTATTTGAAAAAGATAGTCACAGTTGTCTGTGACTTCTATTGAGCAATGAAGCTATTAAATTCAAAAAGGCTGAAACCATATGCGCGATACATACCGATCACTTGTTAATCATATTGAGCATCGATTTTTCTACCGTTTCCCCCATTTTTCTGCAATTCCATGATTATTTGAATCTTTTTTTCACATGAGGATCCGACGGACTGTCCTGTCCAATCTGACATTTCAATTTTCAAGAAATGGCTAAACCAATCCTGTTTTTAGCTCTGTATCGACCGCTATACTTATTGATAACCTACGATTGAGTAATTATTCCTCCTTAAATCTTTAAATGATCGAGTCAACTTACGTGACTTTACTTCGATGAACATCGATTGTTTAACATATTTAGATGGACGAACCTTAAAGTTGCTTGTGTGAATCGCTATTTGATGCTCGGAATCCCAATTTTAGACTCTCGAATTGCCATGCTATTCAATGTATTAATTGAGGAAAAACAGATTAAAAATTAGTAAGATTGCTTTGCTATGTGGTGGATTTATTGAGGGAGAGACAAATGAAAAATCAGCATAACTAACGTGCGGAATTCTTGAATGTTTTTGTTACCTCAGAATAAAAAAATGTTTCATAATGGCATTAGACTGCTACAGTGTTACAGCATTGATTTTATAATTTAAAAGAACATTAAAATCAGTTTACTGTCATTTTTATATATTGATATCAGAGATGAAGAATTTTGTGTCTGTATTAAGGTGTTTCAAAACTTCTGCTCTTAATTTTATTATGACGGAGGAATGGTTAATATTCATGCATAAAATTAAAAGAGAATATGCGATCCTAATCTTAAATAAAGATGGATGATGTCATCGACCGGATTAAAGGATAACTTGCTTTTATTTACCTTCGTCTCACCAATTAGTGTTGAGGAAATTTGTGTGAAATTGTCTTTGAGTAGCTTCCACATAAACAATGAATTATATGCACTATAAAAAGAGAAGAATTCCCATATCCTAAAAATGGTTTTCCCTCTCACTTAAAATATTATAATTCGCTGATGTTGATGTTTTTACCCTTTAAAAATATTTATTAGTGAATAATTAGAGATGAGTGCAACTTCTTTCTATAAACTTACTGCAGGGACAATGTCAAAATACTGCTCAAGGTGATGCGATGGACGCCATATTTTGTGTCAGAACGGCATGCGATATATCGCATCAATTGGTTCCAGTTTTTCAGCTACTCGTCACTTTTCTCCAATTTTGAGATCGCAATTCTGTTGTCAGGAGACTAAAGCACTCACTAACCAATTTTAACAAAGAAATTCAACGTAATAAAGGCGTGGTTTTTTTTAGAGAGGCCATCCGATTGCAATATCGAAACTGCACTCGAATGCGATGTTTTCTCTCTAAAAAAAAATACACGTCTTTTTTACGTTGAATTTCTTTGTTGAAATTGGTCAGTGAGTGCTTTAGTCTCCTGACAACAGAATTGCGATCTCAAAATTGGAGAAAAATTACGAGTAGCTGAAAAAATGGAACTAATTGATGCGATATATAGCATGCCGTTCTGACACAAAGTATGGCAGCCATCGAATCACCTTAAATACTGCTTAAAGCCCTAGCTCAAAAATAAAACCCAGGAGTCGCAAGACTCAGTATCCGGTATCGCGAATTCTGGCCTTTGGAGCCGTTCCAAATTTCTAGCCGGCCCCGAGCGGCCGTGAGTCATAAATTTATAATTTCCAGCCCGCAACACCTGAAGGCCAGAAATTTTTCCCCGGGCCTCGGCGACGCCCGTTATTTACACTAATGAAGTAAAAGTTCATTAGCTAACTCGAGCGTTCCGGGGTCGGGGGAAGGGGGGGACTACAGGATCGGATCTTCCACTTATGACGGATCAGCAAAAGTTGAAGATGCAATTACGACCAGTCTGAAATAATTATGATAATATTGCAATGGAACCAGGTTCGCAGTTTGCTAATCAACAATTAGGTGTCGCGTCGGTCGTAGACTCGGTTTGCGTGGCGTGTTGACCGACTGTCCGGTAGTGACAACTGGGGTCAAATTGGGATCGAAATTATATCCTGCTGGGTCGTCAGATAAGATTTTGATGGTGAAAATCGTCGTTTTCCGGACGGAGGAACGTAAATCAATGGGCCTGTTGCAAACTTTTGCTAGAGCAAAACTAAGAGTTGTTTCTTATAGATAATGCCTCAAAAATCACGATGAGCGCATCGGCAAACTCTGAAATGCACTCATAACTTCACAATCTGCGTAAGAAATTTGCGGTTTTTTGAGCTTCCCGCTTCAAAAACGATACTACGGCACAGGTGAACATTTTGTAAGAGGAGTCGTTCCATCGTCGGCAATACTCATCATGGCCGACGCCAATCCGCCAAAACACGTTTGATGGGACGAGATAACACCTGAACTGGATTAGACCAGATAACAATCGGTGTGTTAACGTTCATATTTTCCACGCCCGAATTGATTGACCTTGAACTCTCCTTGAATTACGCGCGGAACTGCGTGCAAGCGTCGGCCATGATGAATATCACCGACGATGGAGCGACTCCTCTAACAAAATGTTCACCTATGCCGTAGTATCGTTTTTGAAGCGGGAAGCTTAAAAAAACGCAAATTTCTTACGCAGATTGTGAAGTTATGAGTGCATTTCAGACTTTGCCGATGCGCTCATCGCGATTTTTGAGGCATTATCTACAAGAAACAACTCTTATTTTTGCTCTAGCAAAAGTTTGCAACAGGCCCATTCCTAAGCTGCGAAATTAGCTCAAACCAGTGCCCGAGTAGAAGAGGTTGCAACAACTTGCAACAAAATCGTTTGATTCTCGCAACTAATAGATTGATATGCAGATTGCCTACTGTCTCCCCCAAAGGAGCTATCATTGTTGGAACTAGTTGCAATTAAGTTGAAACATGTTTCAACTTCAAAATATTGCTGGTTGCCTATCTTTAGATTTTAAACAACTTTGGTTCAGTCTTTTGCGATCTCAGCAGGTTGCAACTTTGTCTTCCGATCAGATCGCCGAAAATCGGCACTTATCGACCAAAAGTTGACCGAAAGTTGCAATTTTGTTGCAACTAATACCAACATTGTTTCAACTTGTTGCAACTTTTACATTGAAAAATGCTACTTGGGTGGCGAGGCGTGAGTGATCGATTATCGACGCATCCCCATTTAAAGCTATGGTAAAGAATCAATCATTTAAGAGTTCGTTGAGAACACCGTGTTTATCGATCCATTCTTTAGGTTTCAATGCTAGATCAATAGATACATCGCGAAATACGCCACGCCACTGGCTAAAACAACTCAATTTTTGTTAAGAACATTGACTTTCAGCGTTACAGTTTTACGCGACAACTTAAAGATATCTTAATTCCCTCCTAGTTGACAACTGCAAGTTATTTATATCACAATTTTGACAGGACGTATTTCAACACGAATCGAAGTTATAAGGGTGAAGCAGAGTTAATTTCTGATTATAATAATGTATTAATCTGAATTTTTCAAAAATATGTCCAATGTTCGTAAAAATCCACGAATTTAGTTATGAAAAGCTGTCATGAATTCTGCGGAGGGTAAATTTGCGAGCAGCGCGGACAAGGAAATGGCCAGAGAAGGGAGATTCCCACGGCAAACCTACCTGGTTGCGGTTTTTGGAAAACTCTCTCCCGACCTCAAAAAACAATGGCCCAGTGATGCCCGTCTGAAAAGGCGTCTGCAGTGAATGAGCCTCGCTTTAGAAATTATTTTGGAGAACTCCAGCTCATCGAAAGTAGAAAGTGGACATCGTTTGTTTCAGGGCTGGCGTTTCTCTGCGCTATTCTAAGGGCGAGAAGACTATGTAGAAAGTTTTTCACTTGAGTCTCGTGAGCAAGGAAGAGGTACAGTCAAGGAAACGTCCAAATTTTTGTGCTCTTCTCGTTTTCCACGGTGTTTGAAACTCTGTGCGCAAGTCATAATTGGACCGCGTTAAGCAGAAAGGAACCAAGCCACATCAGCTACTGCCAAATTTAATGGTGCAATTTAATTTTGTAAAAGGAAGCTTTTGAGCGGATTCTGTTGAAAATATTAAGGAATTTGCCTCGTACCATGCAGAAAATTCACTGAAATTTGCACACAAATCCGCATAACCGTTTTCGTGTAAAACATTGAATTGCCCAGTTAAAGGCAATAGCTGATGTGGCTTAGTTCCTTTTTGCTTGACGCGGTCCAATTTCATCAAATCTCTGCTCTTTTATTAGGGAGAGTTTGGCAGAGTCCGAAGCCCAATAAGGTGTTATTACAGATAGTGCTGTGCTAAGGAAAAAACCTGTATGAGCATTCGAGAGTTTTCGATTTTCCCTTGATAAAACATGTCTTTTTGAGGACATTATGCATATTTTTTCTTGAATATTTCATATATTTTAGCTTAAATCGGCTGTCGTCCTAAGGAAGGAAAGTAAATTCACTCCAAGGCTGCAAAGTTACTCAAATAATTCAGTTTCTTACGAGGATAAACGCGTGCAATTTTCGTCCAAGATTTCCCTGATCTTCGTTTGATATCAGAAGAAAACTCAGTGAAATTTTCAGTCAAAGGTTCTCAATGTAATATTCAGTGGCGTGGAGTGAATTGCGATGTATCGATTGTTCTGCCATTTAAACCTATGGTAAAGAATCGATTATTAAGGTGTTCGCTGCGAACACCCTACTTATCGATCCTTTTCCATAGGTTTATACGGCATAACAATCGATATATCGCAAAGCACGTTACGCCACTGGTAATAATGCTGTTTGCGAGGGGGAATTTGGTGGCATTGAAATATCATTACGTTCTTTCGTGGGAAGAATGACTAATACCGGACATATAATTTTCTGAAAAATTTGAAAAAAAATATATACAATTTTCCTGGAAGATTTGTTTTTTATGGAAGGAAATATTGCAACGTCTGAAGGTTCACACTGCGTTTATCTTTAGCATAGCAGAGAGTTGTCCTGAAACACAGTGGAAAGATTCAAATTCAAAACATGTTGCGTAACGAGGGGTAACATTGATGGGGGGGACCGCGAATCTTGAGTGTGAATCAGCGACGCAGACTCATTAATCAGTCGCTGATTATTATTTAATGAGTCTCGATTTTCTGACCGCATCAGCTCAACCAGCCGCACAGCAACACTGGTCTCCTTCACTGAATTTGTAGTAATTGTAGGGGAAGAACTCAAGGCAAAAATCTGATACTGGCAATTTTCCATGCTTTTTGGTCGCATACTTTCGCTGGGAACCAGGCTGATTCACCTCACTTGAATTATGTCTCTATACTGTTAAATAATTTTGTACCAAGAAACTAAAAAATACACACTTTTTTGATACATAACGTGAAATTAGAAATAAATCTTAACCTCCCCTGATGTGTTCGTTGTACTTTTTAAGGCAGTTTCCATATGAATCAGCTCTTGTTTTTGTAGTGGCAATAGTTTGCAACGGCCCAAATAGCACAGCTGATTGCAATACATTGCAATTGAAATAACTGATATTGCATTGGAATGTTTTCTGTGTCGCCTGTCATAATTGGATTACATTTTGCAATAAGGAACCACTATCTTTGGCTCTTCCATAAAAGCACCTTTAGGTATAAGGAAACCAATAGCACATATGCCGTTTCTAAAATGAGCCAAACATATTGGCTCCTTATTGCAAAATGTGGTCCATTGAAAGGACGCCTCTTATTGAAATTCATTGCAATAAAATTGAAATAGGTCGTAATTTTTCTTTCCATTGCAAATTCCCTACCTCTCTGATATATGTAGGTCATCATTAATAGTTTGGAATCGGCATTTAATGACCGAATGGTGTGAAAATATTGCAATTTTATTGTAAAAAATTACAATTTAGTTGCATCTAAAGTTGGAATATAGAAATCGAGTGTAAAGTTATATAATTAAAAGACAAATAAGTAATAACTAAATGAAAGTGTATCAGTTACACTGATAAAATTATTAAAATGATTAAATTAATTATCTTTGTCTTCAATATTAAAAATGTCAATAGAAATATTTACTAAATTATCTATAGTTATCATCGTGCTCCGTACTTAAGGACCCGCCAAACCGAGAAAAGGAATTGCACTTATATTGGACGTATATCGGTCAAACGGAACTATGTGCATTATGACGTGAGCCCTGTTATGCAAACATTCTTTTGGGTCTCAAGGCTCATGTCTTAATGCACATAGTTCCGTTTGATAGAAATACGCCCAATTGACGAGCGGGTCTCGAAGGAGTACCTAAATCTCCGTTCATCTCGACTTCAACCACGACTTCCACATTCGCTTTCGTGGACGACAACGAAGGCCGTATCTTCCCGGAAGCAAGAGAGTCCCGTTCCTCTCTGACACATTTTGACGAGTGTATTGTCTACACACTCTGTGTATTGTCGTGTATTGTGCGTCTGCAGCTCCGAAACAAATGAGCGAGTCGTAAAACAATGAGGCATATTTGAGGGACAATATTTTGACAATTTATCGTCCGCAGCCACCGGAGGTTCCCGGAAGGTTCCACCGTCCCGTTACTCGTTGAAGTCAACCCTTTGAGGCTCTCACCTATTTCCACGCTTGTTAGAGGACCAAGCTTAAGCCACAGAGTACCGTTTTCCGCCTTTGTTGAGGTTCCTGCTTCTCATACGTCGCCTTTTGACCCTGTTTTACCGTAACTCGGACATGGAGCTCCACCCAAGAATCATGTTTTAAGGGGGGGGGGGGAACCGAAAGAAAGTACAATTTCAGTACTGCCGTCCAAGGTAAAAACGCTTAATCTCCATTCGACATTTTTTCGATTTTCTTCTTACAAAAAGCTATTTTTCAAGAAAACTAGCAAATATTCATCCTTCATTTTTTCGAGTCGATTTTGGCATACCCTTAGAAACTCAAAATTGAAGAAATGAAGTCTTGTCATACTTGGATATTCTTGTATTATAGCAGTATGTGTGGAAGAAAAATACAAAATTTGTAATGGAGTTATGGCGTTTTTGCTGTGAACGGTAGAGTACATACCAGCGGGCCGATTGTTGAAATTGATAGACAATTAATTACCCTGAAAGTATATCCCAACTGTATCGCAGAGCGGTTTGCTTTCCGATTTGCAATATTCGCTCAATGCGTACCTTTAAAGCTACCTCGAAATGTTTATTAGTCAAATTTTGTGCACAAATCGTCGTTTTTTAGACGAAGGAACGTAATTCCATTCCCAGGTGGCAAAATTGACCGAATAACAAGTGAATTTTGTTACAAAAATGCACCTTCTCGTCAGAAATTTGTCTGAGATTTGCATAAGGTTCAAAGAAAAATTAGGAAAATTTCAGCTAAAAATGTCCAAAATTCCCTTAGTAAAAGTGTAATTCTCGATGGAAAATGTGGCAAAATTTTTATGAAGTTAGATTCTCTCGTGTGAAAAACGACGAAATACCAGATTTACTATGATGACGTGATGTGCGGTGCTCGGATATTCTAAAGAATCGTCAAAAATTTCAAACTTATCAGCTCGTAGTTTCTCTCACAAAACAACTTAACTGCATTTCAATTTTTCCAAATGACCCCGCAAAAATTGAATTTTCACCAGGAGAATTTTGGGATTTTCTAATTGAAAATTTCGCTGATTATTCCTCTGATTTCATGCAAAAATCAGACAAATATTGAACACTAATTGCGCAGGCACATGTTTGCAAGAAATTGAACAGTTTGAGTCAATTTTGCATCCTTAGAATCGAGGTCCGTTCCTTCGTCCTGAAAACGACGAGCTGATCAATGATCAATCAACTACCGAATCGTTTTTCAAACAGCGAAAGAACCACCTTGACCAGCATTCGAAACTCACCTTGGAGATCCTGGAGCCATGTGACGCATCGAGCTCAATTTTTAGGGGCCAAATCGACTTTTTGCCTGTGTATCACGACGCATTTAGTGACAAGTTAGACGCAAGATGTTTCAGTTACAGAACTAGTAGCTTTTACTTGGGGGAAATTCCGAAAACTCACGAAGCAGAAAAACTAGGATTTTTTCTTATGGGGGGGGGGGGGGGGGATTTTCAGGGGCCACGATGGCGCAGAGCCTTCATTTTTTAGGCGCCATGGCCGAAAGGCGCATTTTGCTCGTTGGCGCCCGTGAGTTTCGAACACTGGACGTCATCCAGACCAGCCAATCAATGACCTTAAAAGTGAGTGTGTAGGTTCTACCCGCCTCGCTTTAATTTTTCAACGGAGGCACTCGAATTGATACTTATCGGTCGAGTGTTATGAACCCCGGGAAAGTTTCAACGCAATTTCCCTAAAAAAGTGATCAGTGATGACCTGTGAGAGGCTCCGAATGAACGTTTGAAATCAACATGAGAGAAGAGCAGGTCCGCCAACGTGATCCTGGCTCCTTTCACCAATGACGACTGAATTAGTCAAATCGAGGCTTTACCTTTCTCCCGGGCAAAATTGCCGTCGAGGATTTTCTGGATTTTTCCTGAGAAATTTGATGATTTAATGGCCTGATGAACGTTTCTACGATCACGTTTTGTACAATGAGTTCGAGCCGAGGTGCAGCTCAATGAGAACGGTGCGTTGACGTCTACGTTAAAATATTTAAAAGCTGAGCTTATGCAGCTCCTCAGCTTGTTTACTGTTAAAAATTTCTCTGCGGGTGATCTAGCGCTCTCTGAGGAATGCCTGCGTTTTACACAGTACGGACAGAAACGATACATATTTAATTCAGCAGGCTTATTAATGGAGTAAATAAACAAAGCAACAAAGAGTCACACAGTTAAAAATTTTCGTGTTTGGCATTACTCCGAGTTATTTTTTTTCGTTTCAGATCAACCCAAAGGACTTGGTTGCTCACCACAATGGAGAATTTGCACGTCAATTTTTTATTGCTTCATCTGAAAGTGCCTGAAGAGCTGATTTAGCAGTATTTTTATACTTTTTTCTGCTATGGGAAATAGTATAAAAATAGATTTACCACCAAGTGATAGATAGACCACCTAGTGACGTCATCTGGCGGAATTTTCCATTTAAACACATGTATTTTAGCAGATAAGGTTATTTTGTTGTATTTCCTCCAATAATTGTTCGATTTTTGAACCATGCGTATCCTCGTGTTTTGCTTACTTGGTGGCATCCACTTGACATAGAATTTATCAAATTTCAGACAACTGCAAATTCTTCATTTTGTGTTAAATTGACCCAATCCATAAATTATTTTGAGACATCCGATCACGAGGAAATGTGAAGAAGAGTGTCTTGCTGAATTTACGTTGTTTTACTCAACGTACTCATGAGTCGCGACTTTTGATTGGCTCGCGCACTGGATTACCACCGCTGTGTTTCAGGTCCGATCCTGGTGTCAGGCGACTAATTTTTAACGAGGTTTCAGATTTTCAACACGAAGATATGGTTACCTCAACCTTAAGGTTCTGTCTATCTGACACAAGTGACACAGGGAAAACCAACAGAAAACATCAGCATCTGACCAATAGGTTTTGTTATTTCGTGTTATACTTCTCATATTAACACAAGATTTTGGTTACCTTTACCTTCTATGCAGGAAGCCTTAAAGATGCTCTTTTGAATAAGTAAAGCTTTAAAAAAATCCATTAAAGTTTTTTTTTCAAAATAAGTTTTCAGTCTTAGTTTTCTTTACGGTGTTTTTTCTACCCTACGTTTAAGTCGCCGACCCATGTATCCTGTGAAAGCTTTTTGACCTGGCCTATTTCGCGAAAAACCATAAAACCACTGGCAAAATATAAGCTAAAAGAAAATGGTAAAAATTTTCCACAAATATAATTGTTGATGGTATCAGACATTTACCTTGTGTATAACGTAATTTCCGTGCTGTTCACTTGAAAAAAGTATATACTCGGTTGGTCATATCTCATATGTGTGCAACAGACCATATCGGGACAAAATCGGGAGGATAGTCATAAGGGGGTCTCCCATTCTCCCAAGCAGCACAGCGCAATGAAAATATTTAAATAACATTGTGATTAAACTGACAAATTAATATTATGATATCATTTAACTACATCTTTGATTTATGAACTTATTAAAATCAATTAATTTCTTTAACTTCAAAAGTTAGTGTTTAAAACTCAAGTTAACAAATTTTATCTAATATCACTTTCCAAAAAAAAAGAGTTTACTATCTCAAAATGTATAAGAATTTTAATATTAGTAGCGTTTAAGAGTTAAAATAAATACATTTTTAGATTTTATATAAAATATTGTTTTAAATATCTAGTTATCAAATGAAATAATTTAATTAAATGTTGATTTACCTTTTTTAGTATAAATTAAAACCCTCTGGCCGCTCAACTTTTTGACTTGAAATTCATTGCACAAATTGTATTGCACGTATACCTTATCCATTTTTTTCAGCATCGGACTTTCGATTTCCTGCTTAGGGGCGTGTCATCATCATTAGGGGTATGACTTCCGACTACGTGGTGAAAGTGCGGGATGCCCCCGCGAAAAGGCCTTCTATCGAGTCAGTGCAGTGATGAACATTGGGTAATTAAGTTAATTACTTGTGATGGGTGGCGTCACTAGTTATTCACTCTTTGAGGAAAAATGAGAGTGTTACAATGGAGTTCTAGATTTCATTAAAACATTTTGATGAAGCCAGTGCATGAAGGTGATGCGTGATTAGTATTACATTTTTAATAAAGGAGAAGCTGTACGATTTAAAACCACTGTAATCACGCTGGTTCCTTTTTACGAAATGTGATCCAAATAACTACTGATTCCGCACAAATGTGTGTTGCATGCATAGGTGTTTCCCTGTCTCAACAAAATGAAATCAGCACCCGATTTTTCCGATCTAAAACCAAAAGCAATCGTGCTTGCTCGGATAATGTTGAATGCCGATTCAACGAACTCCAAATCAGCTCTGCATCACGGCTTGTTTGGGCGCAGTAAATATAAGTGGCAAAAAACAAACGCAAAACCAGGAAGAGGTCCCTTGTCCACCCCGAGCACAATTCTCACGGCAGGGGTGGCATTTCCGCAACCCCCGCCCCCGTCCATGTAAACAATATCGAGTCCTTTCGCCTCGGTGTCAACCTTTTAAGGTCTCAATCGGGCTAATCGCGAGTTCACTGAACGATTCGCAACCCCAGATTGGCGAATGGAGTTGTTTTGCCGGATTTGTAGGGTCCGAGCACAGGGTGACTCAAAGGTCTTGTCTTTCGTCATCTATCCACAAAATTGTGTGGTACAAGTTTGCTTACGGGTTGGTTCAGATAACTTTTAAGAGCTTTTAGACGTTTCGTTCCTAGCGTAGACCCTGAACGACAACTTAAATTCAAGGAAATTAAGTTTTAAATGTTCATATAACCATTTTTAGCCGCCATAACTCACTAAACCACATTATATTCCTGATGAATTTAAAGAGCATCGCCGTCAAAAGTTGAGATCCCCTTCGATTTAGTACTAAGATTAGTAGTGAGACTCAGTACTTTTTGTATATTCTACGTAACGACAAAAACAATTAGGCAATTTTGTCCTTATTTCGCGTAAACCATACAAAAAGTGCTAAATCTAAGGGGAACTCAACTTATGACGGCGAAATTCTTTAAATTTATCAAGAATATATTGTGGTCCAGTGAGTTAAGACGACAAAAAATGGTAATGAACATTTAAAATTTTATTTTTTTCTTGAATGTAAGTTCTCGTTCAGGGTCTGCGGTAAGGAAAAAAGTCTAAAAAACCTTAAATGTTATTTAGACCAATCCTTTGATACTTTTACTAAGAAAAATATACTCTTGATTTACGCGGATTTTTTAATCGAGAGACCAGTTTCCTAATTTAAGCGGATTTTTTTTTATTGGATTCGAGCAAAAATTCGATTGAGTCAAGAGTATTTTTTCTTGTCAAATTTCAAAGAGTCTGGATAATGGATCCAAGATACTTTTTCCTAGCGTTTAAATTTTAATGACCCTCTCTTCATCATCACCTTCCGGCCAAAGTATCACAAGCGCCATGCAACGTTCAAAAATTCCCGTCATCATTTTTTTTAAAGACAAAGTTTTGGTTGAATGTGTTAAAAAATTTCAGTAAGTTTTATCGGCAGCACAAAGAAAATTCAGTGAAATTTTCAGACAGCCTCGTTGAAGAATATCTCTGTAAAAAAATAAAATGGCGGCGGAAATTTTGAAACGTCGCGTGGCGCTTGTGATATTTTGGCCAGAAGGTGGCGCTATATTGATCCTACCCGATTTGGTCCCCTGGTCATTTTATTTTTGGGTGCTGGCGTTCCTGAACGCGGGGGGCACTGACCAAGGACCAAGGCAGTGACCATGAGAGGTTCCGGATGAAGGTTGGCAATTTTGGTGCCGTCCCTTCCTGGTGTGGCCTTCTACGCTCATCAGGGAATTCTTGCCCGATTATTTGCGCCTGTTGTCCGGTTCCGCCAAGGTCTTGTCGTTTATTTCTCGCCCTTAATGACGCTTAATTTATCTTAAAAAGTTGATGGTCTCTCTCGCAAATCGAGACGGTAGAGTAAGCTGATGCCTCTCTGAGTTTTAGTGCGCTTCGTTGCGGACAAAACGCTATGCTGCCGTGCTAAGGAAGAACGCCGTATGAGCCTTCAGACGTTGCCAAGTTTCCTCCGATAAAATCAGATTTACAGGGAAAATCGCAAATATTATTTTCCAAAATTTTCAGACAATTTTGAACGCAATGTAATTTTAAATATCTGAAAATTTCAAGGGAAAGTATCCATGAATGTTGTCAAAAATACTTGTTATATCAAAAGAAATCTGGCAACTCTCGAATGCTCATTCTAAAAGTGGTTAAATTGGTTTCCTCGTGAAATTGTCTGACCACCCGTAATAATTTAAAATATGACAAGATAAACATCAAAATTTGCAGTTTTAGTTAAAAACTTCATGTCCGACCTCTCCTATTCCGAACGTGCGATCCTTTCTCGACACTCCGGCCGATCTACGCCAGTAGTCCATTTCGGACTACTGACTTCCAATCAGCTTTTCCATATTGTAAAATGTACATTTGAAACATGTCGGAAAGACTTTTTTCAAACAATTTATTGATCAATCAGCAGTCCATTTGTTTCCGCGTCGATCCAACGGGAAATTTTTGTCAGCGCAGCTCCTCAGCTCTCCCGGTTTCCCTGGACATCGGACCACGCTCTGAACCCGCAGAATCCGCAGAACTGACCACGGGTCAAAATCGTCGCGAATCGCCAGTGTCTTTACCGGGAAGGAAGAGCGTCGAGAGAATGCACCGAGGAGAAAAAAGGCAAACAGGAGTCGCGTTTATTTTTTAGCGCGCCCTCGACCGTGTCCCGAGGAATTGTTTCAGGTGTTGAAAAGAGATTTATGATGCCTTTTCGTCGGACTGAGTGGAGCCGTTGAATGGGCCCGTTGTCATCGGGTTCGCCACGGCTCGGTGTGCGAGCTCATGCTCGTGTCCAGCGTGGTAAACCCGATTGAGCGGAATTTCGGAACCAAAACAATGTTTGAATTGTAGGAAAAATATCTCTGAAATGGGTAATTTGCGCGAAAAAATATCAATGCTACACTGAAAAAAAGTAGCTTGGATCAAGCATGATGACTCTTGAATTTGCCGCCAAGAATTGTTTTTTTCTTGCTTTAAGCTGACTGTTTCTTGATACAAGAAAAATAATGCTTGAGTTAAGCAAGAAAGTAGCTTATATTAACCAGAAAAATTCAAGATTTAAGAAGAAATACTTCTTGGCGGCAAATGCAAGATTCTTTTTTTCCAGTGTGCATCTGAGACTTAACAAGCTGCGTTCCAAGTATTTTTCATGATTTTCTTTCTACTATAGGAAAATGTAGAAAAATAGTTCTTGAATGGAAAAAATTTGCCGCTTAGTGACGTCATCAGGCAGCATTTCTCATTCAAACACATGTATTTTAGTAGATGGCAGATTTCCTGCCAGCATGAAAACCAAATGTTATAAGGGCATCGTCGGTCGCCCGGAGGGAATTTCGTCATGTTGTAACGGAGATTGGCCGTAAGCTCGAAGCACCACTTCGACCAAATCCACGCGCAAAAATGTGCTCTCTTCCCCGCAAACGGTTTATATCGTACGAATGCAGAATTTGCATGCAAATTTTTATATTGCTTCATCTGAAATGGCTTAAAGAGCTGATTTCATTGTATTTTTTATAATTTTCTTTTTATATGGAAAATAGTAAGAAAATAAATTTAAAAGTGAGAAAATGCATTGCCTGGTGACGTCATTTGGCGGCATTTCCCATTTATAAGCACGCGCGTATTTTAACAGATTAGGTTATTTTGTTATATTGGCCTGGTTACACGCTCAAATTTCCGTCAGATTCCGATCAAAATGATGACCAAGATGGCGGTCGAGAGTTATCTAGATTGATGAGTAAAGTTAATTAAAAGAGCGTGTTGATTGAAATAAGCATGAAATAAGCACGGTTGCGTGGAAATCAGATGAGGGATGAGCCCCACAGCTCCATCATTTACCATCAAATTTTTGTAGGCCGCAGAAATTTGATGGTACATATAGATGGTGCGCAACAGTCACCATTTGATCGGTCATTGATGGAAATTTGTAACCGTAGCATATCTTCTCTAATAATTGTTCAATTCATGAACCAAGGGTTTCCTCGTGTTCAGTTTACTCAGTAGTTTCCACTTAAACACAAAATTCATCAAATTTCAGACACCTGCAATTTTTTTCATTTCGCTCTGAAGTTAGAGCAAGCCAGAGTTTTGTGAAATTCAAAATTTCCGCTCTGACAGTGAACGCGTGTATAGTTACTCTGGTCACATGTTGGGGTCCTGGACTTGGATCAGAGCGGACGTTCCCGCAGACGGCCCGGGACAGATGTGCGAAACGGGAGCTTGCAAGATGCAAAAGCGAGATAACCCTCGAAAACAATTCGGAGGTGCATCGTCCGGCCCGGCCGAAAACACCCAACACGCAAGGTTCATTAACCTCACCACTCAGGGCATCCTCGAAACACTTTCTGTGCGACACCGACACTCCCAAGCCTAACAGAAAGCGCGTAAGTTCAGTGGGAACTGTATGTATATCAGCGGTTTCTACCACATTTGACAGAGTGATAGTGTTTTTGGCGACCCCAAAGCCGATCATCCCTGCACAGGTGGTCCGTAGGTCCGCACAATATCCGTTCCTAATGTTGCCGGCCCGCGGTGGTCAAATTTCATGATATTTTGCTTGAAATATTTCTATAGATCTCCTTATTCGCTGGAATATGCATCGGATTGACAGTTTAATGTAGAATAATACGCGTTACATATTGATCAAATTATTCGCTTTGTCAAACCGAGCTTTCAATTTGTCAAATCGCACGGTCCTTGAGATCAATCTCCTTGATTGAACCGAACTCATGAAAGAAGTTCGATCTCACGAAAGAAGTTCGATCTCACGAATGGAGGATTTGACAAATTGAGCTTTTGATTTGTCAAATCGCACGGTCCGTGAGATCGATCTCCTTGCTTGAACCGAACTAATAAAAGAAGTTCGATCTCACGAATGGAGGATTTGACAAAGCGAGCTTTCGATTTGTCAAATCGCACTGTCCTTGCGATCAATCTCCTTGACTGAACCGAACTCATGGAAGAAGTTCGATCTCACGAATGGAGGATTTGATCCTGCAAAACAAAATTTCGCTTTGACAAAGCGAAAAGTTTGATCAAACTCCCAACTTTCGGCTCGCAAGAATGAACTTCTCTTTTAGTTCATGGTAAAAGTCTGTGTAATTTGAAGTTTGAAGGTAAATCCCTTCATTAGACTCAATGTCCTGAACAAACTTTAACACCTACTTTCACATTCAAAATCTTAATTCTTAAGTTATAATTTGCGGTATGAGTAAATTCACCATTGAATAACTCACAACTACTCCTAAGTCAATCCTCTCCCCCTCACCCAAAAAAAAAAATTCGATTCCGTTCCAATCATGTATGGTGTCGTCCTTATACACTCTCCAGTCAAACATTAAAGCTCCAGAAATTAAACTCGATTTAAGAGAGTCTGCGGAAGAGATTTGAAGTGCTCGGGCGCATTTGGCAACCTTTGTTCATGTCAGTGAATGTGACACTTGAGAGTTTGAAGGTTACATGATACCCAGGATCATCGGATGTCTCTGAGAGGCTGCTCGTTGCTTAACCTCTCCCGACCTCCGGAGCAGGAGCAGAGGCAGCAACAAGCATGCTCGCATTTTGACATCGTGTACTTTGTGCCGGAACCGAAGCAAGGGCTTCAGCCACTTAAAAACTGGCTCAAAAACTCAAAATTGAGTTAATTGAGCCACGCTCTCTGAGTTCATAAGCGTTATCAACGAATATGTTGCGTTAAAAATTCTCCCAAAGCCCGTAGTCACGGGGGTTTAAAGTTTAAAATTCTTTCAAAGAGAGTCTACATTCAAAATTCTATTTGGCAATTTTCAAGACTCAAAATCGCCGGATGACAGACAATTATTTGTCTACCCTCTTTGGCATATACTGAAGAAAACCGCTCAAAAATGTTTTTTGGTTTATGTTTTTTGTCTTTTGGTTTTTGTTTTTTGTTTTTTATTTTTGTTTGTTTTTGTTTTTTGGATTCTATTTGTAGAGAAAGTCTTCCATTGCTAAACGTGAAAGTTAGATATTTAGATCCACGGCAAGAAAAAAATAGTCTTTCTATAAAAATTTTGAACTCGTGGATCTTTCGCGTCCCTTCTATCGTTCGATAGAAAAAACTTCCATAAAGCTAATATTACCGGAGCTGTACAATCTGTCATTACCTAGACAAACGAACGTTACTCCATTCCAATATTGCAAAATTGGCTCCAACAATTCGATTTTTTACAAGAGTACACCTATGTAATTTTTGTTCAAAACATTTCAATTTTGGATGAGATCAGGAGAAAAATAAATGAATTTTCAGTCAGAAATGCCGACAATTTCCCCAATTAAAATGCATTTGTCCTTTAGGAAATTTTTGGCAAAATTAAAATGAAGTTACGTTCTTTCGTAAAGGAACCGACGAATTATGAAGGGGTCCCAATAATTTACAGTTTCCCTTTCGGTTGTTTTTTGTTTGTTTTTGAGCCCATGCGAAATGAGTGATTACAAATTTTTAGAGCGGAAATAGTGGTTGGAAGTGGCGATTATTCGCTTCTCACTTTTCGGGCGAAACAACTTTCGCGAGTCGGTTGCGCCGCGAATTAATTCGACCTCCATAACGAGGTGTAAAGTCATCGGGTTGCATCATTCGATTCGCGGCGGAACATTACGGATTTAATAAGTACACACTCCGCAAGATGTGGTTTTCTCACTTCGCGCTCGTAACCAATGGCGATCCTTGATTTCTCGAAAATGATCTTGCCCTTGTACTTTTTTACAATTTTCCAAATCAGAATTTTCACTGGAAAAAAACCACATTGGATCTAGAGTCCAGACCCTTAAAAACATCGACAAGAAAAAGTACTCTTGATTCAATCAGAATTTAGCTTAAATCAAGAACCAAGCCTCTTAATTTAAGCTGATTTTGTTTTGATTCAAGAAAAAATCCGATTGAATCAAGAGTATTTTTTCTTGTCAATGTTTTCAAGAGTCTAGACTCTAGATCCAATAGGTTTTTTTCCAGTGTAGGGTCATCCATCAATTAAAATACACAGCAGTAAAATTGTCCTGCGCTAATCTCCATTCGGTCTTTTCAGAGCTGACTAATTCTGCCGTGCTAAGGAAAATTGCCGTATAAACATTCGAAAGTTGCCAAATTTCCTTCGGTAATTTTTTTTTTTTTTTAGGAAAGTTATGAATGTTTTTCCTTTAAATTTTCAGAATCTTTAGGTGAAATTGCAAACAAAATTATCAGATAAATCGGCAGGAAAAGATTCATAAGTTTACCAGGAAATTTGCGTTTTATGAAAGGAAATTTGGCAACGCCTGAAAGCTCATACGACGTTTTTCCCTAGCACAGCAGAATTTAAGTGTCCTAAAATTCAACGGATTTGGAAATGGAGTGCTGTTGCCGTGAATAAGCCCGTTGTTTTTCCTAAACTTGCGTTCAAGTCTCCTGCAATGTCTCTTACCAGTAGGTGCACTCATTCAATATTCCCGCAAAAAATATTTGATGAAGGTGCTTCCCTGAAATTGTTGGTAAATGGAGGATTGTTTTCGTGAATTAACCCGTTGTTTTTTCTAACTTTGCGTTCAAGTCTCCTGATAATATCAGGCTGATATATGCTGAGTATCCCGAGGAATAGGTTTTCTGTTAAGGTGGATATAATGGACCTCTAGACAAGGCATGAATTCTACCGTGCTAAGGAAGAATGCCGTATGAGCATTCGAGAGTTGCCAAATTTCCCTTGATAATTCATGTATTTTTGAGGACATTCATGCACATTTTTCTTTGAAATTTTCAGATTTATTAGATTAAATTGCGTACGAAATCGTCTAAAATTTTGAAAAACAATATTCGCAAGTTTCCCTTTGAATTCGATTTTTATCGAAGGAAATTTGACAACGTCTGAAGGCTCATACGGCGTTCTTCCGTAGCAAGGCAGAATTCAAGTACGAAGTATCTAGCTTACTCTTCAAAATCGCACAAGGAAAACTAAGTACAAGACGGGAATTAACTCCTATACACAATCGGAGTATACAATCAGCATGGGTCACACGGCGAAAATACACATGACGTCTTTTGAATAATGAATTTTCATTCGATCTGTATTAAAAAGTCTGTGTAATTCGTAATATTTCAGCAATTGCGTTTCCCCCCGACGGTGTTTTTTTCGAGTATTCCTCTTTTTTTAGAAAATGCACGTCTTATCCATTTTATATCTTCAATTTTAAACAATTTTTTTGTGTGTCAGGAAGTTAGCTTCAGCTTCAGCGGACCCTGACTGGCTAGTCTTAGTTTCCTCCATATCAGTGGCGTGGCGTGCTTTGCGATATATCGATTAATCGGTCATCTAAACCTATGAGAAAGTATCGGTAAACAGGGTGTTTGCAGCGAACACCTTGATAATCGATTCTTTACCACAGCTTCAAATGGGGGAATATCGATAGATCGCAAAGCATGCCAAGCTACTGCTCCATATTGTTCCCTATTCTTGCACAGAGTCACACTCCTTTAACCGGTGATCCTAGACCGCAAAATTTTTTTGCCGTACCTTCCTTGACTAGTTTTATTGCTCCCTATAAAATTTAGCTCCAGTGAGATGATCTCGTATCTTGCACGAAATTGGTCTGTTGCACGCAATAGTGCCTTGCTAGGAAAGAACGCCGTATGAACATTCGTGAGTTGCTAAATTACCCCGGATAAAACATGTATTTTTGAAGAAAATCATGCGTATTTTTCCTTTAAATTTTCAGACTTTTAGATAAAATTGCGAACAAAATTGTCACAAAAAATTGAAGAAAAATATTCACGATTTTCCTGGTAAATTAGGTTTCTATTGAATGAAATATGGCAACGTCGGAAGGTTCACACGGCGGTCTTCCTTAGTACGGTAAAATAGTGCCAGCCAGACCAGACGTTCCAAAAGTGAACTCACACGCAAAAATCACGTTAAGCACAAAAAAGATGTCTATGAGACACTCCAAAAGACACAATTTGCTCAGTCCGTATATATACCTGATTGTAGAACCGGTCTGGTCTGTAGACATGTTAAAAATAGTATCATATACCTTAAACTAATTTTTTCGATCGAAAAAATATAAGCCTTCCCTCATTCTCTGGAAACAGGGCGTATGTTAAAAATCCTATATCAGCTTGGAAGGGTGTACTAAAAATTTTCCAATCAAAAATGTTATTTCAAGACCTTTCAACAGATGTTGACAAATTTTTTGAACGCCCCAGAAAATGTTTAGTCATCTCGCTTGACGAGGAAATATTTTTTTGCCTCTCCTGCAAAATTCAGTTAATGACCCTACGTTCGTCTGCCACGAACTAATTCAATACCAAAACCTACTTGTACAGAACTAAAAAACTTATTGTACTTTTACTGATAAAAATATTTGTGTTAATTTTTGTAAATATATAGGAAGTGAAATACAAACACAAATTTAGAGTTGATTTTGGTATAGTTTGGAATGAATTTAGCGCAGAAAACAATGGAGGGACTGGGAAAATGCTTTCTTTCGATTGTGACGTTGGTATTCACCACTCTTTTTTTATTAAATTTCTTCAAGAAAATTAGTTGGCATTTTCTCGTGACACTGTGGAGGCCAAAAATACGGGAACCGATCAGAAATGGATTCGCATTGTCTTTACTCTCGTGTAAAAGGACTCTAGCTAAGGTTATTTCGTGTGTAACTTCCCGTATTAACCAAACTTTTGTGTTGAAATTTCTCTCTGTGTACCTCGGTTCTTGCGCACTGGAACGGTTCGCGAACGGCAACAAAAGCAAACAAAATCTTTCTTCTTGCAACTGCTGGCGCTGCAGTTCCCGATAGTTATCTGTTATCACTGTAGCGAAAAAAGTGCCGGATGAAAGAGGAGAGCAGAAAGAATGGACTATCGGTCACGTCTATTGTTGTCGTTGTTTGCGCTTAGCTTTGCTCTTTTTCTAGCCCTGATTATCCGCTCCACACGACTCTTTATCCTCTTTTCCGGGTACTCGACGCTGCGCTGCTCCGTCCGGCGATTATCGAAACTCGATCATAGTCGAATGATTTCGATCGATATAGACCAGAACTTTGCAATTATTGCGGTTATATATGCAGCAAAAATGCTTCCAAATTTGGTATTCTCAATGCATCCAAATGCGAATAAAATGACGCATCAAAATGCTGATGAATCATCTTAAAAAGAATGAAGATAGAAGCATGCAGACACTAATATTCAACCAGGGTGGCATGAATCGTAACAAAGACTTCAAAGATTGAAAATTTCAGTGAAATATTTCATGAAATTTCACGAGGCTGTGAATTATTTCATATTTTTCAGGGGCTAGAGTATGCAACTCGCACTCAAACACACAAACTTAGAGGAAAGTCACATTTTTACATTTTGCGAAATATAAAAAAGAACCAGGTTTTTTAATACATACATACATACGAGTCGCTGTTATAGCGCTCTTTGGCGCTTTGCGACACCTAATCGCCACAAAGCTCGGTCTTCCCACAGGTTATCAGGGAGTTGACACTCCCTCCTCTCACTTAACACCCCCTGTCGCCAACCTCTCACTGGGCGTCCCCTACGCCGGTTTTTTAATACCTTTCATAAATTCCTGAAAGTTCATGAAATATTTCACATGAAATTTCAAGATTTTATTTTTCATGAAATTTTGCCGCCCTGGTTTCAACCACCGGAATCAAACCAGGCTCTCTTACAAATCTCTCCGCCAACGGTCCAAAACCGAAGTATTTGAGTCTCATATTTTTCACGGGCTAGAGTATATGCAACCCTCGCTTAAACACACAAAAATTGAAGAAAGTCAGAATTTTTACATTTTGCGAAGCATGAAAAGGAATCGGTATTTTTCACTGAAATTTTATAACATATTTTATATGAAATTTTATGATTATATTTTTCATGAAATTTCGCCACCCTGATTTCAACCACCGGAATCAAACAAGGCTCTCTTACAAATCTCTCAGCCAACGGTCCAAGACCGAAGTATTTGAGTCTCAAACTCGAGCAGATATATCACAAGAAGGATCGGTCCGGTAGCTTTTCGATGAGGTTGAAACAATGACGACCCGTGGCCTTACCCACGATTTTCCGAAAACCAGGATTCCGGACTTTTGCTACCGCTATCAACAACGGCACCGGATCAATTGTCGCGTAAACCCCATTATTTACCAACACTGGTCATCCTCTAAAAGTGTCAACACCTCAAGTCCACTTACCTGGAAGGGCAGTCCGAAAATTTTCCGGTCAACAACACCGCTCATTTTTCTACCCGTGCGTTGAAATCGCCGATACATGCGCTTCGGTGGAGGCGCGCCAGACGCGCACTTTTCGGAACCTGGAGAATGCTGTGGCCCCATTGTCTCATCACAAAGTGCGCAAAGCGCACACAATAGGAAAAAAAAGCAATAAAAGAATAGGCCATCCTTTAAACTGCAAGGTTATGACCCAACAAAATTCGCGGTGCCAAAAAAGGCCGGCTACCTGTCGGTCGAACGGTACCTCGGCGTTCCCGAAAAAAAAGGAAAAGGGAAAAAAAAGGCTATCACAAATATTACGTGAACACACTCGGTCGGTGATTTATTTACGGAGGGTTGCCGAATTAAGCTTTGTTTTTTTATCCCGCGCCGCGGTATCATCGAGTTTTTTTAAGACGTTAATCTGGCAGCGTATAGCGAGGTGTCCCGTTACCCGGTCGATGAATAGAGACAAATAGCGGTCCTTCCCGAAAAAAAACTCACCCACACAAACACACGGCCGCGTCTTAAAAAAACCGAGGGTTTTTGTTATGCAACGGGCGCTGATCGCGACCCGTCGAACCGTTAGGCTCGGGCTATTTGCATATGTTGGTTTTTTGTGCGTGACAAAGGTTCGGAAAAGGTCTCCGATTTAACGAAAGTGAAATGCGCGGCCTTGAGCCACGGTTTTTCTTCGGAAGGCTATTAATGCGAAAACGCGATTTTCGCGGAGACGAGGTGGACAAGTAACGGTTTTGGTTGTAGACGAATTTGCATGGATTTTTTCGTGAAAGCGATTTTAGGAAAATGCCTTTTTGAGTGACTTTTGTCTAGATGTTAGGAGTTTACCTTTAATTAACATTGATTATCAATGCTGTCTTAATTTATTTCAGTGGTATTTGGATTGCGTTTTGCAAAAAGGAACCAGAAACATTGCAATGGTGCTAAGATTGTGCAACTTCATCCTTAGCAATAAAATTACTGAATACCGTGAAAAAATATGAAACATACATAATAATTTTTGTCTTAAATTTATAGTTTTTAGCGAGTAAAATGGGAACTATTAATGCATAATCAGATTTTTCTTCCAAGACAAAAGAAGTTGCACAATTTCAGCAACATTGCAATGCTCCTGGTTTCTTTTTGCAAAATGCAATCCATTTAGTATGCATGAACACTGGGAAAAATCTAATGCATTGCATCGAAGAAAAACATTTCTTGGGGGGTGTTTCTCGTTGGGCTCTGGGAAATACTTGCTATCACAAAGTATTTTGAATCAATCAAACGTCGTAGAAAGAAGGTGATAATTTGGCAATATTGGTTACTTTACATGTGCTGTCGGATGAAACTTAAAAATGTCGTCAGTTCCATACAAAGCCAATATATTTAGGACGTATTTATGTGAAAAGGAGCCATATTCATTCTGAAATGAGCCCTGAAACCCTTTAGAATGCGTGCATGACAGGGCGCATGACACAATGAACATAGTTCTTTTTGATTTGAATGCGTTCATTTTACACTACCACTCCCTATATACCCCTTATACCCCCTATGTCTTCTTGGTCTATTGACAACATTCCTACAAAATTTGGGATTTTGTCTATCAATTTCAAGAATCAGCCCGCTACGGCCCGATTATTGAAATTGATAGACAAAGCAATAGACAAAGGAGACAAAAAGGATCTGGAGGGATCCTATTGGAGGAAGTGAGTGGTTGTAATGGACAAATGAGGAATGGAATAGTCTAAATAACAGCAGCCCACGAGAGACCCTTTAGCTAGTCCTCCACTTGGACCGCGTTTTAACAGATAGGAACCAAGCCACATCAGCTATTGCCAATTTTGACTGGGCAATTTAATTTTTTACGTGAAAACGTTTATGCGGATCCCTTTGAAAATGTCAAGGAATTTGCTTCGTACTATGGAGAAAATTTACTGAAATTTGCACGAAAACCTGCACAACTGTTTTCGTGTATTAAATTAAAGTAGCCAATTAAATTTGACAATATAGCTGATGTGGCTTGGTTCCTTTCTGTTCAACGCGGTCCATTTACCCCCTTAGTCTATAGACACCACCCATTTCAACCAAAAAAAATTACTCCATACTCCCAATGTCTCCTTTATCAATAGTTTTGTCTATCAATTTCAATAATCGGTCCTCTGGTAAGAACTGAGGGTTTTTGCTATTAGAGCCAGGAAGCCTCAAAAGTGCCCCTCCGCAAATACAAAGCTTCAAGTAGCACGACAAAAATTTTCCAATCTTATTGATCTCATCATTTCCGGTGTTTTTACTACCCTGCGCTTAAGTCACCGGCCCATGCACCTCTTGTGGAAGCTTTTCGACTTCTCATTATTTCATTTTTTCATCGATTATCAATATTTCCCCGTTTGAATCAGTGATAAAGAATCGATTACTAAGGTGTTCATTGCAAACACCCTGTTTATCGATACTTTTCCATAGGTTTAAACGACCGATCAATCGATATATCGCAAAGTACACCACGCCACGGATATGGAGGAAACTAAGACTAGCCAATCAGGGTCCGCTGAAGCTTAAGCTGACTTCCCGACACAAAAAAAACTGTAGCACGACAAAATCTTTCCAATCTTATTGATCTTATTATTCCCGGTGTTTTTACTGCCCTGCGTTTCAGTCACCGGCCCATGTACCTCTATTTTGTTGCGCCTCCATTCGCGCAGGTCCATTTCCCGGCCGCACCTCGAAGGCAGCAACGTCTCGACGCTGCAGCTGAAATTTTCAACCGGGACCGGGCATCTGTACGTAGAGCAAGGTCCCGTTTCGGACAAGTTCACCATACAAGCCGCCCCCCCCTCCGCCCTCGGTCCGATTCGCATCCCGCTAGCTGCACTCTCGCCAACCCCCCCCCCCCCCCCCGGAGAGCGGTGGCGCGGGGCGTTGTATAACCCTTTGACCGGCGTGCTCAGCGGCCCGCGGACGGACGGAGTCGCGGATATGGAGCAGTGGGCCAGCGAGGTAACGCGGTTGACGTGACGTCACACCGCGCTGCAGTTCAATAAACTCAGCTGCACTCTTCTTGCACTCCCGGGGCCGGGGAGAGGGGAGGGGGGGGGTCCACCCACAACGCGCGCTGTCCGAGCCGCGCCATGATTGGTCGGTGTGGGTGCGGTGCAGACCGCGCGGAGAGAGAAACTCCGATGACGAGGACCTAGAATTGGACTGCAATTTGGAGGTGGGAACTACAAACTACAATCGTACAATGTTAAGCAGAAAGGAACCAAGCTATATCAGCTACTGTCATTAATTGGGCAATTCACGCTGGAAAAAAAAAAAAAAAAAAAAAAAAAAAAAAAAAAAAAAAAAAAAAAAAAANAAAAAAAAAAAAAAAAAAAAAAAAAAAAAAAAAAAAAAAAAAAAAACACATTTGATCTAGAATCCAGACT
Organism: Bemisia tabaci; assembly: GCF_001854935.1. Taxonomy (NCBI): domain Eukaryota; kingdom Metazoa; phylum Arthropoda; class Insecta; order Hemiptera; family Aleyrodidae; genus Bemisia; species Bemisia tabaci. Next base: position 2,187,099 of record NW_017547881.1, read on the forward strand.
CTTGAAAACGTTGACAAGAAAAAATACTCTTGATTCAATCGGATTTTTGCTTGAATCAAAACGGAATCTGCTTAAATTGAGAGGCTTGGTTCTTGATTTAAGCTAGATTCTGATTGAATCAAGAGTACTTTTTCTTGTCGATGTTTTTAAGCGTCTGGACTCTACATCCAATGTATTTTTTTTCCAGTGTACATGATAACGGCTTGCAGATTTAGTGCAAATTTCGGTGATTATCTTCATAGTGCGAGGGAAAACCCTTAAAATTTTCGGCGTGCTTTGCGATACATCGATTGATCTGCCATTCAAATGAATATGCTGTTACAGTGACTCGTATCCAACAGCTCATCGTAACTCACCGTGTAACTTGTAACTCGACTCTCCACTTTTCTGAATCGGCGTTAAAGTCTCCGAACCTGTTAGCAAGCCAATGATAATTTGAGGATAGTTTGCGCTTCCCGTATATAGGAGTTGTACAGAGGGTAAATTACTATTCATCCCTGTTGTAGATCCTTCTTGTCTGTGTAATTATTGGGGTTGTCTACTCGAGGAAATATGTGGTATATGAACAGGGTGATCCAAAAGAACCGCACTGCGATATATCGATCGATCTGCCATTTAAACCTATTGGAAAGGATCGATTAACAGGGTGTTCGCAACGAACACTTTAATGATCGATCCCTTACCACAGCTTCAAATGGGGAGATATCGATGAAAGATTATTCACGCCGCGCCACTGCACTAGTCTGACAAAATGTTGACAAATTTTTAAGAATGAAATTTACCCTTCTATCATCAAGATATCAGTTTTTTTAAGCAAAACTAATTGAACTGACATAAATTGACTGAATTTTTGTTCTCTATAGCGCAGTCACCACTCATGTGTCGACACGGCTTTTGCTAAAATTTTCCAAGAAAAGTTTGTGAGAAAGAACGAATTAACTCGAAAGTCAGGAGCATAAAGCCGAATGACTCAAAACTCGGTGGGAAAATAAATTTGAAAACTTGCGAATTTTCACGGGTCGCATTACACAGTTTCAGCTTGTCTTCTAGGCGGATCAGAAAACGTTAAAACTATATGCTTTCTCTGTTAGAAAGTAAACAAATTTCCTCCACATTGTCCAGAAAAAACCTGGGATACTCAGGAAATTCTAATTCTCAACTGTGGCTACTCTGAAACCAAATCGTCTCCTACGGTAAAGAAAATAAGTACTTGTACGTGGATTTTAAAAAAATTTATATGTTCATTACCGAAGTTGGGTTCCTGTGTTTGGAAACCTCTGTTTCCTGAATCAAAATTGAACTGGAGTTATTGTATGCGCGAGTGACCTTACAAAGTGGAATGACCATCACTGAATCGTAGGTATCTGCAAGTTGTGATATTAATATTTCTAAAGATTTCTGGTTAAATTTTTTAGATGGAAAATGGAAATGGTAAAGATTTTCCGACTTCTTCAGTTATTCCGCACTAAAATATCCCAATTTTGAGAAGTTCACGTGATTTAAATGAAAAAAAAAAGTATCAACAAATCAACAAAGTAGGGGAAAGCCATAAAGATCGGCCGACTTGTTGTCTATCCTCAAACATTATTGAATGTATTCAGACTATATTACCAATCCACGCATCTTTTGTAATTTCCTCGACGATATCTTAGGATTTAAATCTTGTTGAATTAAGATTCCATTGTGAATATTTTTTTTTTTTTTTTTTTTTTTTTTTTTTTTTGCGTTTGGGTTCTATCTCCTAGTTAACTCTGGCCTTCCAGCGTATCCTTCTTACATCCCCAAATTTTTTCTCAAAGCCCATATTGCCGGCCGAACCCTCCGTCTTCAAAGAACCCGGAAGGTACCGAAATGTAAAACTACCGAGCCCCAAACCTGGAGCCTAAAAGTCGGCGGTTTTTAATCACGATCCCCCTCAATAAACCCTCCAAATTAGGCAGTCGTATCAAGACACAAGAATGGACAGTCGAAAATCAAGCTATATTAAGGAGTCGGAATAAACAATTTTTTGTGGCCGCGACCAAAATCCAAACCTATCGATTCTCGGGCTCTCTTTCAACCCTCTCGCGAACCGTTAGGGCCGCGAAAGGCTTGCCCGGAGATCACTCTCGGTTTCTCGTCGGCGGCCTTTGAACCTTTTCAACCTTTCATAATAATTTACGACCGAATTATCGGCGGAGAAAGTGACGCGAAAGGAAAAGTGATCCCGGCAATAATTCAGGCAATAAACCTGCTTCGGCAACAACAGACCACGTCAATCCCGAAGGCCGCGGCCGAGCGGCGCGGCGGCCCTTTTAGGGTCCCTTTTGTCCCCGCATCGTCGCGGGGTCCTCCACCCCGATTGCGTATTCGCAAAACTGGCAGCCCCATAAATCAAAGGCCAAGGTTTCCACGCCTGATTTGCCAAAACGGACGCGACCTTGAGCCTTCCTTCGCCCGACTCGCAACTCTTTTGTGCCGAAAAAACACGGTTTTTGCGCAAGGGTTTGCGCAAGACGCCAAACGCCTGTCAACCCCCCGATTCGCGCACCCTTTGACCCTTTTTTCTGTTGTATGTAAATTAAAGTGTTTTCGCGACGGCTTTTGTTCTCGCTTTTCCTAAAACCCAGAGTAGCATTTTGTTGTGTTGATAATACTACCATGCTGAGCTAAAACCGCATCCCTACCGGGAACATACCCATTTATATGCGCGCTTCTTGACGAAATTGTAGAATTCAGGAGCGTCGCGAACTCTTTTTGGCTCCGGTTATGTAAATCCGATGTTTTTGCGTCACCCCTACCGGAGATTTCGGGAAATTCGAAGGTCAGAGCCTTTGTTTTCCGGGCACGGATGACAACGGAAACGCACCTTGTAAAATCAGGAGCCTGATAGCTTTATCCTGCTGATTTGAACTCTTTTTTTCCGCGTGACGTGCGTGTTTTTGCGTCACCCTTTGTCTTGCTTTTCTTGAAATTTAACCAGCAGGCGTCTTGGTCACCGTGCAAAATTGGGATATTTTTGTCTTGCAGGATTTGGATTTTACGAAATGGACTTGTATCTCTCTGTTTAGAAAACCTACTGTGTAGAGTTTTAGAGAGCCATTTAGGGTCACTTCATAGGGTGTGTTTTGGAAATGTCTTTCCATCGATAACTTTTACAAATTTATTACATTTTGCAATGAGGAATCACTGTCTCCGGCTTTCCCATGAAAACACATATCTGCATAGAGAAACTAATGACATGTATGTTGTTTCTAAAATGGGCAAGAAATAGTGGCTCCTCATTGCATGATGTAATCCAAATAAGCCTTGATGTTTCCACATTGAGGTGTTCTCATCGAGGTGTTCCCAACGAAGAAACTGGCAATTTATGTGATCCACCTTAGTCCTCAGTGATAGTGGTTATTTTCTTCGGCCCCTCATGTTTCAATTCACCTTTCTATTAATCAGTAATGCATGCATTTTCACTGGTTGCTCCACATATTTTGTTGATAAACCCTACGGTAGAAAGAGTCACGATGTGTACGAACGCGGTTAGTGACATCATCCATCACGTGTTTCCATGAGTGATGTTGAATGTTGTTTGGATTGGATATACGCAAAGAAAAATATAATTAATCTTCGAAGGAAAATAGCTTTCTTAAAAAATTCTTGTTTGTGCCGAGAAAGCGATTAAAACGCCAAGAGAAATTTTAACTGGGGCAGTAAAGGTTTCCCTGTCGCAAAAATTTTCGAAGCATGAGTATTTTCTCCAACTTAACCTGGAACTGCCTTATTCAGTTGTTCCTCCTTCATAACGAGCCGATGCAAATATGGACTACATTCATCAATTAGGGACTACTATTTCTGAATCACCCTAAAAATACACATCTGAATAAGGAAGCGAATGACACTTGAGTTGTTCCTCAAATGGACCGCGTTAAGCAGAAAGGAACCAAGCCACATCAGCTATTGCCAAATTTAATTGGGCAATTAGATTTTTTACATGAAAACGATTATTCGGATTTATATATGCAAATTCCAATGAATTTTCTGCAAAGTACGAAGGAAACCCCTTAAAATTTTCAAAGATATCTGCTTAAATGGTCTCTCGTAAAAAAATCAGTTGCTCGGTTAAATTTGGCTATGGCTGATGTGGCTTGGTTTCTTTCTGCTAAACGCGGTTCAAATGATCCAGAAAAATCAGTTCCCTATTGCAAAATGGACGTGGTTCTACCAAAGAGACCTATGTGGAAGTGAGAAATATGGGGTGTGCTCGTTAGTCTCTTTGCGTGGCGAGTGAATGAGAATAATTGTGCGCCAGTGACGTCAGCGGCAATGATGACGCCCGCAAGTCGGGGAGATGGTCGTCGGGGCGCTTTAACTCATGAGCCCTGTCCACAACGCTTTCTTGCCATGCCCGCGGCTCATGAGTTCCGCACTCAGCTCCACATAGGTCTCTTTGATAGAATGCAATGTCCCGCTTTTCCAATTCTTCAAAAGGAACCACGCCCACTGACCACATTGCTTTTTATCCAGATTTCTAGAGCACACCCCACATTTCTCATCGCCACATAGGTCTGTTTGGTAGAAATACGTCCAAATATAGTCCATATTATCTGGTTCTTTAGAAGATTCAGCTGTCAACACACTACACGCAAGCAACCCACTAGCCTCTTTCCCTCAGAAACTCAGCCATAGACTACGCCCAGAAACAAGGCTCTCTCAACTTAGTTAGTGATCGATGGAATTCTACATAAGAATAAAAGAAAATGTGCGCTCGTTAACTAACAAACAAACACCTCACTTGTCACAGAATACGGTCGGTCAATCGGGTAGAAATACCATTCGCTTGAAGCTATCCAAGTGGATGGTATCATGCTGCAACAACCTATCTGCATCCTCTTCCAAGGTCTTCGTCGTTTAGAAATGCATGTAAAAGAGGCTTTTGTGCTAATGCAGATAGGTTCCATTTTCTCTCCAGCTTCCAATTGTTCTGCAAGCGAGGCGTTCGCGTTCCCAGCGTCAGCCGTTAACCCTGGCGGGATCTCCATAAACTGGACCTATCGAGGTAAGTTCTGGAAGAACCGCGCAAGTTCTGCGAATAGCAGGTGAAGATACGCGGTTTTGTCTTCGGCAGGATGGTTGATGGTGCCCATAAACCGGCGGCGTCTCCTAACAGCGGCAGACGTGTCCGTCGCACAGTGGAGCGAGTCAATAGGAGAGGGACACAATGGAGATGTTGCATGTGTGAGGAATTTGCGATTTGACCGTTGATTCTTATGTAAAAGTTCGCGAGAAACACGATGGTGCCACTGGTTTTCTCTGAAATCAACTCCCAAGCTCGAATAAAGCTCTCAAGTTGAGGCCCAAATGGAGGGGATATCCCACCCTACCCTGAGAGTTCACGTCTACATCAAGACAAACTCTCCATGCAAAGATAGGGAGCAAATACATTGACAGGGTTGCCACTTTATTTGGGGACACCAAAACTGAAAACAGGGCAACCCTGCTAATGTATTTGCTCCCTATCTTTGCATGGAGAGTTTGTCTTGATGTAGAGGTGGACTCTCAGGGTAGCGTGGGATATCCCCTCCATTTTGGCCTCAACTTGAGAGCTTTTTTTGAGCTTGGGAGTTGATTTCAGAGAAAACCAGAGGCGCCATCGTGTTTCTCACAAACTTTTACATACGAATCAACAGTCAAATCGCAAATTCCTCACAAATGCAACATCTCCATTTGGAAACTTTAAACGCTTTTAACTCCGTTTATACGAAACTTTGAAGTTCTAGAAGTGGTTCCATTGGTTTCCTAGTGAAATTTTCCTCTAAAACCACTTCTTGAAATCTAAAATGCGACGAGATAAACATCAAAATTTGTAATTATTATCAAAAATTTCATGTTCGACCTCTCTGATTGACTCGATCCGCTGTGCGGCGGCGTCTCCCAACGGCGCGAATAATCGACAATCGAGATTTTCCCATTTGAAGTCATGACAAACAATCGATTTTTAAGGTCCGTTCGACTATCGATATTTTTCAATGGGTTTCACTTGCAGATCGATCGATCTATCGCACACAGCGGTCCGTCGCGCGTCCATTCATGCACAATTGCACCGGGTTTTCAGCGGTGCAAGCGCAGTCGACCTGTTCCATTTTACCCCGCTGCTGCGCCGATCTCCCCCACGGAGGAGGGGGGGGGGCTCAGGTCACGAGGCCTAGAGTTGTTGGAATTAACTGTATTCCCGACTCCGAAACGTTATGGGTCAACGCATGAGCGGCGGCTCCGACGCCAGGTCTGGCGAATTTTCCCGCGCGCCTATTATCGAGAGATGCATTCAGCTGCGTTTGACTTAGACACAGCGATCTATAGACAAAGAAGTCAAGGGACAAATGAAGCGACCCTATTGGCTGAAACGGGCGGTTGTTATCAGGGGAAAATAATGGACTAATCAACCCCAAAACACAATCTGAGGATACGATACAATCAAGACTGGTTACATGGCGAAAATGCACGCGACGTCTTTTGAATAATAAATTTCACTGGGGAAAAAAAAACACATTGGATCTAGAGTCCAGGCTCTTAAAAACATCGACAAGAAAAAGTACTCTTGATTCAATCAGAATCAAGCTTAAATCAAGAACCAAGCCTCATAATTTAAGCGAATTTCGTTTTGATTCAAGCAGAAATCCTATTGAATCAAGAGTATATTTTCTTGTCAATGTTTTCAAGAGTCTGGACTCTAGATCCTATGTGTTTTTTTCCAGTGTTCCATTCGATCTGTGTTAAAAATGTTCGATGATATCTAGTTCAGCAGGTTAATTATTACAATTTATAAACCAAAGCAATAGACAAAGAAGACACAGCGAATAAGGTGCGACCCTCTTGACTGAAACGGGTGGTTGTTATGAAGGGAAAATGATCAACCAACTGTAGGGGTTACCAGAGGGTCGCCGTTTTAGTCTATTACTTACGTATCCCTTCCCTATTGCACCCACCACCAATAAGATCACTCCATTTTCTTTTTGTCTTCTTTGTCTATCAATTTCAATAATCAGGCTCAATGATTATTGAGACTCAGTGACAGTCATGCAACTTAATCTCTCCTTGCCATAGTGTGGCGAGTGGGAATTAAGCCTTCCCGGCGGAATGATTGTTGGAATTGATAGACAAAGAGATAGACGTGGAAGAAACAGCGAAAATGGAGCGATCCTATTGGTTCGGTGGTTGTTACATACTGAGGGTAAATGATGGACTAACTATTAAATCTCTTCGTCTTTTGTGAGTTGACATCGCAGTCAGCCTCTCCTTTGCTCATTGCCCCCACCTCCACAAATTAGATTGCTCCATTTTCTCTTAGTCTTCTTCGTCTATAGCTTTGTCTATCAAGTTTATAATCACTAGTCAGCCTGCAGTCGATAGAAACAGGACAAATGATAATGCTGTTACAGTGACTCGTATCCAACAGCTCATCGTAACTCACCATGTAACTTGCAACACGGCTCTCCACTTTTCTAAATCGGCGTTAAAGTCTCCGAGCCTATTAGCAATCTAATAATAATTTGAGGATAGTTTGTGCTTTCCATTTATAGAAATTATATACAGAGGGTAAATCACTATTCAACCCTGTTGTAGATCCTTCTTGTCTGTGTAACTCTTGAGGCTGTCTCCTTGAGAAAATATGTGGTAGATATACAGGGTGATCCAGAGAACCGCATCGCCATTCGCCAGCCAGTGGCGTGGCGTGGCGTACTTTGCGATAAATCGATTGATCTGCCATTTAAACCAATGGAAAAGGATCTTTCTTGAAAATAGCCTTAATTTCTCGGAATATTAACCTGATTGTTCTAATACCTTCAGAAATAAACATTCCAAGTCGTAGGGTTAGCTTGTTTCTTTTCAAATAAATTAAGTAGGAACGGAAATTTTGAAATTCGCAGTGGAGGTACGTGGTATTGCACTTCGGTCATCTGTTGTGTGGCTTTCTTGAAAGAAAAAAAATATTAAATCCGTGTGAATTTGGCAACGTCTGACGGCTGATACAACGTTTTTCCTTAGGACGGCAGATGCGAGTTTGCCTCGAATAAATTGAATAAGAACGGAAATTTTGAAAAATTGCAGTGGAGATACGTGGTTTTAAGCTTTGGTCATTTGCATGGCTTTCTTTAGAGAAAAAAATGTTATATCGTTGTAGATTCGTCAACGTCTGGCGGCTGATACAACGTTTTTTCTTAGGACGGCAGATGCGAGTTCACCTCTGGTCGGAGCGCCCAATGAGCTATGCAGACGTCGGTTGCATTTTCCAGGAAACTGCAGCTACACGGCGGAGCTCGGCGGGACCGCGGGAGTAGGGCGAGTTAACTGGAGTTGGTACTTGAATTGAGGATCCGCCGATTCCGGTGCTGATTCCGTTGGATGCTGCTCATCCGTGAGCTCACCATTCACCGTTGACCGGGGCCGGGCCGGAGACCCGAAGAGTGCAGCTTACGGTAAATTCCGTTGCATTCCTCGCTCCGCCAATCCACCCATTATCCGCCGATGGAGGATGGAGCATCCAGCTCGCCTTGGTCCTCCGCTGCACTCTCGAACCCTCTCTTGGTGGAAATATCGAGCTTTTGTCGCTAGGGATTGCATTTCGTTGCATCCTAAGCAATTTATTTTGGTGGGAGATTCTAAAATGAGTCTTTCAGTTCAAAAAGGACCCATCTCGGAAAAATGATATTTTTCAAGAGATGATGAAAACTGCGTTACAGCCAGGAAAGAAGTGTTTTATCGCAAAAAAAAAATGGATATCGTAAAAATCAGGGAGTTTAATTCTGCACATCCACTTCACGATTCCTTGAACATTCGTAGCCACCGCCAGTCAGTAACGCCATTTCACAAAAACTTTGGGGTGCAAGTGACCTGCCATGACCCATTCCATGATACCCGTCACCTACCGGCCAAAGTATCGCAAGCGCCATGCGTCGTTTACACATTTTCGCCGCCATTTTATTACTTTACCGACAAATTTTTCAACGTTTTCCGAAAATTTCACAGAAATGATTTACAGACAGATGATATTTGACTGATTGACAGATTTTGTGCCGCCGATAAAATTCAGTAAAATTTTCAAACAAATTTAATCAATAATGTCCTGTAAAAAAATAAAATGGCTGTGGAAATTTTGAACCGTAATATGGCACTCGTGATACTTTGGCCGGAAGATGACGATCTAAGTAAAGGAAATGGTCGTCAAGGATTGGGCCGGGGTGGCTACCGCCATTTAGAATAATCAAGTTTTCAGCAATAGAGAATTTGCAGGTGTTTGAAATTTGATGAATTTCGTTTTTAAGTGGAAACTATTGAGTGAACTGAACACGAGGATACCCTTGGTTCATGAATTGAACAATTCTTGGAGAAAATATGAAAAAATGGTCTAATCTGTTAAAATACGTGTGTTTATAAAAATGACGCCACTAGGAGTTGCATTTCCTCACTTGTAAATCTACTTTTATACTTTTTCCCATATTTGAAAAAAATTATAAAAAAGACTGTGAAAACAGCTCTTCAAGCACTTTCAGATGAAGCATGCAATAAAGAATGTGCATGCAAATTTTCCCTTCGATCAATTTTGCTCGTTTACCTAGGACTTGTGAAACGCAGGGGGAGGAGAAATCGCCCCCGCCGATTAACGCCACCGGGGGGAGACACATCTGATGGACCCCCAACCTCCTCGACTCCTGTACCGCTGTTGGCCTAGGTCAGCGTCGCCGTCAAACTCTCCATTCGATCAATTTTTCTCGTTTACCTAGGACTTTTGAAACGCAGGGGGAGTAGAAATCGCCCCCACCGAATAACGCCACTGGGGAGAGACACATCTGATGGCCCCCAACCTCCTCGACTCCTGTATCGGTGTTGGCCTAGGTCAGCGTCGCCGTCAAATTCTTTATTTGATCAATTTTTCTCGTTTACCTCGGACTTTTGAAACGCAGGGGGAGGAGAAATCGCCCCCACCAAGTAACGCCACCGGGGGGAGACACATCTGATGGACCCCCAACCTCCTCGACTCCTGTACCGCTGTTGGCCTAGGTCAGCGCCGCCGTAAAATTCTCCATTCGATCAACTTTGCTCGTTTACCGAGGACTTTTGAAACGCAGGGGAAGGATAAATCGCCCCCACCAAATAACGCCACCGGGGAGAGACACATTCGATGGACCCCCAACCTCCTCGACTCCTGTACCGCTGTTGGCCTAGGTCAGCGCCGTCGCGTCGCGGCGGCAACCGCGCGGCGCGATGGGGGCAGGGGCAGGGGCAGGCGGTCGGGGTCGGCTGACGTCATTGGCCTACTTCTGCGTCTATGATGTCACCGCGGAGCGTCGACCGTGGACGTCGCCGCGCGCCCGGGTCGACGAACCCGCCGCCGACTCCGAGGGCTTTGCCCGCGAGAAA
>NW_017547881.1:2197497-2247263 GCF_001854935.1 Bemisia tabaci
CCCGCCGCAACTTTCTGCCCCCCCACCCCCCACCCAACCTGCCGTTTATAGGTATGACTGGAAACCTTTTCTACCGCGCTGAGGAAAAACGCCGCATGAACCTTCAGGCGTTGCCAAATTTCCTTGGATGAAGTACGAACTTCTTGTTAAGCTAATGAATATTTGGACGCCTTTCTGTCAAATGGAACTACGTGCATTATGACGTGAGCTCTATTACACACATATTCTTATGGGTCTCAGGGCTCATGTCTTAATGCACATACGAGGTATGATCCATGAGAAACCGAACTTTAGCCATTGTGGGCCAACGGATGATCGGATCGACGATTTCTTAGGTTTATCTGATTGCTGATAAAGTGACAAACACGTTGGTTTTTACGGATTTCAATTATCTTAACTAGTTCGAATTTTACAGCCGTTTGATTCAGGTGTGTTCAAGTGAGTGTTGCGATTTTGAGAAATGTGTGAGCTTTAAGGACACCGGTGTAACATTAAATTTTGTTCCAAGTTGGGTAAAATGTTTTTCGAAACTTTTGCACTGTTAACGAGAATTTATGGTGATAAGTGTTTAAGTCGGACTCAGTGTTACGAATGGTTTAAGAGATTTAAAAACGGTCGGGAATCGGTGGAAGATGAAGTTCATGGAGTCAAGCCCAGGACGTCAACTGACGAGATTCACGTGAATCAAGTTCGCGAAAAAGTGCAAACCGACGGCTGTTTAACCATTCGTGAGCTTTCAGAGGAACTGAATATTTCTTTTGGGTCCGTTCAGAGAATTTTAACCCAAAATTTGAACATGCGTAGAATTTTCCGTTTTCCGAGTTTGCAGAAACTCTACGCCCGTGAGGTGATCCTTAAAAAGGTTTGATCTATCAAGAAGCGACGCGTCTGATTGGTCAAACCTCTTGGCAACGGTAGCTATTAGTGTTGGTGGTTGAGGCAAAACCGGGCAGAACTTCTCAAAGAGGTTCGGAACTTTGAATAAAATTCGCTTTTTCGCGTGAAAATCTCATGCAAGAAAGCCGAGCTCATCAAGGAAACGACCCCAGCAATTTGGAAACATCGGATTTCCTCAATTTAAACCTGTGTTAAATTATCGACTCTTCACGGAGCATCTGGCTCCTGCAAGAATCGATACATTTCCAACAAAAACAATGAACAAAAAATGTTGGAAAAACAATTTTGCCAATTTGCTGGATCCGCTAAAGAACGGCCCTGACAAGTGACAATACTGCCGTGCTAAGGAAGAATGCCGTATAAGGATTCGAGGATGGCCAAATTTCCTTTGATAAAATATTTATTTTTGAAGAAAATCATCAATATTTTTCCTTGAAATTAGCAGCCTTTTTAAATCAAATTGCGAACAAAATTACCTGAGAAATCGGCAGAAAATTATTCACAATTTTTCTAGAAAATTAGTGATTCTTCAAAGGAGATTTGTCAACGCCTGAAGGCTCATACGGCGATTTTCCTTAGCACGGCAGTATACGACGGCCGCGGATTCGGCCTAAAATCGAACGGCCCGGCGCCAGCTCCGTCGGGTCAAGAAAAAACCTCGTATAAACCTTCATCAGACGTTGCCAAATTTCTTTTGATGAATCACAATTTTCCAGGAATATCCGTGAATATGCTTCTTTCGATTTTCAGAGAAATTTGTCCGTAATCTGGTCTAAAGTTTCTGAAAATTTTGAGGGAAAATACTCATGCCTTTCCTCCAAAACGAATATTTTCCGAGAGGAAATTAGGCAACGTCGAGCGTTTATACGGCGTTCTTCTTCAGCATGGCAGAGAGCTCTCTCCGGGGGCTCGGATTTCGGTCATCGAAAATTCCAACGCGGCGCTAGACACAGGAAATGCAGGCGATAAACGGGCACAGTAGCCGCCGGGTCCGACTTTCGCGAGTCCCGCGAGAAGAGCTTTTTGTCCCCCCCCGCCCCCCGCCCCCCTGCCCCCCCCNCCTAGTCCCCTGCGCGGGGGACGGGGAGGGGGGTCTCTTTCTCTTTCGGCGAGCACTTTCTTCTATCCGAGTGCGATGACGCCGTGCTGCCGTGCGTCGAAGTGTTACGCGGCTCCCGGCGTTGCCGTATCGTGCCGAAATACACTGGTTTTTCCCCGCTGGTGGCAGGACTATTCAGCTGAAATTTGGCAGCGTCGTCGGGGTCGCTGGATCCGCACCCGGTTCAACGACCGCGCGGCGCGGGGCCGTGGCCGTATGGCCGTAACCCCCCCCCCCCTCTTCGCGACTCGGGCCCAAGTTCAAAGCTCTTTTTAAAGCTCGGGTGAGGCCGTGACGCGTCGAGGTTCGCCAATGGTGGATCTTTTTTTTTATTTTTTTTTTTTTAGGTGCTCGCACGGTTAACTAATGGTATACGCAATAGTTTCCAGCCGTGCTAAGGAAAAACGCCGTATCGCACTGGAAAAAAAAAAAAAAAAAAAAAAAAAAAAAAAAAAAAAAAAAACACATTGGATCTAGAGTCCAGAATCTTGAAAACATTGACAAGAAAAAATACTCTTGACTCAATCAAAATTTTGCTTGAATCAAAAGGAAATCCGCTCAAATTAAGAGGCTTGGTTCTTGATTTAAGCAAAAATCCGATTGACTCAGAAGTATTTTTTCTTGTCGATGTTTTTACGTGTCTGGACTCTAGATACAATGTGTTTGTTTTTTTTCCAGTGCAGCCATCAGACTTTGCCAAAACTCTACCGATGTAATTTTCATTCTTGAGAAAATTATGCTTAGTTTCCCTTGAGGTTTTCTGAATTTCAAACCGAAATACGAGCAAAATTGTCTCAAAGTTAGAGGAAAAACATACAATATTCTTCCTGTGGGGTCCTTTTTTATTGGAGGAAATATGACAAAGTCTGAATGCTCGTTCGGCGTCTTTTTTAAAGTCAATTTGCTGACTGACCATTGACCGTATTGAAGGAAAACTGAAGAAAAATAGGTAAAATCCGGGAAAATTAATCGTTTCCCAGACAAAAAAAAAAAACACAAAAACAAAACTCTACTCCAGGGTGGCAAAATTTACTTGGACGATTGAATTTGTCTATTTTACATGTCTTTTTTGTCTATCGCTTTGTCTATCAATTTCAACAATCGGCCTGCAGGTGACCTGACTTATACGGTTCCGGGCAATGGTCACTTTGCAGCCTGACGGATGAAATTTTATTTCGGCACGACAAGAATCAGAAGTGATCGATAAATTGCACGGCACAGATAAGGTTATGTCACGTGTTACCTTGCCGACAAAGCCAGTTAAAGTTTCAACAATCAGGCTGCTGGGGTGGGGTATCAAGAATGGGTTTAGCCCCGAGGGCTACTCGAAAATTGGTTATTAAAATAAAATAAAAAAGTAAATGAAAATGCATCGTAAGGAAAAAATGATAAAGATCACGAATTTTAAGAGACTTCTAAACTGCTGCAAAGATAAATTTTCCTGACGGTGAGAAAAATGCAATAAAAACGCGATAATTTCAGATGAAGAGACACGTAGATTAGGGTTTAGCGAAAAACAATTTTTTTCGCGCATGACATTCGGTACCCCTGGAAAGAATGTGATTTGTGCAGAAAAGAGCGCACAAAAAATTTTAGCGGCCTACGATGATCCTAACAACTGCCACTTTTCAGTCAAAATTTCGGATTTTCGACGAAAAATCGCTAAAAATGCAAACCGCAACACATATCTCGGGGGTTGTTCCGGGGGGCTTGGGGGGTAAATTTAAACATTTTCAGGTAGATTCGACACTATATTGCAATTAATTTCAGCTTTTAAAGAAGTAAATGAAAATGCATCGCAAGGAAAAAATGATAAAGATCAAGCTTTTTAAAAGACTTTTAAACTGCTGCAAAGATAAATTTTCCTGCCAGTGAGAAAAATGCAATAAAATGCGATCATTTCAGATGAAGAGACACGTAAAGACGTAGACATTCTGCTCCTCTTCTACGTGCCGGCCGCCCGGCTTTTCCGGGAAACTGCGATTCCCACACGTAGCGCGAGCCTCACGTTGAGGATTACGACTGGGAGGCGTTTCCCGCGCATTTTCCTCCTCGGCGGGGTCGGGGGCGATGACTGGTGACTGGTGTCGTCGTTGAGTGGTGCAGCCAGCGCGGGGCCAACGAACGATCGCGATCGCATTCCGGAGGCCGCGGCGAGCCCACGGCCACCGCGGCTCAGGATAGCGCCACACGGAAAAATGTCCTCGCTTCACACTCAGAGTGGCGTCTCGCTCCCGACTTAAAGGCCTCGATACACGAACAAATTCCCGAATCAATCGAGATGTTGCATGTGTGGGGAATTTGCGATTTGACTATTGATTCTCATGTAAAAGTTCGCGAGAAACACGATGGTGCCACTGGGCTTTCGTGCGAAATACCAGATTTACTATGATGACGTGATGAGCGGTGCTCGGATGTTCTAGAGAATCGTCCAAAATTTCAAACTTATCAGCTCGCAGTTTCTCTCACAAAACAACCTAACCCCATTTCAATTTTCCAAATGACCCCGCAAAAATTGCATTTTCACCATGAGAATGTTGGGATTTTCTAATTGAAAATTTCGCTGATTATTCCTCTGGTTTCATGCAAAAATCAGACAAACTTGAAACACTAATGGAGATGTTGCGTGTGTGAGGAATTTGCGATTTGACTATTCATTCTTATGTAAAAGTTCGCGAGACATACGATGGCGCCACTGGTTTTCCCTGAAATCAACTCCCAAGCTCAAAAAAAGCTCTCAAGTCGAGGCCAAAATGGAGGGAATATCCCACGCTACCCTGAGAGTCCACCTCTACATCAAGACAAGCTCTCCATGCCAAGTTAGGGAGCAAATACATTCGCAGTGTTGCCGTGTGTTCAATTTTAGAGTCCCCAAACAAAGTGGCAGCCCTGTCAATGTATTCGCTCCCTATCTTAGCATGAAGAGTTTGTCTTGATGGAGAGGTGGACTCTCAGGATAGCGTGGGATATCCCCTCCATTTTGGCCTCAACTTGAGAGCTTTTTCTGAGCTTGGGAGTTGATTTCAGAGAAAACCACCATGTGGCACCATCGTGTTTCTCGCGAACTTTTACATAAGAATCAATAGTCAAATCGCAAATTCCTCACACATGCAACATCTCCATTACCATTAAAGTGTCGGGGGTCAACCTCAACAGTCTGAAAATCGTTACTTCGCCTAATTTTCAAATGAAAACTTTGCAGAAATGTTTCGTGTGGCAACTGGCAAGAAATGATGAATGGCGGCTCTCCATTCTAATCGAAATTTGAAGGCCCGTCCAATTTTGATCAAAGAGGACTATTGCATGGTGACCAACAGCCATCAACTAGTCTACTTTGATCGAAATTGGCTCATCAAAACGAGCAGCCACTCCAAAAAATGCAAAATATGGAGGAAAAAATTCAATGACTTTGGCAACGCCAGACAGGTTCAAATCTACTTTAAATTTTACAAATCTCTGTAGGTTTTGTCTTCCGTATTTTACACAGAGGGGCTACGATGGCTTTTAGGTAATTTTTCAAAATTAAACGACTGAAAATAAAAAAAAAATAGGAGAACGCAATCGTGTATTTTCTTCGGAAAATACACTAACAAGTATATTCAAGGACGTTTGAAGGCAACACGAAGCTTGATACCCTCCCGGGCTTGCGGAGATAGATCTGGACCTGATTGCATTTACCAACAGTGGAAGTTATAGTGGGCGGGAGGGGGGGGGGCGGAATCAATTAAAACAGTGTTTTTTCTTCTTCTTCATCCCGGCGGATGGTGGCGGAATCTCGGAGGAATCCGCGTCCGATGTTTGATGCATGCAGCGTCAACGGGCAACGAGCAACGACTCCCATCAAACATCGGTATCACCGGACATCGACCCGAGCGGGTGGTTCGCGCTCTCGTGCGCATGCGTGGCAAACCGACCAGAACTACCCGAGAACCCACACTGAAAAAAAATATCGGTTTATTTACTAAGAAAAGGGTAACATTACCAAGAATTCAGGATTCTATTTGATCCCGGTTTTTTATTGGTAAAATTACCATTTATGAAATTGGTAATTTTACCGAGAAATCTCGGTAAAATTATTGAACTTTCTCGGTAATTTTGCTGGCCATGGTAAAAACGCCAATATTTTTTATCGACTGTGGTAGAATTACCGAGATAAAATGGCAAAGTTACCAGGAATTGATTATCAATAAAAGTGGTATTCTTACCTGAAAAAACAGTAAAAATGCCGGGTTTTAGGTATGCTTACCAGTCTGTCTTGGTAAAATTACCAATAATTCGTAAAAAAAGTATGATGGTAAAGGTACCAACGGACCTTGGTAAAAACGCCGAGAATTTTTTTTTCAGTGCAACTTGGTTTTGGCTTGTTTATTGAAGTTTTTTCTAACAGCAGCTCGTTGCGAGATGTTTTCAAGCTTTCGCCTTAAATTTGAAATCGAGGAGTTCTTCGCAGCATTCAGTGAAACTTGAAAGCAAATTTTATTTTAAAGTTGTCAACCTTCTTGGGAACCGACTTCGTGCATGGTATCCAAAGTTCAAATCCCATGAATCTCTGAAGTTTACGGATCGTGCATTCAAAAACTTGGGGTCCAGCTGCCGAAGTCGCGAATCTGAAGTACTTCAATTAAAAATTCTATAGAGCCGATCGAGGTACCTGATATCGTAATAAAGATAGATTATCCTACAGTACCGATAACAGGCTTGGACTGGCCATAAGGCCAATCTGCCATTGGCGGATACGCCCCCTTGGCGCGCCGAAAACGCGCCCCTCTGGCAGATAGCAAAATATGAGAAGAGAAAAAAAATTACGACCGAGAATATATGCGGAAAATTTCTTAAATGAACGGGAGCAGAGAGAGTTACGAGTAAAGAAATGTGCTTTTACGCATGGTAGTGGTGAACAGGGCTCCAAGAACTACTTTCTGAAGCGTAAACACTTTTCTGTGAAATTTTCACCTCTTTGTTGACATACAGGCGCTTTATGATCCTCCTCCTTTATTCGCTGTGTGTAACTTCTTTGTGTGCTGTAAGCGATTGTCGGTTCGATTTTTAGACATACGCACTCTTTATAGACCTCTTAAGAGACCTTTAAACACTTTTCTTCCTTTTCAAAATGACTATTGATCTAGATGTATCATAGCATATCTTGGGTTCGAAATTCAAAAATAAAAGACATCAAAAGTGCAAACGCGATACAACTATTCGCGCAAGATGGATGTCCACATTGCATATAAAAAAGTTAGGACGCGATGGCGTGAGTCGTGATCTCGCAATGCTCTGCTCTTTGCTTCTAGTTTGAAACAATAAGACAAGCGCAAACAAACACAAAATGGGAATAACCAGTGAATGGAGCGCGTCTACGACGGCGCAGAGATACAACTATCCGTACTTGATGAACGTCCGTGCTGTATCTGAAAAATTGAAGGCGCGATTACGCGAAGCGTGAGCTTCCAATGTTCTGCTGCATGCTGTCAATGAGGTGTGTCGCTCAGATTCGGGAGAAAAGTTGAAAAAGAGACCCGGAACCATCTCCTTTACCTTTGGCTGCGTTACTCACGTAGTGCTTGAAGCACCATTACGAATAAGACAAACGGAAAAAAACACAATATGGGAATAGAGCCAGTGAAAGGATGCGCGTCTACGACGGCGCGGAGATACAACTATTCGTACTTGATGGACGTCCGTGCTGCATCTGAAAAATTGAAGGCGCGATGACGCGAAGCTTGAGCTCCCCATGTTCTGCTGTATGCTGTCAATGAGGTATCGCTCAGATTTGAGTGAAAAGTTAAAAAGGGCGAATACGTCTTTCTTGTCTGCGGTTGTGTTGATACTCGTTCTTTCTTCTTTTTTCAGTTTCTTGTCTGATTCTTTTTAGGATAAATTTGCAGACCCACGTCTTAAGCCCTAGTAAACCGCAGCACTTACTCGGTTCTTTCGGAAATAATGGTGCTTGGATGCGTCTAGTGGCTACTTACGTCTAGTGGGTACTTTAATACGTTCAGTTTTGCAATGTTTACTCTGGACGATTAAGAAACTTTAAATCTGAAAATAGCGTAAACTTATGCTGCATTGCCAAAATTTTCTGAATCCCTCTCCACGCAAGAGATGCCCTACCAGGAATCATCGCATTACGCCCCTTGAACCAGCTAAGGGTCGACGCCCTTAGGTGCAAGCCAGTCCAACCCTGACCGATAAGTGCTTCAAATATGTGATTTAAACTAAGCAGTGGCGTGGCGTGCTTTGCGATACATCAATTCGTCGCCTACCTGACATAAGGGCGTAACTACACTCTGCAATGAACCCTGTCCTCCATACTATTCAATGCTTTTTCGGGCTCATCTCAATGTGTAGTTACGCCCTTATGTCAGCCAAGCGACGAATTGAGCTGCTGTATTAACTCATGGAAAAGGATCGATAAACAGGGTGTTCTCAATGAGCATCTAAGAACTAATTCTTTACCACTGCTTCCGCAATGGATATAATATATCACTAAACGATCATTCACGCCTCGCCTTTGAGGCTGAACTGTAAGCTTTTGGATGCAAGATCTGAAAACTTCAGAGATCCATACTGCCGTACTAAGGAAGAACGCCGTATGAACTTTCAGGCGCTGCCAAATTTCTTTTGGTAATTCACGAATTTTCGGGGAAATTTGTCAATATTTTTCTTCCAATTTTTCAGAAAATTTTGTTCTAAATTTGATCTGAATAGGCTGAAATTTTCAAGGCTAAATATTCATAACTTTCTTCAAAAATGAAGATTTTCTGAGAGAAAAATTTGGCACCTCTCGAATGTTCATGCGGCGTTCTTCCTTAGCACGGCAGAATACGACCTGAACTTCGGCTTCGGGTCCCTCTCACGAATTTTTTCCCCCGTGTTTTTTGGAGATTTAAAATTCTTAAAACGTCAGGCGAATCGCAGGGAATTTGAAAGTCCCAAGAAAATTAATCCCTTAAATCGCTTCTTCTCATCGCACACTGAAAAAAAATTCTCGGCGTTTTTACCAAGGTCCGTTGGTACCTTTACCATCTCATTTTTTTTACCAATTATTGGTAATTTTACCAAGACAGACTGGTAAGCTTACCTAAAAACCGATATATTTACTGTTTTGTTTAGGCAAGAATACCACTTTTATTGGTAATCAATTCAGGGTAACTTTGCCGTTTTATCTCGGTAATTCTACCACAGTCGATAAAAAATATTGGCGTTTTTACCAAGGTCCAGTAAAATTACAAAGAAAGTTCAATAATTTTGTCGAGATCTCTCAGTACCAATTCCATAAATGGTAATTTTACCAAGAAAAAACTGGGATCAAATAGAACCCTGAATTCTTGATAATTTTACCTTTTTCTTAGTAAATACACCGAGATCTTTTTTTTTTTCAGTGCATGAGCCCATTTTCATCGAGTGAAAACAAGTAAGAGAGTGGCCATTTCGCCTCGGGCCGCGGCCGCAACGATCCTCGGTCTAGAGTCCAGACGAATCCGATCGTCGACGGACCCCGGTCACTATACCCGCATGCCCTCTCGGAATNGGGGGGGGGGGGGGGAGGGGCTCGAAAAACATTCCTCGTTGACTGGGGCCATGTAAGTCTTCCGGTCCGGGTTTTTGAACTCGCGGGTCCACTAAACTCCGTCGACGGGGCCCAAAACAAACTTGTTTCCGAGAAATGTTTAGTTTCCCATCCGATCCGTCGGGAAGCCCCCGCTCAACCCCTCCTCTCGAAAGGATCTCCATGGACGCTCAGCTTCTCCCGTCCACGTATCGCACTTCGATGGAACTGCTTTGGATCATTGCCCTTTGTTGACAGAGGTGATGGTGGAGGAGTTTTGAAATTAAATCTGAATTTTATGAGCGTTGCTCTCTCGAATCTTCAAGATGTTGGATGTTGCCTCTCTACCACTTTGCTGTTACATCGGTGGTATGACTGAGCAGACCAGCGGGCTGATTGTTGAAATTGATAGACAAAGTTATAGACAAAAAGACAAAAGAAATATGGCGAGGGATTCGTGGAAACGGGTGGTTGCAATGGAATAAGAAGATAGGTAATATACTATAATTACTATACTAACTATAACGAAAACTCACAAGAGGCCCATTGGTTTTCTTGTGAAATTTTCTTCTATAAGCACCACTTGAAATTTAAAATGTGACGAAATAAACATAAAAAGTTGCAGATTTAGTAAAAAATCTCATGTCCAACCTCTCTAATGGAGATGTTGGATGTGTGAGGAATTTATAATTTGACTGTTGATTCTAATGTAAAAGTTCGCGATAAACACGATGGTGCCACTGGTTTTCTCTGAAATCAACTCCCAAGCTCAAAAAAAGCTCTCAAGTTTATGGCAGTCTAAGCATGCAAAGATAGGGAGCAAATATATTAGCAGGGTTGCCGTGTTTTCAGTTTTAGAGTCCCCAAATAAAGTGGCAGCCCTTTCAATGTATTTTCTCCCTATCTTCGCATGGAGAGTTTGTCTTGATGTAGAGGTGGACTCTCAGGATAGCGTGGGATATCCCCTCCATTTTGACCTCAACTTGAGAGCTTTTTTGAGCTTGGGAGTTGATTTCAGAGAAAACCAATGGCACCATCGTGTTTCTCGCGAACTTTTACGTCAGAATTAACACTTAAATCGCAAATTCCTCACACATGCAACATCTCCATTTGTTGGATCAGGATCCGCCACTGAGAAGCGAGAAACGGCGTGCCGAAATCCGAAATCCATGAAGAAAACCGAAAGTCTTCGGGTTGGAGGATTTGGTCCGTTTAAACCTGTGGAAATGTATCGAATCTTGGAGGGGCCGGGTGCTCCGACAAGAATCGATTATTTTATATAGATTTAAATGGAGAAACACAATGTTGCCAATTTGCTGGATCCGCCACCGAGAAGCGCGGAACGGCGTGCCGAAATCCGAAATCCGAAATCCATGAAGAAAACCGAAAGTCTTCGGGTTGGAGGATTTGGTCCGTTTAAACCTATGGAAATGTATCGAATCTTGGAGGGGCCGGGTGCCCCGACAAGAATCGATTATTTTATATAGATTTAAATGGAGAAACACAATGTTGCCGATTTGCTGGATCCGTCACTGAGAAGCGCGGAACGGCGTGCCGAAATCCGAAATCCATGAAGAAAACCGAAAGTCTTCGGGTCGGAGGAATCCGATTCATGCGATCTCGGCGGGGCGGCGCGGTGGTGTGCGTGGTGATCGGGAAGGGCGTTCGTTGACGCTCGACCCGGCGGACGTTGCCCCGTGGCTCCCCCCTCGCCGCCCGCCCTCCGGGGCCACCGCCGTCACAGCCACCCGTGAACTCCGCGCCGGAGACTTGAATGCCCGGTTACAAAAGAGGAAGCGCCGCGCTCCGAGGTGTTACCGCGCCTCCAGAGGTGCGCTATGGCCCCCGATGATGCTCCAGGAGAGAGGAGATGTACTGGATGGGATGATCAAGTCCCCACGCTCGGGAAAAATGAATTGAGGGGCTTGGAGGACAAGCCGCATACGTGCAGTTTTTGAAGAAAATGAGATGCACTGGGAAAGAAAACATATTGGATCTAGAGTCCAGACTCTTAAAAACATCGAAAAAGAAATACTCTTGATTCAATCAGATTTAAGCTTAATCAAGGACCAAGCCTCTTAATTTGAGCGGATTTCCTTTTGATTTAAGCTCAAATCTGATTGGATCAAGAGTTATTTTTCTTGTCAATGTTTTCAAGAGTCTGGACTCTAGATGCAATGTGTTTTTTTTTTTTTTTTCCAGTGCGTAACAGAAAGGGTTATGCATTGAATTTAGTAATATATTACAAAAAATTTCACGAGATTGTGAATATAAAAATTATGAAATATTCATCATTGCTATGGTGCCGTGCTAAGGAAAAACGCCGTATGAACCTTCAGGCGTTGTCAAATTTTCTTCGATACAGTGGAAAAAACACATTGGATCTAGAGTCCAGACTCTTAAAAATATCGACAAGAAAAAATACTTGGGTTCAATCAGATTTAAGCTTAAATCAAGAACCAAGCCTCTTAATTTGAGCGGATTTCCTTTTGATTTAAGCTCAAATCTGATTGAATCAAAAGTCCTTTTTCTTGTCAATGTTTTCAAGAGTCTGGACTCTAGATCCAATATGTTTCTTTTCCAGTGTGTAAATGATCTCAAGTGAAACTAGTCTTAATGCATATTCTGTGAAAAATCACTGCCAAATTCCAATTTTTGAGCATCTAAAAGTCAGTTTGGACATTCTTTATGCCGTAAGGTTCCATGTAATTTTGAAACTTCGAGCACGTATTAATTCTCGAAATAGCAGAAACTGCACTTACGCGCTTTATCCCGTAAGCTGTGCAAATCTAATTAGAGGAGGAGAGGGAATGCAACTGATTCCAATTCCAATTTTTGAGCATCAAAAAGTCAGTTTGAACATTCTTTCTGCCAAAAGGATCCATTTAATTTCGAAACTTCAAAATATATATCTCGAAATAGAAAAAACTTCACTTATGTATACGTTGTCCTTTAAGCCCCTCAATGCATGTCATGATGGACCTAACTGAAAATAAATTGCATTAAATTGACCAGGAGACAAGGTACGAATTTCAGTACTCTGTGACATGTATGTCTTCACCAAAATTTCATGCAGAACACGATAAGCTCGACAAAAATTACTGAAATCAACTCCTCACAATGATATTAACGTTTTATCTTTCTTCAAATTTACCACATTCTTAGTTATAAATAAAGTAACAAATTCTAGATACACCTCGCAAATAAAAGGACTCGTGTACATAACGTCGCTCCTTCGCCGTAAAAGCGCAATCTCATCCTGGGATGAGTCTTATTGCCCATATAACTCTGTGTTTTCTAGGGCTCACGTGAAATAGAGATACACCCTTAAGTCGGGGGATCAACGTGCATCAAGCAAAATATCATACCTGCTGTGGCTCTTGGTATTGTTATTTCACCCTGTTTAGATCCAAAGGTCTCAAACACCCCTACATTCCTTTTATTGTTTGTCCTCCTCCCTCTCAGTCCTACCTTTTGGCACCTCGTTTCGAGTTTCGACCTTGTCTATATCCTCGAGACATCGACTTAATAATTGCAAACCATCTCTCAAAATTCTCAAACACTGTTCCCTTGTCGCGAACAATTTACATCGATCCCATAAATCAGCAGCCTTTAACATGGTAGAATTGTGCGCTAATAATTGGATCATGTAAGTGAGGACAACATATCAGTTACCTAGAAAGAGACAGATATATGTCTTGATATTTCATGCAGCTTGACATTTTAACAGCCCCTGTCATTACGGTGAAACTACCAGACCACGCATCGCGGTTTTGACGTTGCAGACCTCTTGCCATACTTTATTTTAAAACGATAAATTAGTTCACTTCAATTCATAAAAACTTTCTGACAATTCGAGGAACGAAAATGATTTGTTCTCCTTTAAAAAAAAGAGAATGGGAGCGGGGACCCTGGAAAAAAAAAACACATTGGATCTAGAGTCCAGACTCTTAAAAACATCAACAAGAAAAAATACTCTTGATTCAATCAGATTTAAGCTTATATCAAGAACCAAGCCTTTTAATTGGAGCGGATTTCGTTTTGATTCAAGCAAAAATCCGATTGAATCAAGAGTATTTTTTCTTCTCAATGTTTTCAAGAGTCTGGACTCTAGATCCAATGTGCTTTTTTCCCCAGTGAACGTCCTGCCTCTGTATTTTGTATTTCAGTCTTGTTTCCGCATTTTCCTGTGTTTTCGATTGTCATATTGAGAAATTGAACTTGCAGTGTTTTTGCACTTTGGCAAAAGAATACCTATTGCTACACTGGAAAAAAAAAACACATTGGATCTAGGGTCCAGACTCTTAAAAACATCAACAAGAAAAAATACTCTTGATTCAATCAGATTTAAGCTTAAATCAAGAACCAAGCCTTTTAATTGGAGCGGATTTCCTTTTGATTTAAGCTTAAATCTGCTTGAATCAAGGGTCCTGTTTCTTGTCAATGTTTTCAAGAGTCTGGACTCTGGGTCCAATGCGGTTTTTTTCCAATGATACGTGGTTTCATGGTTGCACCGTCAAAATGTCAAATATAGCACGAAAAAAGTAGAAAATGGGCAACGTAGCACGGTTTGTCCGGGTTATTTTCCCTTCGTCCGATACCTGGCGACCCAAGGACCAAGGTCCACCAGTCAATATTTTCGGGAGTCAGAGGCCAGACGACGCGCACTGTTTGGAGAAGTTCCATCGCGAAGGGTTGATATTCCCGGAGAAAGTGGCGGACCTTTGTAGCCGGGTCGCGGCACCGGGAAACCCCGGGCGAATGGGAAAAGATGCTACTGAGAGGGAAATTTTGGTACTCGCGACACCGGACACCGGAATCTGCGAACGCGGGGGCGGAGGAGCGACGGCGCCGTTCTGGAGTTATCCTCGCTGGAAATACTCTCTCTTCGGGAATTTTGTCTCCTCCCTCCGGTTAAGCTGAAATCGTTGCTGTTGGCCCGCCAATGTTATATCACCAGTGGATCTGTGCTGCCGCGCTAAGGGAGAACGCCGTATGAGCATTCGATAGTAACCAAATTTCCTTCGATAAAATGTTTATTTTTGAGGAAAATTGTACATTTTTCCCTTTGAAAATTGCAGACACTTTAGATCAAATCACAAACAAAATTATCTGAGAAATGGAGAATTTGCAAGGGTCTGAAATTTGATGAATTTCCTGTTTAAGTGGAATCCTCTGAGTGAACTGAACACGAAGATACCCTTGATTCATAAATTGAGCAATTATTAGAGGAGATATGACAAAATAACCGATTCTGCTAAAATACATGCGTTTAAATGGGAAATGCCGCCAGATGACGTCACAAGGCGGCGCATTTTCTCACTTTTAAATCAATTTTTCTCCAATTTCCCATGTCAGAAAAAAATTATGAAAAATGTTGCGAACTCAGCTCATTAGGCACTTTCAGATGAAGCAATAAAAAAATTGCGTGCAAATTCTCCATTGGTGGAAAAATATTCAAAAATGCTCCTATAAATTAGTGATTTGCCTGAGGAAATTTAGCAACGCCTGAAGGCTCATACGGCGTTTTTCCTTAGCACGGCAGTATGGTGTTACTGGGCCTGTTGCAAAGCTAAGCAGTGCATCTAGAGCAAAGAGATGAGTTGATGAGTCTGAAACACACTCCTAACTTGAATCGGTGAGTTCAAAAGCACACCAACTCGGAAAAAAAATTGTTCAGGAAACACCTAAAACTGCGCAGCGGGCGAAGAAGTTAGTTTAAGAAAAACCTTTTTGGTGCCGAAGGACAAGTACTTAGAGAATTTGTAACGCACCAAGTTGAAATCGATACACCATGTTTGATGACAGAGAATCAAGCGTTTAAAAATTTCCGAGTTGGTGTGTTTCCGTTCTCGCCGACTTTCAGATACTGATTTTTCATGGTCTGCCTTGAAAATTTTATATTTTTCGACCTGAATAACGCTTGAATATTTATATGACTTGTTGGTACAAGGTATACTGAACCGAAAAAAGCAAACAGCAAAATCGGATGGTCACCTGTCTCCCTTGAAATGGCCAAAAATTGGTATTTCCAATGAAATACTTCGATTCTTCCCCTTCCCCGTCGCTGTTTCGAGCACTTCGGATTGCAATTTCGAAATTTCCTTTTGCGTGCAGATGCTTCTATTCATAAGTGTTACTAAACCGTAAAAAAGTGAAAATCGAAAAAAACCCGAGTTGGTGTGTTTTCGAACTCACTGATTCACTTCACAATCTGCATGAGAAATATGCGTGTTTCTGAGCTTCTCGCTTCAAAAACGGTACTACGGCACAGGTGAAAATTTCGTAAGAGGAGTCGTTCCATCCAACCCTTGCGTACCAGGATGCTACACTATATCCATCATGGCTGAAGCTTATGCGCGCAAATCTTGAGGAAGCACCATGGTTTTTATCAACGCAAAGAAATGTAAATATGTATAAACACGGTGGCTAGTAAAATCCCGTCTCGTCATTTGCGTTTTGACGGGTTGGCGCCGGTCCTGTTGAATATTAAGTAGCATCCTAGGGCCAA
The DNA here is from genome assembly GCF_001854935.1 of Bemisia tabaci. Lineage (NCBI taxonomy): Eukaryota > Metazoa > Arthropoda > Insecta > Hemiptera > Aleyrodidae > Bemisia > Bemisia tabaci. The sequence continues at coordinate 2,213,554 of NW_017547881.1, forward strand.
AGGGTTGGATATTACAATGGGCCCGTTGCAAACTTTTGCTAGAGCAAAACTAAGAGTTGTTTCTTATAGATAATGCCTCAAAAATCACGATGAGCGCATCGGCAAACTCTGAAATGCACTCATAACTTCACAATCTGCGTAAGAAATTTGCGGTTTTTTGAGCTTCCCGCTTCGAAAACGATACTACGGTACAGGTGAACATTTTGTAAGAGGAGTCGTTCCATCGTCGGCAATAATCATCATGGCCGACGCCAATCCGCCAAAACACGTTTGATGGGACGAGATAACACCTGAACTGGATTAGACCAGATAACAATCGGCGTGTTAACGTTCATATTTTCCACGCCCGAATTGATTGACCTTGAACTCTCCTTGAATTACGCGCGGAACTGCGTGCAAGCGTCGGCCATGATGAATATCGCCGACGATGGAGCGACTCCTCTAACAAAATGTTCACCTATGCCGTAGTATCGTTTTTGAAGCGGGAAGCTTAAAAAAACGCAAATTTCTTACTCAGATTGTGAAGTTATGAGTGCATTTCAGACTTTGCCGATGCGCTCATCGTGATTTTTGAGGCATTATCTACAAGAAACAACTCTTATTTTTGCTCTAGCAAAAGTTTGCAACAGGCCCATTGAAAATTGGCCGCACTGGAAAAAAAAAACATATTGGATCTAGAGTCCAGACTCTTGAAAACACTGACAAGAAAAAGGACTCTTGATTCAATCAGATATAAGCTTAAATCAAGAACCAAGCCTCTTAATTTGAGCGGATTTCCTTTTGATTTAAGCGAAAATCTGATTGAATCAAGAGTCCTTTTTCTTGTCAATGTTTTTAAGAGTCTGGACTCCAGATCCAATGAGTTTTTTCCCCGTTGCGGAGAGGGAACTTCTTTGCATAAGATAGAGGCGTTTAAAGATTCTTTCATGAATTTTCGAATTTACAGTTGATTTTTCTGAAATACTATCAATTTATCCCTAAATTTTATTAGGCTGTACGTAAAAAGAAGAAAGAATAGCTTTTGACTCGGAGAGGAAACTTCTTCACCTTGACCTACACTTGGATGGAAATGTCCCTCTTTGGTGTTTTGGAGCATCGTGTGATAAGATTATTTACTTTCAATAGAACGCAAAGTTTCCGTCAGAAGTCCTCTATCTCGGGAGAAAGGAAAATTAAGTTGGGATTGAATAAATTGTTTCAAATTCACTATTCACCTTGGAACATATTTCTCTCCTATTCAGAGGCCAAGACGCAATAAAAGAGTCAATTCAGATATCATTAGGCCAGTTTTTTAAAGACGCAGAAGACTGTTGTAAATGATTGATCCGCCGTCTCAAAATTCTTTATCGTTCTCAGACAAATCTATCACTTTCCACGCTCGTGATCAAATTCTCCCATTACGACTTGTCGCGCCTCCTATGTTTACCTATTTATATTTAATCAATCAACGACTCGTTTTACTTTTTTTTCGTGTTTTAGTCGCCAGATTAACTTTGTTTCTTATTTATCCAGACTCACCTTGAAATTATCGTCAAATTCATTTCTTCGTCGGACCAATAGTATCGGCAGGCCGTGATCCAACTCCCCCGGGTACACTGAAAAAAAATTCTCGGCGTTTTTACCAAGGTCCGTTGGTAGCTTTACCATCTCACTTTTTTTACCAATCATTGGTAATTTTACCAAGACAGACTGGTAAGCTAACCTAGAAACCGGTATTTTTACTGTTTTTTCAGGTAAGAATACCGTTTTAATTGGTAATCAATTCCCGGTAACTTTGCCATTTTATCTCGGTACTTCTACCACAGTCGATAAAAAAATATTGGCGTTTTTACCAAGGTCCAGTAAAATTACCGAGATTTCACGGTAAAATTACCAATTCCATTAATGGAATTTTTACCAAGAAAAAACTGGGATCTAATAGAACCCTGAATTCTTGGCAATTTTACCCTTTTCTTAGTAAAAACACCGAGATTTTTTTTCAGTGCTTCGTCAGCTCAACAGTGTCGGCAGGCCGTGATCCAACTTCCCCGGGTGCTACGAACTTGTCACGAATCCTTGAAATAGGGATCCAATAATGCAATGGGATTACATTTTGCAATGAGGAACCACTATTTCGGGTCCATTTTAGAAACAACATACATGCCATTAGTTTCTTACGCAGCTTTGTGTTTTTATGGGAGAGCCAGGGATAGTGGTTCCGTATTAGTATGGCAAAATATGGTCCAATTAAGCTTAAAGCCATGCAGTCTGAGATTTGTATAGCTCATACGTCGTTTCTATAAAGAATGGATCATGCATGTCGCTTGAAGGACATTTCTGACGGAAAGTGAGAGGAACTATGATACTCATTATCATAGTCGATCGGTGAAGTGAAACATGGCCTTGGTGGGCAGTCAAAAAAAGCGGAAATGACGTAACAACTAGTCCATGAATATTAGGTGGCCCGCTAAATATTGATGAAAATGGACTGCATAGTGTGGTACAACTTCATTTCCGGTTCATACTAACGGCGAGGCGTTGAAATATGAACGAACAGTACAGTGACCAAGGCTATAATCATTGGGTCTCTTTCAGCTGTAAAAATGATGATTCGTGAAACTTCAAGATTATTTACGTAGACTGTATTTTGCAACAAGGAACTAAAATTTCTGGCCTACAGGTAAAAACACACATTTTCATGTGGAAACTAATGGCACATTATTGTTCATTCTAAAATGAGGAAGATATTTTCGTTCCTAATTGCAAAATGTGGTCCATTTATACCGCTGTACTAAGGAAGAACACCGTGTGTACATTATAGAGTTGTCAAATTTTCTGATGTACATTTTCGAGAAGGGTTATGAAAATTTTCTCCTTGAATTTTCAGATTCTTTAGATCTAATAGCAAATGAAATTCTCGGAAAAATTTAAGAAAAAATGTTCATGGATTTTCCTGAAAATTTGAATTTTAGCAAAGGCAATTTGGCAACGTCTGAAAGCTCATTCGGCGCTCTTCCCCAGCACGGCAGTATAGATATTCTATATTGATAGAGACAGTTGAAGTAATCCATATCAATTCCATTTTCCATACGAAGCTCTTGTTGAGATTAGCCTTGCCCGAGGTCAGTTAAAGCTGACTGTGTGATGACGATCAGGGCAACCGACCTTGAGATACATATTCAAGTGGTTGACAGCAACAGCCTGTTTCCGCCCGACTTTAACAGAATTACCTCTCAAGCGTTATTTTCTTTTTTTGGAAGGAGTGTAATTTTGAAAATCCGGTCAAGCTAGACAGGATCGTGCAGTTACTTATACGCAAAAAAGAATAAACCAGTTTTAAATCGAGCAAATAATTGGACTGCCTCAACTTACAAGCCTCTTATGACACCCGAATAGTCTCTGTGTACTACGAGCTGTTGAATTCATTTTGCTCACAGCCAGGCTCGGACTACACCCCCTTGGCGCGCCAAAAACGCGCCCCTCTGACAGATAGCAAAAAAAGAGAAAAAAATTACGACCGAGGAATATATGCGGAAAATTTCTTAAATGAACGGAAGAAGAGAGAGTTAGGAGTGAAGAGGGGTGCTTCTACGCATAGTGGTGAGCAGAGGTCCAAGCACTACTTTCTGAAGCGTAAACACTTTTCTGTGAAATCGTCACCTTTTTGTTGACATAACAGGCGCTTTATCATCCCCCTCCTTCATTTTCTATGTGTAACTCCCGTAGAAGCGATAGCTGGTTCGATTTTTAGACATACGCACACTTTAAAGACCTCTTGAGAGATCTTTTAACATATTTCTTCCTTTTCAAAATGACTATTGATTTGGACATATCATAGCATATCTCGGGCAAACTTAACCTTAATTTATTTCGAAATTCAAAAGTAAGAGACGTATAAAGTGTAAACGCGATACAACTATTCTCGCAAGATGGATGTCCACATTGCATATGAAAAATGTAAGACGCGATGGCGTGAGTCGTGAACTCGCAATGCTCTGCTCTACTTTAAAGCAACATTACAGATAAGACAAACGGAAACAAACACAACATGGAAATAAAGCGAGGGAAAGGATGAACGCTAACGACGGCGCAGAGATACAACTATTCGTACTTGATGGACGTCCGTGCTGCGTCTGAAAAATTGAAGGCTCGATGACGCGAAGCGTGAGTTCTCAATGCTCTGCAATATGCTGCCAATGAGGTGTCGCTCAGATTCGGGAGAAAAGTTAAAAAAGAGACCCGAAAACATCTTCTTTACCTTTGGCTGTGTTACTTACGTAGTGCTTGAATCACCATTACGAATAAGACAAACGCAAACAAAAACAATATGGAAATAAAGCGAGGGAAAGGATGCGCGTCTACGACGGCGCAGAGATACAACTATTCGTACTCGATGGACGTCCTTGCTGCATCTGAAAAATTGAAGGCGCGATGACGCGAAGCGTGAGTTCTCAATGCCCTGCAATATGCTGCCAATGAAGTCCTGGATTGAACCTGAAAATAGCGTAAACTTGTGCTGCTTTTCCAAAATTTTCTGAACCCCTCTCCACGAAGGAGATGCCCCATCAGGAAATATCACATTTCGCCCCTTTAACCAGCCAAGGGTCTACGCCCTCAGATGCGAGCCAGTCCTACCCTGCTCACAGCAGAGAAAAATCTTATTATCCCATCTTAAAACCTATGCTTTCATTGAACAAATTATTTTTGCTTCGTATGGATCATGACTGATAAGCAGGGACCCTCCATTTCTCCAATAACCTCTTACCGTTAGGTGGAAGCTGCTACTTATAGGGGGTTGATTATTGAAATTGATAGAGAAAGCGATAGGCAAAGGATATACTAAGCGATCCTACTGGTGGAAGCGGGAAGTTGCAATGGAAAAAGGAGGTAAGTAATAGACTTTCCTCCCTTAGTTCATAACATCCGCACCCATTTCAACCAATGGGATCGATCCGTTTTCCCTTTGTCTATCGCGTTGTCCATAAATTTCAATGATCAGCCCGCTGCTAAAAAAGTAACCAGTATTTTAAGACTCTAAACTTCAGCTCATTTTTGAAACATTACGAAGGTACTGTAAATAAATTGATGTTATCTAGGAAGTTTTACCGAGGTAGTTCAGTTTCTCCTTACTCCTCGACTATATTTAAAATTACCCAGAAACAACACAGACAGGAGCTTGTCAGCGAGAATTTCACGTAAGTTAAAGTTACATTGATACCATTTTTGTGAGTCGAAGCTGACGAGCGTTTCGAGTCATGCAGGGATGCATTTTTTTGAAGACTTCAACGCAGGGATAGAAAAAACAACCAAAACGTTGTTTGTCTCTCTGGAGTTCTAAAACCAAAGTCTAAAGCTTTGTGATGATTGACACTTTATTTTTCAGAGAGGAAGCAATATTCTGTCATTCCGAGATTATTGAAATTTGCTGCTCACAAAATTTAGTCCCATTCTGCATTTTGAAGTTCGGGTGGAAATTTGGATTTCTCTTTGTGATTAGATTCGTGAGGAGGGACCTTATCTTTCAAGAGAAAATTTTAACTTTTCGCGGATACATAGAGGAGGAAATTTTGTAAATCCATGCGCAAATTTGCCGCTGACAGCTAGAAACTTGAAGTAGTTCCTGGCCTAAAGTTCCAAGACAAAAATTCTTAAGTTGTAGAATAACGCAGTTTAAAATTTTGAAAAAAAAGGAGAATTTTTCCCGAAAAAAAAGTACCTTTTCACAGACCTAGTTACATTTATCTCTTTTTTTCTCTCAATTTGTTTTTTTTACAGCAAGTAACCCTGTTAATTTTTGACCTTTAACTCCCCCCTACAAAATATTCGCAGCAATTAGCGACTCGAATGGACGTTCTAAAGAATGACGAAGTCACGAATTTTAGAGCCTGCGTCTTTTCTTTCCTGATCTTACCGTTGGGGGGGGGAGGGGGGTGTCGAGAAGACCGTCTCTTTCTACCGGGAGTACCGGGTCGGTTTTCGAACCAGAGTGCACCTACGAACCTCGGTTCATTCACCTCCGGTACCGTTGGGCGCGGTGCCTCTCTTCGCCGCCAGAGCGCGCTGCGCAGCGTCTCCAAGGTTAAGTTGAAGGAAGTACCTGCCGCGTATTTTCCTGGGGGCTGGAGTTTTCTCACATGGCTCGCTAGTCTTCGCCCGAACCCGCCGATAGTAGCACCTGTGTCGATCGCTCCTCCGTTTCTGTTTATGTTTTCCAAACACCCGCTCTTTTTTCGCATATGCTCGTTGATCAGTGGTGTTCCCTGTGTTTCGTCGACGTGTGTTCCTTGTGCTTTCGTGAAACTTTGACGAATCTTGGATTTACAGTGGACGTGCGCCGTGTGATGCGTTTGGATTATAGTGCTTTTTCGGATTGAAGTGTTGTGAAGTTTTGGATTTACCCACTCCTGACGTTTTGGACTAGCCTTTGGACTTGCCGTGGATATCACGGCTGTCACTTTTTGTAAGTGATGAATTTTATTTCGAATTTCTTCAGCCCAATTCGCAAGATCAAACCTTTCATCTTACGCAATTGTCTGCCGGCTTTTTTCGAGTCGAAAAAGTTGTACATTCTCTTGAGTTCGACTTTCTTTTTGCAAACGGTATGGTTAACCGCTGCAAAAATGTTTTGATCTTGAGAATCAGGCTCAAAGCATGCCTTTTTCAAACTAGAAATGTCTTCATTTTTCTGAACAGGTTTCAAATTAGTATAGTAGTTTAATTCACTCGTCTAAGTTAACGTACCTTTACTGACATTTCAGTGACTCTAATACCATTTTAGAACATTTTGTAAATTTTGCTCATGGTGGATTCTAAGTGGGTGTGCACAGGTTGATAATAGAATAACGATTTTTGTGCCTTTATCTGCCTTACTTTTTTCTCTTTTACGGGGGAAGAAATTTGGAACTTGAAACACGGCGTGGCCTTGGCATCGGAAGTGGTTTTTCTCTTGTATTTTTTCAATTGCTTCTATCACCCATGCGACACGCCCCTCGGTGTGAGTTCACTTTCCCACTCATAGCGCTGGTGGTTTTCGTTGTCAAATGTTGATCAAATTAGACAGTGAATGGCTGAAAATTGAAAACAATTTCGTTAAGGAATAACTTTTTTAAACTGATATGAGTTCTAAAAATCAGTCCTTTAAATCCGCACGGAGAGAAAAACTCCAGTTTCGCGTATGAAACACCACAGTATTCAGTCCCAGTAACTTAAGTTACTCCTCACGGGAACCAAGCAGTTCCAATTGCCGTTTCTCAGTTTTCCAAGAATTATTCATCCTCACGGTGACTTCGGCTGCTGAAACTGTAGAATGACTGGTGTACCTCATGCTGCAATATGCAGCAAAGTACCCACATTGGAAAAAAACACCTCGGATCTAGAGTCCAGACTCTTGAAAACACTGACAAGAAAAAATACTCTTGATTCAATCGGGTTTTTGCTTGAATCAAAACGAAATCCGCTCAAATTAAGAGGCTTGGTTCTTGATTTAAGCTAGATTCTGATTGAACCAAGAGTACTTTTTCTTGTCGATGTTTTTGAAAGTCTGGACTTTAGATCCAATTTATGGTTTTTTTTCCAGTGCAACGTTCAGGAATTGCATTTTGCATTATGGAACTACTATCTCTGGCTCTTTGATGAAGCAGCTTTCTGCATAGAGAAACCAATGGCATACATGCTGTTTCTAAAATAAGCTAGAAATAGGGGTTCCTTTTTGCAAAATGTGGTCCATTTAAGCAGATCATAAAGTGGATTACATTATGCAATAAGGAACCACTCTCTCTGGCTCTTCTGTAAAAGCACCTTCCTGCATACGGAAACCAATGACATTTATGTTGTTTCTAAAATAAGCCAAAAATAGTGGTTCCTTATTGCAAAATGTGATCCAAGTAAATGTCGATAAGAACTCGAATCCAGACCGGCCGTGTAAATTTTTCTGAGGAACTACGCAGTGAGCACGAGGAGAGATGAGTCGACGAGGAACCATCGGGCATGGGGGGGTCAACGATCGGGCACCGGCGAGGTTACGGGTAACCTTGGTCAGTCGCTGCCCTCCGCCGAGAGCGCGCTTCAACCTGCCCCACACTTCATCGGTGGCGCCAAATCCGATGTTGAAAACCGTCCCCCGCACGCATCGTCCGATCGGAAGGCGCGTTTTTAGAGGCCGACAAAATGGATTTTTCGTAAAATTTCGACCGGCGAATTTTTCGCAGACATTAGAAAACTTTTAATTCAAATCTACCAAAAAAAAAAAACACATTGGATCCAAAGTACAGACTCTTGAAAACATTGACAAGAAATAATACTCTTGATTCAATCAGATTTAAGCTTAAATCAAAAGAAATCGCTCAAATTAAGCGGATTTCCTTTCGATTCAAGCAAAAATTCGATCGAATCAAAATTCTGTTTTCTTGTCAAATTTTTTTTTAGGTCTGGATTTTGGATCTAAAATCCTTTTTTCAGTATAATTAGTAAATCACACTCGAATTAAAGTGATCAGAACTGCAAGTTCAATTTCTCAATATGACAATCGAAAACACAGGAAAATGCGGAAACAAGACTGAAATACAAAATACAGAGGCAGGACGTTCACTGGGGAAAAAAGCACATTGGATCTAGAGTCCAGACTCTTGAAAACATTGAGAAGAAAAAATACTCTTGATTCAACCGGATTTTTGCTTGAATCAAAACGAAATCCGCTTAAATTAAGAGGCTTGGTTCTTGATTTAAGTTTGAGTCTGATTGAATCAAGAGTACTTTTTCTTGTCGATGTTTTTATGAGTCTGGACTCTAGATCCAATGTGTTTTTTTCCCCAGTATTTCGGCACCTTACGGCACCATTATCAACTGCTAAGATAGAATTAAAAATAAAACTGAAATTAAAATAAAAATTAAAAATAAAACTGAAATTAAAATAAAAACCGGCAAACGGCGTTACATGGTGAAATTGGTATTGAAAAAAATAAGAAAATGAAAAAAAAAAATAAGAAAATAGAATAAATGCAATTTCTCAATAAGATGCAACACGCCGTAGGCGTATTCCTCCAGGGAATCTGGCAAGAGTGGGTAGAAAGAAACCTGCCCCACACTCGGTACCTCGGTGCGCCCGATCCCGATGCCGATGGCCTGGCAGAAAAATCAGAGGAATGTTCCCCGTGTCGGAATACCCTGGACCTCGGATCAAACCAATCCCAACTGATCACCGGGAAAACTGGTCCGGCCTCCGGGTGGGCGCGAACGCAACCTCGAGGCTCATTACTCGATCCTCGCGAAGGTTGCACCGAAAGAGAAAGAAAGTGAACGCACGACAAGTAAATGCAGGTTGAAGATGAAATGGCGGGGTTTCTTGTAGACAATTGTATGACGAAAGAGCGTCAATGTGAGGCTATGGGTTCCTGGCGGAAACCACATTAACTAGAATTTTACTAGCAGCACTGGAAAAAAACACATTGGATCTCGAGTCCAGACTCTTGAAAACATTTGCAAGAGAAAATACTCTTGATTCAATCAGAATCTAGCTTAAATCAAGAACCAAGCTTCTTAATTTAAGCGGAATTCATTTTGATTCAACCAAAATTCCGATTGAATCAAGAGTATTTTTTCTTGTCAATGTTTTAAAGAGTTTGGACTCAAGATCAAATGTGTTTTTTTCCAGTGAGCAGCATTTCTCAGAGAGAGATTATGAAAGCATTTATGCTTAAGCATTTACATTTAAGCATTTATGCCAGCATTTAATGAAAGAGGTGAGATTTGCTTATTGAAGAAGGAGTTGATTGGAGGAAAAAGATGACAGGTCTGAAAAGAAAATTCCCTGAATTAGCTGCCAACAGGTTATTTCTCGAATGTAGAAGAAAATTCCTTGATGACAAATCCAAGAGTAATTTTGTCTCCATCAAACAGCTTCTCTCTGGTGCGTGGATTCGCATGAAATTAGCATTCTGAAAACAATCAATGTGGCCGTAAATTCATCTTCACATTTAAACGAAGAAACAAAATATATATAAATAGGGAAAAATTTACGATTTTTTCGGAGAGATTTTGAAAATATTATCAAACTAACCGTTCTGTATCATGCACCGAAGGAGCAAAGTACAGTGTCATTGATCATGAGAAGTCTATTTCTCTTGTAGGTACGCGATCCGAATGATTGTTTGAGAGGACTCTTTCATTTCTCCAAAATGTTATTTTCCTCGTGCTCTAGGCAGCCGGCGTGGGGCTTCAAAATATTGCGCAATCGAGGACCCTCAACCTGTCCGAAGTCTCGAATTTATCGTGTAAACATCGCATAATGCCATTGCTCCGGCAACCCGCGGCCACGACCTTGTTGGGGCGGCTTCTTTCACTGTCACAGAGTCCGCCCTCACTCGGAAGGGGAGGCACGGGGGGCACTGAAAGGGGGACGGGGGGCATCTTCAGAGGCATTGTGAAGTAATTCGCGATTTGAATACACCGCGGCGTGCAGACACAACCTAGACCCGCCTAATTGTTGTTATGCAAATTGCGTCCGTGGATTTGCGCCTTCTTCGAGGGGGCTCTAGAGGGGAGCGATGACCCCCAACTCAATGTATTATCATGCGAGGAAAAATATGGTTTTCTCCCGAATTCGGCAACCCTGTCCGTGCTTTTCCGTGGAAGCGTGGGTGGATTTTCTGGTGTTGTTTTTTTTCGACTCGTGTCGTTCTTTTCGTTGTTCCTCGGGTGACAGTTGAAGATGTTGGAGTGTAGCGGTGGGCGGTTCAAAAATTAGCCCTCTTATCATCTGGTGGGTAGAGTTGATTTGTTGAGGTTGTGATGGTGGGTGTAAGATTTCTGTCAGTTCAGTTTGCAGTGAGGAGACTTGTGATCTTTGGTCTGTCCTAAGGTCAAAGTCCGTGGTCAGTTGCAAACCATGAGATTCGTTTGGAGGGCAAAATGCACATCGAAACAATTGTATAGGACATGATGGGGATTTTCCCGGCATATGCACTTCTCAATAATCAAGTGAAGGTAGTTTTCTTCAATTTTAAATGGATTTTTTTACTTTCGGCAGGAAATATCTGTCAGTTCAAGAGATTTCATTCAGGATCGTATTTAAGAGCTATCAGTTCCTCTTGAACACAAACAATGCGTGGCGTATATATTCTACTTTATCTCCTTTCTCAGTTCCGACGGCCTTAGCTCTTGTATCTCATTTTCGTACGGTCGTCTTAAAATTTAAAATTTGGTACGTGAATTCAAGGAGAGAGAGCTATAGTTTATCAACATTTGTTAATTTTCCTCTCTTTTCAAAATTATAGTGTCATAATCCTGAAAGAAGTCTTATCGTCTAGAGGAAACGAGACTGTATTCTCTGATTTTAAAACATAAAGAATTCACGTCAAAAAGAGGTAGAACATCAGTTTTAGTACAATTTCAACACTTTACTCGAAATATTATTTTGACTAAAATCGTCGTATTTTGTAGACATTTTTTTTTTTTTTTTTTTTGAGAGGGGTTAAATCCGCACGGATTTAACTTAAAGTCAGTTTTTTGAGTTAACGAAACGTTGTTTTGCCATCGTTAAGTTTTTTAAAAAACGATAGCAAAAATACGTTTCTTTAACTCAAAAATAAACTGGCTGACAGTTAAATACGCACGGATTTAACGGGCCCAATTTCACGGATTAGGGGGAAAAATTGTCATCAAGAAAAGACGTTCGAGTCAAAATAATATCTCAAGAAAAAAATTTTCAGTGAAGCACGGAGAGTCACAGCCTATTTTTTTAAAAATTTATCGCGGATCTTTCGCAAAACCGCACTCTCCTTGAGTCTTCCGACTCGAAATGAGCTTTTGCAAGGGCATGATATTAAGATCCACGCACAGAAATTGCATACCCCTCAGGCTATTTCTTATGCACTTTTCAAGGATGCCTCATACAACGACAACTTACCCCGGATAATCTGTACGTACTTGCCGCGAACTTATCAAACCCCGTATTTTTGTACCCTTTTTTACTTTTCCCAGGCGGTAAGCACCCTGTACAGTGTACACCATTCGAAAACTCCAAACTCCAGAATCATCGATCCCGCGCCGATCTCCGATTTTAATGAACCCCGTAGCATTGACCGACGTTGATCTTGACCGATTCGTTCCGAAACACCCGGAGGGGGGGGGGGGGGGTGATGGAAGGGGGTGGAGGGGACGACGACGGAAGGAAGACGACCCAGCATTCGTCCGAGTGTAAAATCAGTGAGAGTACAGACTTCAACCACAGCCCGCGGTTCAACGCTCGGGAGTCACCGAAGGCAATGACTGGCCCCCGCCCCCCCTCCTCCTCCATCCATGGGGCCGCGGCCTCTGTACATTCCTTTACACCTGTCTCCTCAAGATTTGGAGACCGACAGCGGTCAATGGACTTGACCGTTGATGATATTCAATATATTTGGGGGAAATTGAGGAAAAACGTGGGGGCTATTTCACTTATTTAGTTTTGCTTATGATTCTCGCTGGGACTGTCTGTTGAATCTGTCATGGAGGACTTTTCCGATTGAAGGGCGTATTAGGCTCGCGGAGGCTAAGGTTGCGTAATCTTGTAACAGACAAATTAATGAAAGGAAATTGAGGAAAAATTGAGTGTGTTTTTTAGGAGCAATCTTGTCACAACTTTTGGAGCGGTTAGGCGAGCTTTGTGCACCATTTTTCGGAAGAAAGACCTACACTGAAAAAAAAAAAGTAGCTTGGATCAAGCATGATAATTCTTGAATTTGCCACCAAGAATTTTCTTTATCTTGCTTTAAGCTGATTTTTTCTTGATTCAAGAAAAATAATGCTTAGGTTAAGCAAAAAAGTAGCTTATATTAACCAGCAAAATTCTTGATTTAAGAAGAAATACTTCTTGGCGGCAAATTTAAGATTCTTTTTTTTTTCCAGTATAAAGTCTCGATTTTGAATGTTATTAAACGTGCAAGGGATTATACAAGGGTTTAAAAGATACAGATACATTTTCTTCAGCGTGACAACACTGGCACTTTTCATGTTCTTTTTGAAGTTGAATTAATTACTTTGTTCGAAGTCACAAACTCACTGGACATGGATTTCTTGATCCAAAGTAGCCATGCTGTGTCGATGATTCACAAATGGCTTGGCAATGATATATTTTCAACTGCGACTTGACCACAGTGCGCAACCAGTCTAATTGATTTCTTGGATTTGGGTACCGATCCCTCGACCCGAAAGTTGTCGCAACTGGCTGAGCTCATTACGAATTCCTTGCTCCCGAGCCTTTTTTGGTGTTTGTGTAGAGTATTGACCTCACCACTGCAGTTCAGTATTTTGTAGACCTTCACTTCCAGTCCACAGTTGAAATGAAAATTTTTATAGCCTCACACTTTACGAGTTGTTTTCTTCAAAATGATGTTTCGTAACCATTCCGTTTGTCCTTAAACCAGTCTTCAAGATTTCAATTCCCTCTCACACCTCTAGGTATGAGTTGGTCTTTTCTTCATTCTTTTATTTCTTAATTTTCTCAAGAGAGTTTTGAACTGGTCAATAATCAGATAGGCTTTTTTTTTACCAATCGTGGAGGGTCTGTGTAGAATTATCGTTTTACATTTTTCATGTGAGACTCCATGTATATTTCATACATGTTTTTGATGTGTTCTAAAGTAAATTTTGTGTTCTTTTATGCCTATTGTACCTCGCTAGTCAAATAATCATCGGTGAATCGTAGGTTTTTGCAGCTGGTGGTCACAGCGTACGTGTATCGTTAATATTTCGAGAGACTTAAACGACCGGGTAGAAAAAACAGCGGCTGAGTTTGGACGGGGGATCCTTAACGTGGGTATTTTACGTCCACTGTATGAACTTCACTCTCCGTGTATTTCCTTGCGTCGACACCTGCCTTTAATGACCGATCATGGATTAGTGTCGAACCTTCAACCTTAGACCCAACCGGTGGGTAAACATAGGCGAAAAGATGCTTTCACCTGGTCGAATCATCAATTCGTCCAGGTCAGAAGTTGCGGTTTCGCAAATAGTTCTATATTCCTGTTTTTTCTCTCTTTTTTGTGTTGAAATAAAAGTAATTGGCCCCGCTAATCAATAATCATAGTTGATGCAGCTGATACAAGCCACCCTGCTCTCGATTCACCCCGATTGCATTTTAAGAGACCAAATCATATAAAAGTTGTCAATCCCACGTACCGAAAAAAAATGAAATTCCTGCTTTAAAAATTTTGTAGTTACAAAAAAGTGACCAACATGTTTCATTCTGGATTTTACAATGACAAAATGCTAACTCATCCACCCCCACGTTAAAATTATCTTTCCAATTTTTTAAAATGTACTTTTGAAACATGTCGGACATACACTGGAAAAAAAAAAAAACATATTGGATCTAGAGTCCAGACTCTTAAAAACATCGACAAGAAAAAATACTCTTGATTCAATCAGATTTAAGCTTAAATCAAGAGCCAAGCCTCTTAATTTAAGCGAATTTCGTTTTGATTCAAGCGAGAATCCGATTGAATCAAAAGTATTTTTTCTTGTCAATGTTTTCAAGAGTCTGAACTCTAGATCCAATGTGTTTTTTTTCCAGTGTACTTTTGAAACATGTCTGACATATTTTTTAACAATTTAATTGTCAAATCAGCAATCGATTTTTTCCGTGCATCCTAATAGTATTTTCAGCGACAAAATCCTTTAAAATCGATAAACCCCTGCCTGGAACAAATCGAACCACAGCGAAATCAGCTCGCGGTCCGCGGTCGCCATGGCGACGGGAGCTTTGAACTCGGAGCGCGCACCTCCTCCTTTTCCTTTCACTTGGGCTCGGACGGGGAACGGACCGGACCGGACCAGCGTTCCTTCCTTCCTTCCTCTCGCGGTCCGCGTCTCGTTCCTCCGTCGAACCGCGGGGGCAACGACCGCCGTCGCCCGACCGAGACATACTTTTGGTTTCGGATGGGACCTTTCTCTCTCCTTCTCGCTCTTTCCCGCGCCGAGTCCACGCGAGGAAGCGAGAGGGCCGTTTGTTTTCCTCGCCTTCTCGTGTCGCCGTGTCGTTGAACTTTGCGACGGTTCGTTCCCTCCGCGCTGGCTCGCTCGATGAGAACCGCGTATACACGGGAGCTTTTGCTTGGAGTTGAGCGGTTCTCGTTGAAATCGGTGAGCGTTGGTTCTGCCCGCTTTGGGTCGCTGTTCTGGGGGAAATACGTCCGATTCGGAACCGAAGGACAATCGGACTTGATTCTGCAATGAGGAACCACTATTTCTAATTCATCCGTTGAATCCGTATACAATTTATCGCACTTACGATGTTTCTAAAATGAGCCAGAAATAAACTGTTCCTCATCGCTGAATGAGATTCTTACAGACTTCGTCAAGGAATGGGGGCCTGCTTATGTTTTTATTTACTTATCACTGGAAAAAAAAAAAAACACATTGGATCTAGAGTCCAGACTCTTAAAAACATCGACAAGAAAGAATACTCTTGATTCAATCGGATTTTTGCTTAAATCAAGAACCGAGCCTCTTAATTTGGGCGGATTTCCTTTTGATTTAAGCTTAGATCTGATTGAATCAAGAGTATTTTTTCTTGTAAATGTTTTCAAGAGTCTGGACTCTAAATCCAATGTATTTTTTTTCCAGTAGTTAACTGAGGTTGTCGGCCCTCCGGTCTCTCTTTTGAAATCACCCTGTACATTCCAAGAAATTCTCAATTTACATGATTCGCTGCAGCTTCAAGAACGGTCTCAATATATTGACCACATTTTTCAATTATAGAAACTACGATTTCGGGTTCATTTCAGGAACAACATAAGAGCTGTAAATGTTTGGTCCCTCTCCCTTTCAAAACACTGTATGATTCTATCAGATATTTTTTTTTATACTAAAAACTACTATGGAATATCTGTAAAGTCCTTTTGTCGATTATTTTAAAGTCACGTGCCGATTCTCATTATTACGAGAGGGAAGAAAATCGGAAAAATCGATCGATAACCGACGAAAACAAATGCATGCAGCCCAACGGGCATATTAGCATTTCTAATTTTCCCCGAATTAAACAGGCGTAGAATCGGGCCCGTTTCCCGACGAAATCATGACAAGCGAAACAATGACAAGAAATAGGGGTGGGCGCCGATTTCTTGAATTCCCCGTCAGCAGGCTGTTACGTTTAAGGTTTAGATTGAGGTTTAAGGTTTGAATTTACGTCGCATCGGATTTAATTATTCACTTTTATGCTAGTTTATTGCCGGGCCTTTATTCCAGGGCCCTCGGTCCCTTTCGGGAACCTGCCATCGAGACGGGGGTGGGACCTTTCCCGATACCGAGTAATTTTGATAGTCAAAACACCCTCACCAGGAAGACGTCGAGGGTTGCGCCACAAAAAATGCATGGTAACGGGAATGTAGATACAGGGTTGTCACATTTTCATTTAATTTTTTGTGTGAAATCGTCTCCCACGAAACACTTGTCTTACCGGTATGCTAAAAGCCCACCGTAACTGAAATTATCGTAATTATTCATTTTAATTATCAAAAATATAATATCCAATCATTTCCTTTTATTTCTGTAGATTTAAAGGAATAATTCTACTTTTTTCGTAGTTTTCCAACTTGCGTTTCGTAAACCAGCAGAAGGTCCAGAAACTACGCAACATCCAAATGGACCGAGTTTAACAGAAAGGAACCAAGCCACATCAGCGATTGCCAAGTTTAACTGGGCAATTATATTTTTTACGAGAGAACGGTTGTTCGGATTCCTTTGAACATTTTAAGGAATTTGTTTCGCACCACGGAGAATTTTCACTGAAATTTGCACGAAAATCCACACAACCGTTTTCATGTAAAAAATTAAATTGCCCAATTAAATTTGGCAATAGCTGATGTGGCTTGGTTCCTTTCTGTTTAACGCGGTCCAAATAGCGCAAGGATTTAGTTTCGCATTGGGAACTAAAATTTATGGCTCATCGGAAAAATCACCTATGTGCACGGGAAAAGTGATGGTACATACATTTTTTGTACTTAGACTTAGCCAGATATTCATCCGCACATTCATCACTCAATCAAAAAAAAAAACCACTTATAAACATGGCGAAACTTATGGTACTTACATTTTTCACTGGAAAAAGAAAACCTCTTGGTTCAAGAGTGCAGTTTCTTATCGCCGGATTTAAGAGTCTCAACTCTTGTTTCAATGCAAAATTCGCTTGAATCAATGCAAAATCCGCTTGAAACAAGAGTTCAAGACTCTTAAATCCGGCGACAAGAAACTGCACTCTTAAGTCAATGCAGTGCGGCATTGGTCCAAGATGATTTTTTTTACCAGTGTTTGTATTTAAACTGAGCCAGAAATTGTAGTTTCTAATTGCAAAATGTGGTCGATTTGGACATGTAAATCTACAAAGAACTTCCTCAATCATTAAATTAAATAAAAAAGAACCATTTACACAAGAACACACACAGAACGAGTGTTTCATAGTTTCTCCGAGTAGAATGCACCAAAGTCGGATCTCAGGGGCAAAATTGTGCTGGCATCGAGTGCAATTTGGCACCCTTGAGTTCTTGATCCTTTGTTCCTTACCGAGTCTATACCTGTCGGGGTAACGGGACCATCTAGGGGAGGGGGGTTGAGGTTACGTAATTTGGGAGGGGGTGGGGTGTCGATATATCATTTTGACAAAGGGATCGATCGAAGCAGGAAGAGAAGAGCCTGGATCAATCCCAGGCAACCCGGCGATGGTAAGTGGACGCCCTCCAGGGTCGCGGGATTGTATGTCTACGAGATGATCGGCCTTAAAACTCGTCTTTTCGAACTTACTTTTCTTGCAAATAGAGAATTTTGAGTTGGTATCCGATGGGATTTAAATCGCAAGAAAACAGCTCCGTCAGGATGAACATTTCTTGCGAAACTAGTTGAATTGATCCGCGGGGTTTAGCGGGAAGAACGTCTGGAGGATGAAATAATATTGATTCTATAAATCAATTGAAATATTTATAATATTCAAGTATCTCTTACCAGACGTGCTCATTCAGCAGAGGTCCCTTGAAAGGCTCTGATGAATATTTAGATGTTTGCTTTTCATGTACAATTTGGTAAAGGGAGTGTGATGTTACTGCGAGTAAGCCCGTTGTTTTTTCTAACCTTGCGTTTAACTCTCCTAAAATGTCTCTATACAAGCGTTCTAATGCAGGAGATTCCCCTTAAAGAAGTATCTAATAAAGAAACCCCCATGAAATGTTTTGGAAATGTAGTGATGCTACCGTGAAGAAGCTCGTTGTTTTTCCTACCCTTGCGTTAAAGTCTCCTAGAATGTTTCCGTATGAATAGGGTTAAGGTTCCAACGGCGACGCTATTTTAAAGACTTTGAACGAGCCACAACGCCTCTTGCAGCTTCATTGAAAGTGTCATGGGCGCAACTATTTCAGTTTGTCTAAGGATCAAGCAAATATTTTTTCTTTGACAGAGAAGTTTTTCAATATTAGTTTTCAGAAGTTCCGCCTACATTCAAAATGCGGTTTAAATGGAGATGTTGCATGTGTGAGGGATTTGCAATTTGACTGTTGTTTCTTATGTAAAAGTTCGCGAGAAACACGATGGTGCCACTGGTTTCCTCTAAAATCATATCCCAAGCTCAAAAAAAGCTCTCAAATTGAGGCCAAAATGGAGGGGATATCCCACCCTACCCTGAGAGTCCACCTCTACATCAAAACAAAGTCTCCATGCAAAGATAGGGAGCAAATACATCGACTGGGCTGCCACTTCATTTGGGGACTCCAAAACTGAAAACACGACAACCCTGCTGATGTATTCGCTCCCTATCTTTGCATGGAGAGTTTTTTTTTTTTTTTTTTTTTTTTTTTTTTCTGCTGGTTTAATGGCTTCGTGTCTATTGCACCTTCAGCCAACTTTAGACAATGTTTAGTGTCCGTAGACATCAGGCTCCATGCTCCAGGCTCTTCTAATTTTCAGGGATTAGGGCCGAGGAGAATCTGTTTCAGCAGATCTACTCGTCAATTCCGTGAAAATTAGACGCCACCACCGGGATTCGAACCCGGGACCTATTGACCTAGAGTCAGACGCGCTGACCACTAGGCCAACCTGGCCGACCATGGAGAGTTTGTTTTGATGTAGAGGTGGACTCTCAGGATAGCGTGGGATATCCCCTCCATTTTAGCCTCACTTTGAGAGCTTTTTTTGAGCTTGGGAGATGATTTCAGAGAAAACCAGTGGCAGCATCGTATTTCTCGCGAACTTCTACATAAGAATCAACAGTCAAATCGCAAATTCCTCACACATGCAACATCTCCGTTGGTCAAGGTCCTGCAAAATACCCCAAAAGTCAGGAATTCCATCCATCCAAGATTCGCATGATCGCCGCGCAGGTCCAGACATCCAGCAACGGTTTCATACCGGGGGGAAATCCAATCAATCCGGTGCCACCCCGGGCACCCCCGACCGACCATAACGGGGCAGGTAACAAGTGCACGGGCCCCGAGAGGGGGTGGGCCCGTGGGCCCCCGGCGCGACGCATCTGCCAAAGTCCCGCGGTGGCGGTGGGCCCAGTAACCCAATATCGGTCGGCCTAGCTTCCCATCTGTCGGCGCGGAGGCCAGCTGCCGTCGTCTCCGGCTCTGATTTACCTATATTTCCATTCCTTTTGTGCCTTTTTTTGTCGGCGACACGTGTTTTTTGAGACGCGGTCCTGTTATCTTCACCCTTTCAACCTTGGCCGGGCCTAGCGCAATGTTTTCTTCCGGCTCCGCCGGCTTCCTCCTTGTTGACCCGCTTATGAGGGCCCCGTTGCCGCACTGTGCTTTGTTTTTCTTTGTTATTTTGCTCCGGAGTTGGTATGGATTCAGTTCAAGGCCATGTCCACACAAGTTGAACTCCTGGAACTTTGGCGGAATAAGTTGTAGCACCTCGCTGAATTGAAGAGCTTGGAGGACAAGGCCTTAAAAGTTCAGTTTTTGCTACACTGGAAAAAAAACACATTGAATCTAGAGTCCAGACTCTTAAATAAATCGCAAAGAAAAAATACTCTTGATTCAATCAGATTTTAGCTTAAGTCAAGAACCAAGCCTCTTAATAAAAGCGGATTTCGTTTTAATTCAAGCAAAAATCCGATTGAATCAAGAGTATTTTTTCTTGTCAATGTTTTCAAGAGTCTGGATTCTAGATCCAATGTGTTTTTTTCCAGTGTACCAATTAAAAAATTATTTTTTTACACGCAGAATAGCGGGGATTCAGCGTCATTATACTACCATGCGGGCTGATTTTTAAGCTATAGATAAAGAAGACATAGGGAGTATGGAGCGATCCTTTTGGTAGGAATGGGTGGCTCTTTTAGACTAAAAGAGTTAATTAATTATGGACTAATTGAAGAGTTTCTCTTGGGTTGCCGTTAGTTATTTTAGTGCCTACCTCCTATGTCCGTCCATTACAACCACCCGCTTCCTTCAATAGGACCCTTCCATATCCCTTTTGTTCCTCTGTCTATAGCTTTGTCGATCAATTGTAAGAATCAGCCCGCTGAGCTTTTGACGGTCATTATAAGAAAGAGCTGAAAGTGGTACAAACGATTATCGTTTTGAGGAGTTGATCGTTCAACATACGAGAAAACAATCTGAAGAAGGATGCTGGAAGTTTGGCGGCGGCGCCGGCAGATAGCGTATGCGCACCGCGCGCCGTCGATTCGAGACGGGGGATGACGAGGTGCTCTTGTCCCGTTAATCTGATTGTCTCGGATAAACATCTTCCGTGCATACGCCGCCGTATTTACTCGACCGAGGGGCGGACGAACCCACTCGAGACCCCCGAAAAAACTCGCCCGATCCATCGAATTTCGACTTTTTCCCCTTGAAAGATAGAGCACAGAATCGAGTTTGATAGCCGTCGTGACCCACTAGTGCTCCGCCCAAGTCACAACGGGGGTCTCGGAGCCTCTCAACCCTTTTCCGCCTTTCTTCACCCCTTTTTTTGTGGTCGGCGCGCCGCTGACTCCTCGACCCGAGCGCCGCAGCTTTGTCCGAGGTAAATTGCTCGTTTAAGGGGAAAACAGCGTAAATACTACAAGGATGTGACTTTAATGTTCTACGTATGGTTTTTCTTTCGTTGTTTTTGTTAGGGCGCAGCATCCATCCTGCTTAACCAATCGTCGAAGTCAGATGATTTAAAGGGATAACACGGATTCTTAAGTGTTGATGGCAGGTGCATCGAGGTGTAAAGCGTGTTGCACCTTTCTCGGTATGAGAAATGTGGAATTGATGTAGATTAGGTGGGTTTTAATATTGTTCGAATTAAATGGCTACGATAACACAAGTTTTTTGAGGTTGAGGACGGTTTTTTCTTAAATTATTAAGGGCGGAGCAATAAAATATCAAAGAAGCTCTTTTTATTATCGCTCGTGTCCTTCGCATGCAGATATTTCATGGTTAAAGTCTGGGTGAGCACACATGGTGATTAAAGTCTGATAATTTTAATTTTTAAAAAATTTCGTTCAATTTACAAACCCAGTGATATCACGGAATGGGGGAAAGGGTGTTTCAACACAATACAATTCAGAGGGGTTTCGACATAGTCGCATTTTGCAAAAGCTGGGTTTTTCAACTGAAAAAGTCGCGTTTTGCGAAAGCTGGTTATCTCTACCAAAAAAATGAAAGAGCCAAACGAGAAGCCACTACCTTTGGAGGGATTTTTCAGAGTTGAGTACTTTGAAAACAAATTACGGGCTACGTAGACATACCGTCCGCTCCGGGCTCAGAGGCCGAAAGATCTGGGTTCTGGAGCTGTAGTTTTGACAGCTGCGGGTGCAATGCTTGGAACTTTCGGCCTCGGAGCCCGGAACACGGACGGTATGTCTATGTAGCGTAGCCCGTAGGTGCGGCTTCCAAGGCTGGAGTTTTCTTTTCTGTGTGATTGAACGTATTTATGCTAAAAAGAAATATTGTGCGCAAAATAGTTCTTTTCAGCATAAATACGTTAATACATCCATATGAAGTCCTTTCATCGAGCTCCAGAACGACATCATAAGACGAATCCATAGCAGGTAGCTTAGTACAGATTAAGCAATCCTCAAACGTAAAATTTCCACAAAGCTGTTGACTCCGCCGAATCGCGCAGAGGTCATAAAACGGACGAGGGCACCGCCCGCGGCCGGGAGGGCAACAAACGCCTCTTACGTGACCCGGGGTCGGCAGCCCTGCGCGGGATGAAAGTGGTCACGTAACCTCGAAAACAAATTTCCAGGCGCGGTAAGCAAAGGACCGCGAGAGGTTGAATACGAGATGGTATAAATTTCGGCCGGGAAACGAATCGAATCGGGCGTCCGATTTTTGAATTCATTACTTTCACCGCTTGCATCCGCGTTAGCTAACGCGCGAGGAAAATTATCCCCGTAACAGCTCGGGATTTCCATACGCGAATATGGAAAACGCAGGAGTCAATGATTTCGACGTGGTCTCCTTTTACTTCTCTCGAGCAGTGGGTCATAGAGGAACGAAGTCGTCGTCCAAGGTGGATGAACTTTCACAACATCCACGGGTCATTTGTGCAAGTCGTAGTGGTTACATTGAAACAAAACTACGGGCTATATAGATATACCGTCCGCTCCGGATTCTGAGGCCGAAAGCTCCGGGTGCTTGAGATGTAGCTTCGATCACTCTGGGTGCTGG
This sequence comes from Bemisia tabaci, assembly GCF_001854935.1. Lineage (NCBI taxonomy): Eukaryota > Metazoa > Arthropoda > Insecta > Hemiptera > Aleyrodidae > Bemisia > Bemisia tabaci. The sequence goes on from NW_017547881.1 coordinate 2,236,158, forward strand.
GCCCGGAACTTTCGGTCTCTAAGCCCGGAACGCCCAGCGTCCAGGTATAGCTTCGAAGTATGGCTGAACTAAAACCAAAAAAGACACTGGAAAAAAAAACACATTGGATCTAGAGTCCAGACTCTTGGAAACATCGACAAGAAAAAATACTCTTGATTCAATAAGGTTTTAGCTTAAATCAAGAACCAAGCCTCTTAATTTGAGCGGATTCCTTTTGATTTAAGCAAAAATCCGATTGAATCAAGAGTATTTTTTCTTGTCGATGTTTTCAAGAGTCTGGACTCTAGATTCAATGTGTTTTCTTTTTCCAGTGTTGCAGTCACTTTTCAAAACAATTGAATTATTAAATCAGCTAAAATCTGATCGAATCAGGAGTACTTTTTCTTGTCAATGTTTTTAAGTCTAGACTCTAGATCAAATGTGTTTTTTTTTCCAGTGTTCACTCGTTCGTATGAAATTTTCACGACCTGATTTTAAGGGACTATACTATACAGACGTACATTTTTGCACAGCATTTTTGGCGAAGCTTTCCTTGAACTGACCATGCTCTCGCGAACCTGGGTGACTAGAATGCGTTCGGGTGCTGATGTTCCAGGAAGCCACAGCCCGGAGAATCCTTTTTTTACCCATTCCATCGCGGATTTGCGCCTTTTTTCGAAAAGGTTGTCGACACCTCGCGCCTTTGTTTCAGGAAGCTGATCCGTCACACGCGCCCATCGACAAAGCCCAATCAAGCCCGGACACAATCGCGAATCGATCGGCCGAAATTGGCTCTCTTTTTTTCCCTCGATCTTCGGAAGACCCGAGGTCAGCGCTCAGCCCTCGGAGTTCACGGAACCTGCCCCTGGTGACACTTTTTTGCGCTATTGTGTTTTTGCACCCTGCATTGTGTGTTTGCACCCGCGCATTGTGTTTTTCAACGGTAGCCCCGCGAGGACACGCTCCAAGTAGGTTTCGCGAAGGTTATTCACTCTTTTCCGAGACGTCGCTCTTTGGCGAGTTCCTGAAAGTGCCCCGATTTGTCGCCACTCCAACCTGAGTTTTTTCCTGCCGCTGTTGCCTACGCAGAAAAAAAAATGGGTCGCTGATTTAATAATTTAATTGTTTTAAAAAGTGACTGAAACACTGGAAAAAAACACATTTGATCTAGAGTCCAGACTCTTGAAAACATTGACAAGAAAAAATACTGTTGATTTAATCGGATTTTTGTTTTAATCAAAAGGAGATCCGCTCAAATTGAGAGGCTTGGTTCTTGATTTAAGCAAACATCCGATTGAACCAAGAGTATTTTTTCTTGTCGATGTTTTTAAGATTCTGGACGAGATGTGATCCAATGTGATCCAATGAAAGATCCAATTCAATGTGATTGATCCAATGTGTTTTTTTTCCAGCAGATTTGGCAAATTCCGCGGTTGAGGAAGGGGGCGGGGGTCGCCTTCAGGAACAAGAATTCTGTCTTCCAGTACATCCTGTCTTTGTTTCTGTCTCCTAAAGTAGTTTTCTCTTTTCTTTCTTATAGCATCGTGGGAAAATCGTTCTTTCGCAGTCGTTCCTTCCGGCTTTTCGGGGTATTCTTTCAGTTATTTCCTATCTGGGGTGGATAGCGCCTAGCAGAGACACCTTCTTCTTTTTGCCGCAATCACACGCTGAATTTAGCAGCTGAATGTGGAAGTCAACAATCATCGCCCAACGGCTGAAATTTCGCAAATTCGAGTTATTTTAGTCCTGATGTGTATCAAATCTACTCGAATTGTTCAGACAAATCCAACAATAGTCCGATGGTTGCTGAAAATTGTTTCTGAATTTTGCGCATGACGCGCAAAATTCAGGCATCGGGCCGATGACTTCCACATTCAAGCCACATTCAGCTTCCAAATTCAGCGTGTGATTACGGCATTTTTCTGGGGTTGGAGAAGGGGCAAAGGAAGCTAGATTTTTCATCAATTACCCTTCTTTAAGCTTCCAATCTATATTTCAGGTGCCGATAACACCCGCAGCGAGAATATCATATTCAAGCAAGAACAACATTTTTTCACTTTTTCATTTAATTCTTAATGCATTCAATTTCATTCTTTATTCTTCTTTAATTTTTCTTTAAGTCCTTTTTCAGTCGGTTTCTCACCGAAGTGCGGCGGCGCGAGACCGCTCCCGAATGTTACGGAAGAGTCGCGGTCGCGGGTGAACGACCTCCCGACGGAGGAGATTCACCGAGGAAGAGTCAGAATCCACGAATTTCACAGAAAACGAAATGACTCGCGCCGGGGCCCAGCCCCCCATCCCCCCTTCCGTGGGCCGGGGGCACCGCGAGTTCACTCACCTCGCAACTCCCGAGTTCGAGTAACGGTCTTGGCCGCCGACGCCATCTCCCGGTGACCGCCGCAACTTCCAGTCGCGCACTATTCGCTAATAGTCGGCGCGAAGGTGGGGGTGTAGCTTTAATCTGTTTAAAGACCTTAATCTCCAGAAGATAATGTTTTTTGAAGTTTTGGAGACACTTATAAGATGTTTTTCTGCAATCTAAAAATTTTGGTCGAAAATTTTTTTGATAGATACTTATTCTCTTCAATTTGTGAGGTTTTAGGCTCAAACTGCGCCAGGATTTCCGACTTTCCTCATCGATGCATTTGAAAAAAGTAAGTGAAAATTTTCTTCCGAAGGTTAAGGTCCCTATCCACAGATCCGGTCACATAAAAACATCCTTTTGATTTAAGAGAGATCTTAGTGGCAGATTCTAGAATATTTTTGTTTAAATCTAGTAATTTTTTATCTTCTTGTGCCCAAGAGGACTTCCTTTTCACAACCTCCAGCGGATCTTGCGGGGAATAGAATGTAGAGACGCTTGGACTTCATTTTAATGATAGGAACTAAAGTTCTGGCTCAAAAAAAACTATCGTACATCAAGAAACTAATGGTACATACGGTGTTCCTAAAGTGAGCCAGGAATCGTAATTTCGAATCGCAAAATGTATACCAATTTATGGAACCATTGAGTCTCTACAAAATTTACCGGGAACCCGATAGCTGAATCCTGACCCCCCTTCATCTCTATAGACATAAAAATCGTGAGTCTTGCCCTCACCTATTACCTCACGTCCGAAAAGACGGAGAGAGTCCTCCCCAGCGGACGCCGACCCGTTAGCGCGCGGTACAGCTCGGTACCGTAAGGGCACGGTACCGTACGCGGTTCGGCTCGACTGACTGCCCGGGCGAATTTTTGGGCTCGTTATCACTCCGCAGTGATAATTCCCTGTCAACAAGGCGCTGCCCGCCCGACCGAAACCGCGTATCGTCAACGGTGAACTCGACGCAGATGCGTTGTTTTTGCTCTTGGGGGTCGTTGTCCTCTCCTGGAGGAGCGGTTCCGTTGCCGTTTCGCCGGGTCCGTTATTAGCGCATCGGCAAGGAAAAGTCGGTGTATCCGGGTGGTGGACCGTGACTTGGACGTGGTTAAGTTGTAAATGTCTAATTTTTGACATTGAGTCATAAATGTCTAATTTTTGAAATTAAGTCGTAAATGTCTAATTTTTGGAATTGAGTCGTAAATGTCTAATTTTTGGAATTGAGTCGTAAATGTCTAATTTTTGAAAAAGAGACGTAAGTGCCTGCACATTATATGTAAATGAAAGTGGACATTTAAATTATTTCCTAAGCCCGATCAGGTGTGGCTTGAGTATACGTACACGGAGGGAAAAGGGCACTGAAAAGCTGAAGAAATGATCTCTTTGTAGTCATGTGAAAAAAGACGGATTTTTTAAACATGTCGGAGTGACAAACACAGTTGTCTCCCGGTTGTGTTGATTTGGAGACACGACACTTTTTCTTTCTCTTTCACAGCTTGTGACTTGCATGATTTTTGAGGCAAAAAAACTGGACAGTGCTGAAATACTATCGTAGAAAATCAATCTACAAGGTTTCGAGCCATGCACGAAGTCTACTCCGTTCCAAAATATCACACTCTTAACTTTAAGTTCCATTTCATATGACCATCGGCTCATCAGATTTTGATTTCCGTAAACTGTGCGATAGCTTTTTTGCCCCAAAAACCGAGCAAGTCACCGGCAGCGAAAGGAAGAGAAAAGCACAATGCTTCCAAATCAAGCGACGGAAGAAGACAAAAGCCGCAGCAGCGTCGCGAGGAAGAGAGAAAGGTTGCGGCTCTAGAAAGAGAAGGCGATGCTCCTCTCCATGCGGGAGACAGAGATAGCTCCCAGATGCGGGTTCCACAGCGTTGCCAAAATATCATTTCTTCGAAGAATATCCATATTAAATCCAACATTTTTCTTGCGATCTGGCAACGCCGCAAGCCGGTAAAGCTGCTCGCTGACAATCCCGTTAGCGAGATAGCGCGGGCAATGAACTTGCCATTTTCTTCTTACCCGCCGACCTTGCTCCTTCTAGACGACGAAGGGGGAGAGGGGCCGGACCGCTAACCCTGGCTTCCAGCCCGACTCCGAAAGGGGGGGGGGCTCGGTTCGAATTAATGATCTCAAAATGTTGGATTTATGGTCCTGGCATCGTCGGAATTTTGCGGATCCGAGGGAGGCTGGGGCAGGTTATCAGATGTGCGATGATCGATCGCTATTGTTACGAACCGACAAAGACAGGATGTTATCGGGGGAAAGGTGTTTTGGCCCTTTTCGCATTTTCTACTCCCCGCCCCCCCTTTCCGCAAGTTTTTGCGTTGCTGGGGTCAAGGCGTGAGCTCCAAATTGAAAAAGGTTTTCGAACCGGCGCGGAGGAAATTGAATTTCGGACGTTTCGATTAGGTTAACGGTTTGCGAAATCAACCTTAGGGTGTAATTATGATTATGATGTATGAATTGGTCGATTTGCGAACCTCTTAAAGTCCTGATGAAGCCCGTAAAGTGTGCCCTTGACTTGGGTTTGGAGCTTTCTGTTGTGCTGTTCAATATATCGTTGTTTGAAGGTTCCAATTATAAACAGAGACTTTAACGCTGGGTTAGTCTTCACTATTAGAATTTCTCATTCAGTGAGTTATAAATTAACTATGATTTTTAGTAACCATTCAGTGGTGAACTAAAATAGTTAGTGCGCAGGTCGGAATTTGGACTTGGGGTTAATTTTTTGGTCTCCAATTAGAGTCGCCGAACACCAGCAAATCCAATACCGCGAAATGAATGGCGTAGCAACTGAACGAGTCTATTGCGCACTTTATCTATTTGAGTTCATTACGCGTTTGATTCACGAGTCAATTGCGTATTTTACTTTTTCTCCGTTGTTTGTTTACCACCGCTCCTCTCCTCCTTCCTGTCCTCGGGTGCTGCAGCGGGAGCGGAGGGGGCGACCGTCGTGCTGAGCGGGCGGTAAGTAGAATGATTAGGCGAACGAATTAGGTTAGGTCGGTCACCGAAATAGAATCAGCGCCCCTCCCCCCGCGCCTGGTCCGTTGGCGGAGGGACGGGGAGAAAATCGAAGACGCGGGCGCTGATGATCTGTTGACGGATCTGGCGGTGAAAAATTAGAATTTTCAATCAGATGATTTTCAGTATGGGATGAAGTGACTCTGATTCGTCTCGGTTTCAGGTAGTTTCAGCTTTTGGGATCCGTAGTTTTTTTTTGAAAGGCAGCGAAAAAAGCGAGAGGAGGAAGGGACGCGACGCAGAGCGCGCTCCTTGCGTTTTTGATCTTTGCACTTTGATAGAAAAAAGGTAAATGTCCACCAGTGGACTTCAGTTGGGCGCCATTCTTGGAGGATCTTTCGAATTTCATCGAATCGAAGGACTTTCAGGAGACTTATTATCAGTCCCAAAAATGCTGGGATTGACTCAAAAATTTTTTTGGGAAATACCTACCAAATGGCAGATCAACTAGTTCAGTACTTAATTCCAAGCGATTTGAAGCAAAATCCAGGGCGACCGTCAAAAGTCTAAAGAAGAACCCTCATCCAATTTTTCAGTAATTTTTTCAAAATTAAACGTGAGAAATCCCACAACGTATCTCCTGTACTTTTATGCCTCCGAATAGCTTTCCCAGAGCGTATAATTAGCAGCCAACTACCCTGCTTGGGCTTTAGGAATTTGCATATAACTAGATAGGGCCTAAATTTTGAAATTATAGGAATCATAATCTCTGGCTCATTTTAGAAACAACGTACGTGCCATCAGTTTCCCCATTTAGCTAGGTGTTTTTATGTACTAGACAGAAATTGTAGTTTTTCATCGTAGAATGCAGATCATGTGTTCCTCAACTATACATTTTTTTTTGAAAAAAAAAAAAAAAATCTATATTCATAAAGTAATTATATATTCATCCCAACTTGGCGTCATCGCTAGGACCCGATCATTCCCTCCATGTAACACTCTCTATTTCCCGGCGTCGCGTCCCTTCCTCCTCTCGCTTTTTTCGCTGCCTTTCAGCGTCATCTACGGCTGATCAATGCCTCCAGAGGTTGCCAAATCGCACCAGAAAAACCACAATTTACCCCACGATAAAACCCACCTCTGGAATCAATGCTAACTCCACCTGATACCTTAATCCAAAGAGAATCTTCAATTTTTCTCCTCGAGTTTGAAATCCAGGGGGAAATCCAAAAGGGAAATTTCAAATTTCCCGCCGCGCGGCATCGGCGCCCCGCGTCATTGGTCCGATGTTTATTATTTCGCTCGCGTCGCGGCAGCGGCGCACAGTGGACCAGAGAGGTCGCAGATGAAATTTTTGACCTAAACTGCGAATTTTGATGTTCTTTTCTTCACATTTTAGATTATAAGGGGTGCTTCTTGAAGGAAATCTCACGAGAAAACCGATGGAACCACTTTCAGAACCTCAAAGTTTTGTATGAGCGGAGTTATAAGCGCTTAAAGTTTCCGAATTTCGTCCGGCCTCTCCTACTGACTCGAACCAGTGTGCGGCGGCTCCGCCTCCTTGGCCGATCGCCCTCGATTCGCGACCGTGGCCGTGGCTCTAGCACTGCGGGCGCCCGCGGAGTGCGGGGGGGGGGGGGGGGGTGAGGTGAGGAGATAGGCGGGTGACCCAATGAACTTGTGGGCTTCATTCGCCGGGTTTTTCCGATCGGGAAACTGCGACGTCGGACGCGGTGTCCTCGGAACGTGGTGATCGAGCTGGTGCAGCGGTTGATGATATATTGCCATCGATAGGAGGTCAAATTACGGGACGAACCGGCGTGTACCGGAATGCATCGGAGAATTGAAAATTTTTGGGGGTTCAAAGGGCTGAAAAGCTATGGGATGATTAGACGGTTCATCGGGGAATTGAAAATCTTACTTATACGGAAAAAATTGAATTGCTGATTGAACAATTAAATTTTTAAAAAACTGTCCGACATGTTTCAAACGTACACAAGACTATGGTGGAAAGTTAATTAAATCAAGCGTTTTAATAGGCATTTTTTTTTAAAATCTAAATTGGAACATTTTGGACCCTTCTTTACCAAAAAATTGTTAAATCAGCAATATCATTTTTTCTCGTGCACACTTATTGAATTCGTATGCGAAGAATTGGATGATTAAAACCAGGAATTTCCATTCTTAAAGTGCCTCTGAACTTCAATAGGAACAAGTGCTCGAAGCCTTCATTCATTTCCTAAGCACCTTTAAACCCCCCACCCCCCAAATATTATTATCTAACTCCTTTCTGGCTTAAAGCTCCTCGCGAGGTTGTATAAGGCTACACCAAGGGTGAAACACCTAAAATAACTCCTCCAAGAAATTCGAGGTTACTCTCTTCCACCCTCTCAGCCTCAGCTTCGGAGACTTGAACGCACGTATAAGAAAGGAGTCGCGGAACCCTGTATGTGTAAACATAAGAAGAATGATGCTTTTACTCTCTTCCACCCTCTCAGCCACAGCTTCAGAGACTCGAACGCACGTATAAGAAAGGAGTCGCGGAACCCTGTACGTGTAAACACAAGAAGAACGATGCTTTTTCTCGCGGGTTTCATAAAATGCGGCCCTTTCACGGATTCGGAAAAATGAAGAATCACTGTCGCAAGTATGAACCGAGCACGATTTTGCAACGGCCTGACGCGCGGTTTGCCTACCCGTCGCGGGGCGTCGAATGCCCAACGCGTCTCCGTCGAGCGCGAGGTCGTTGCACTTGGCAGTGAAATTGCGATGGGCGGGCGGCCCGGCAAGGGGGGGNGGGGGGGGGGGTCCGACGACGGAGCAGTGAAAATGTAGGTTAGATTGCCATACTTCATACGTGCTCCCCCCACCCGCCCGCCCGGGGCGGCCTCCATGCACGCCCCCTGCTGTCGACACAGTTGCGCCTCTACGCAAATACCCCGGGGTAATGGAACGAGGGGGGAGGGGACACCCTCCTCACGTGTGTGTCTGTTTTGGGGGGATTTTGACGCCGGGCTGCATTCAAATTAGAATGGGTTGGGTCGTAGAGTGTCCCCTCGGCTGGTTCTCTCCGTTCGGAAGGAATCGAAACTGAAAAAAAATGAAATTAATTCATTGGCCGATCCTGCAAAATGGCAAGATTGTATTTTTCTCTTTTAAACCTGTGGAATTATATCAATTCTTGGAAGGGCCAGGTGCTCCGACAAGAATCGATTATTCAGCATAGGTTTAAATTGAAGTAATAATTACCGTTGAGTCTAATTGGGTGGATTTTATAAGTATAATTGCAATTCGAATTGCCTTGTTTTTTATGCATTATGCATTGATTGGTTATTGTGTGGGCTCTTTTCATTTTTTCATTTCTGGATATTTTTGTGTTTCAGATTCTTGAGCCCGTCTAAAAAAGCCGCCAAAATTCCTACCAGCGTGAGGACAGCGTGCAAGACGTTAGTCGGCTCCAACAGAAATGTAAACAAACAGCTTGCAATGAGACAGGTGAGTCTTCGTTTCAATTTTTTTTTAATTTTTATGGTTTGAATGACAATTTTCATCCTAACCTCTTCTTCTCGTTTTTTCACCAGAATCGGTCCAGCTATTTGGCGACGCCGGAGTCCCTCCATTTAAAGCCATGTTAATAAATCGATTTACGTAGGCGTACATGGTCCCTTCAAGAATCGATATATTTGCATTGGTTTAAATGGCGGAGTACAATGTTGCCAATTCGCTGGATCCGCCGATGTCTTTCACCATTTTCGGGAGGCTCGTCCCGATTAGAGTCCCTTTATACTGAGAGTCAAGACAACACCCCTCATGGAGTCACAAACGGGAATAAAGATTACAGAAATTGAACGTTTTTCGTAATCTTTGATCGGCCCATTCTCAAATTCCTTTCTGCGTCCCCCCTCTCATTCCGTTTGTTCCTTGCCGAACCCGTAATTCCCCGGTCCATTTCAGATTATAATCTTTGCAATCGGTGAAAATGTTATCTTTATTCCCGTTTGTGACACTGTGGAGGCCTAGAATACGGGAACCAATCAGAAATGGATTCACATTGTCTTGACTCTCAGTATCAAGGGACTCTAGTCCCTTCAAGAATCGATATATTTCCATTGGTTTGAATGGCGGACTACAACGTTGCCAATTTGCTGGATCCGCTAATGTCTCTCACCGTTTTCGGGAGCATCGTCCCGATTTTCCCCGGGCGCGCGTGGCGAGCTTTGGCCAAGTTTGGCAACGCGCGAGTGATAGTGAAAGAGCAAGCGCGAACTAGGGAAGCGCGGCTAGCGCCGGGGCGGCGGGGCAGCGCGGAGTGCGGCGAGTAGAAAAATGAGAGTGAACTTTCTTCGCGAAGCGTGAGCGAGGAGTCAAAGCTCCGGTCAAAGACCTCGGTTACCGGCACAGCTCAGGACAAAGACCCCAGCGTTCACCGTGTTGTCGCTTCGCACGCTCCGATCTCTTCGTGTCTCTCTTACTCAAGAGGCGACCTGTGGAGTTTGTCTCTTTCTGTCTCGCTGATTCCTCTCCGGTCGCTTTCAGTCCCCGTCCGTTTGCCGGTGGTCAGATCAGGCATTTCGTGCCTGATGTAGATGATTGTGCTGTGGGTCCAGCATTACCTGACGATTCTTTTAAGAACCTGACGAATTTCTTAAGAACCTGACGAATCTCCCTGACGAAGGGTGAAAGGGGGAGAAAGAGATTAAAAAAGAGGGAGAGGGGGAAAAGAGATTAAAAAGGGGGAGAGGGAGAGAGGGGGAGTAAGGGATTAAACAGCTAAGAAAAGAGCCTGACAGAAGCAATGAGCCCTTTTACAGTGCCCCATTTGCCCCTTCTTGTCTAATGATAGGTAAATTTACCAATGGATTTAAATGTTATATTTTGTTAGTTTTTTTCATTTTCATTAGGATTCATGTTCAATAATTTTTTTGAAAATTTTACCTTTTCTCCTGATCTCTTGGTTTTTCTATTTTTCTTTAGAACGTTGACCCATCGCCAGGTCCTTCTTGATCACTCCTTTACTAGGTTTCTTACTTTCTATGCTGTGCACTTCAGTTCCATCTCGAGTTTTTACCACAATGAGCTTTGTCTGGTGATAAAACCAATTTGGAACGAAAACAATAATACTAATGAAATTTTTCGATAAAATTAAATTTTATTACTAAATTTGTCTACTAAATTTTTCATTCAAAGCATTACTCTTCAAACGGAGATACGCGGTCTCGCATTATGGCCATCGATTTTTCCTCTACATAGCTATGACGTAGCTACAAAGGAGTCAGGAATAATAATAATACTACTTTTTTTACCAAACTTTTCATTCAAAGCAACACTCTTCAAACGGAGATACGCGGTTTCGCATTTTAGCCGTCGATATTCGCTCTAAAGAATCCAGAGGCGGATCCAGTAATTTGGCAACATCGGGTTTCCTCCATTTAAACCCATATTAAACAATCGATGCTCGTCGGAGTACGTGGCCCCTCCAAGAATCGATACATTTCCATGGGTTTAAATGGAGAAAAACAATATTGCCAATTTGCTTGATCCGCCGATGAAAGAATCACGACGCGACGTTGCTACGAAGCCGTCAATATTTTGACCGTCCAAGATTTCCTGAGCGCGGACTTCCGAGTCCACCCGCTCGGAAATGAGACCAGGTGACGTCGCCCGAATGAGTCCAAGCCGAGACGCCAATGACAATGACAATGACCGAGCGCACCGCGTACAACACCTAATTCTCGGCTTCCTCCTAGCACCTCCTTCGGCGGACCCCCCCCCTCTCGCCCCGCCC
>NW_017547881.1:2247301-2280974 GCF_001854935.1 Bemisia tabaci
GAGCCCGCGCGGCCGCCACTCCAACAGCAACGAAGGAAAAACGCCGTATTAGCCTTCAGGCGTTGCCAAATTTCTCCTGGAAAATCACTAATTTTCAGAAAAATATTTGAATTTTTGCGTACCCATTTCTCAGATAATTTTATCAGTAATTTGATTTAAAATATCTGAAAATTTCAAGGAAAAATGTTCATAAATTTCGTCTAAAATACATGTTTTATCCGGGGAAATTTGGCAACTCTCGATTGTTCATAAGGCGTTCTTCCTTAGCGCGGCAGAGCATCGAGCGAGGGCAACAACCGGTGAAACGGAGAGTGCTCGCTCGCGAACCGCGAATGGCGCACAGTGGATCGAGTCAGTTTGAGAGGTCGGACGAAATTTGGAAACTTTAAAGGCTTATAACTCCGACCATTCAAGACTTTGAGGTTCTAAAAATGGCTCCGTTGGTTTTCTCGTGGAATTTTCTTCCGGAAGCACCCCTTTAATTTTAGAATTCGACGAATTTAACATCAAGATTTGTAGTTTTAGTCAAACATTTTTTGTCCGACCTCGCTAACTGACTCGATCCACTGTGCGCTGGCTGGGCCTGGAGCCTGGAGTCGGAGTCTGCGCAGCATTGCCCCGGCTTCCAGAAGCTTCATCGAAGCGAGGAGAGAATCGGCGCACCACCGGAGCGCAATTGTCAGCTCGTTGTTCCATGCGAATTTCCCATCGTAAAATAATCCCCCCCCCCCAAAAAAAAAAAAAAAATAAAAAAATAAAATAAATAAAATAAAATAAAAAATAAATAAAAATGCACACTTCAAATTCACTTGATGTGCATGAGGGGGCCATGAAATGGTCCTCCATGCTAAGTTTGAATGAAATTGAACAAGTAGATTTTGAGATATGGCTGCACACAGACGTAAAGTACGCGCGTACCTTACACGCGAACGCCGGACGGACAGACATATTTTTTCAATTATGTTTTTTTTTCTTCCAGGCATCTTAAAACGCATAGAAATGATAAAAAAGTCAACTTTTTTTTTTTTAAGTCGCAGAATAGACAGTATAAATATTTGACCCCAGTCGGCTACCTTGACTGAAAAATGCGGAAAATTCATTAAAAAAGGCTGGAAAAGTTGGGGCATTTTTCTTGTGGGTCAAGAGCCTCGTAATTTTAGAGTGTTTCAGTCAGATTTGGACCTTGTGGTTTTGTAGAAGAATTCAGGAATTAATTCCGGGAGTTTCGGAAATTCTGTCGACTAAGCAAGGATAGGTTAGAAAAATTTGAAATTTGAATGAATGTGGGCCTTGACGAACGATCTGAATTAATGTCATGCAATCGAATTCATCGAAGGTATAGATTGGTCGTTGGTGGAACGTATCTGACGAGATGATATGTCCTGCTGCAAATCACGCTCGGAGTTTTTCTCTGTTTTCCCCAATAGATAACGACAGGTTTCGGTTCTGATTAGAGCCCCTGTGCTGATTAACCGCCAGTCCGAGTTGATCACGGAAAAATAATCAGATTTCAAACCTAATCACGATAAAAGTTTTCGAAGATATCTTCAAAAGGGAACAAGTCCATTTTTGCATGAGCCTCGAGTTGCATAAAAGGACTAGCTACCTAAGACTCATCAAGGAATGGACCTGTCCCCTTTTGAAAAGAACTGATTCATTCGTTCCCTCGTGTAGAAAGAGACGTTTCTGTATGATTGAATCAAACAAAAATAAAACTTGCTAACTGCACTGAAAAAAAATCTCGGTGTATTTACTTGGAAAAGGGTAAAATTACCAAGAATTCAGGAATCTATTTGATCCCAGTTTTTTCTTGGTAAAATTACCATTTATGGAATTGGTTATTTTACCGAGATATCTCTGTAAAATTATTGAATTTTCTCGGTAATTTTACAGGAACTTGGGTAAAAACGCCAATATTTTTTATCGACTGTGGTAGAATTACCGAGATAGAATGGCAAAGTTACCGGGAATCGATTACCAATAAGAGTGGTATTCTTACCTATAAAAAACAGTAAAAATACCGGTTTTTAGGTAAGCTTACCAGTCTGTCTTGTTAAAATTACCAATAATTGGTAAAAAAGTGAGATGGTAGAAGTGCCAGCAGACCTTGGTAAAAACGCTGAGATTTTTTTTTCAGTGAGGAATGGACCTGTCTCCTTTTGAAAAGAACTGATTAATTTGTTCCCTTGTGTAGAAAGAGACGTCCCTGTCTGATTGAATCGAACAAAAATAAAACTTGCTAACTGAGAATACTAATCAGTCAGGCAACAGTGAGGACAGTAGAAGAAAACACCATTGCCCAACATCACCTTTCCACGCCAGAACTCCCGAGTCAAATCAGGATTTTTTCGAGACGACGCGGCAGCAGGGAAGGAGGAAGAAGATCTAGGTCACTCTTTGAACTTGAGAGAGTGAACTCCTCTCGTGGGGCCGCGGTAGTGCATTGCTCCCAGAGCACCTGGCTAGTCAACACGTTCGTACTCTACGCTCCGCGATACTCCGAGTTGGTCCGCAGTTGGTTCGCAACAGTTGGTCCGTCTCCTAAACCCTCGAAAATCCGCATCAACCTAGCGATTCTTGTTTGGACCTGGTGGTTTGTGATTCGAGAACCGTGTTCGGGAAGTGCTCTTCGCCGCTCGATTTTGGAATCCTGGTGTTGTGTTAGTGGTTTAAACTGGCTACCTCGGCTCGCGGAAGGACCCGCGGTGAGCTATCGGAGGTCGAAGTGACATGGGTTGACCTCGGTCAACATTTAAGTGGTTCGTGTCGCATCTCCTGGAGGTCGTTCGGTTTCCTGTGAAATTTTGGACTTTGGTGTGCGGGATGAATGTCTCTTTCGAGTCTGGGAAAAGTTGAGCGCGGTTCTGTCGGAGTTTTTCAACCTCTGGAAAATGGGTTGACGTCGCCTTTTTCGGATCGTCTCCTGTGAGATTCTCACCAGTTTTTTTTGGTTGGTCTTGAAAGTTCGTGCAACTGTTCGGAATTTTTTAGAGTAATTGCGATTTTAGTCGAAAGTTCGGAGTCGAAAATTTTGTGTTGGTTTTTTCTTCTCCCGGGTGAAGCGCTCAAAGTGAAGATGAGTGTCCGACAGCTCGGAACTTTTAGCCTAACGAATTTTTAGTTACCTCAAAATTTCACCCTACACTTCGTTACCAAATGGTGCAATCTGCGCATCGACCATGGTCAAGGTGAGGATTTTGGACTCGATTTTTGCTTTCAGTGGTGTTATGACATGATTTTTAAGTCGGTTGGGACGTTCCGGGTAAATTATTCGGATATTAGAATTCAATTTTTTGTGTCTTTCAGTTTTCAATTTTTTTTTTTTTTTTTTTTTTTTTTTTTTTTTTTTAAGTTTCGGTAGGAGGAACAACTCACTTGAAAAAAATCCGTAGGTCGAAAAAAGCCACGTTGGTAGGCTCGTGAGCGAATAGTCGTGTGGTATTGTTAGCGCGTATATTTCCTTCTTCTCCCCTTTTTTCCATTACAAATACTCCCATTTTTTAAAATTATTATTTTTTTATTTCGGGTGATTGTCAATTGTGAAAAACATGATCAGCCTATTTTCACTGCAGAACATACACATTTCTTGATTAATTTTGATGAAAAAGGATACGATACAAAATTTGAATTTTCCTTCCTTTTGTTACAATTATAATTACATATTACAATTCTGAACTGTTGCGAGTCGTCAACAGGAACAGAAAGCAATCTTGCTTCAACGTTGTTCGATATAACTCGCCCAAAAGTAAGGTATCGCTCCTTTAAGTTCATATAGCGCAACTATACCAGCGCGACGGTCGTGGTCTGGTATCATTCATAAATGAAGGCGATTTTTACTTCAGAACATTAATCGGTCGATCTAAGAAATTATTTACGGAATCAGCGACTGCTCAGTGATACTGAAGAGCGTAAAACAGTGCGCCGATTGTGAACTGAGAAAAATGTATCCTAAAAGTAGCAACGTTGCGATTTTCCCGTCAAATGTTATATTTATGGATGAATCCGCCTTTTTATTTGTTCAAATTATTATTGTTATTCGTTGATTTATTTTTCAAAATTCCTGAAAATTTTTTTACGGCAGTTTCAAATGAAACAGATCAAAACTGCGATCTGGAATCACTCGAAAGTGGAGGCGATTCAACTTGTCACACGAAGAAAAATTGAATGTTGATTTGGCATTTGTACCGTTGGAAAATTGTGCGAATTTTACATTTAAAAAAATGCTAACTTAGCACCGAATGTGTTCATTTAACCGTGGAAGTAGTTATCCCAGCATTTTTTTAATTTTAAAATCAGCATTTACATTTATCGCACATTTTTTTTTCAAAAATTATAAATGCTGAAGCAACATTTAATTGTATTTCCATGAAAAATCGACAGATTTTTAAACCATTTTTTTTACCTGATGTTTCGTGATCTCCGGTTTTTTTTTTTTTTTTTTTTTTTGGTCCTCATCTTTCTTTCGATGTGCATAAACAGCATATGGGTTTATATATCAAATGTTTAACTGAGCGTTTTGTTTTTCTGATTTCAGGACACGTTGGGCATGGATGAGGGGGGAGACGGGGGGCCTGCCTGGGACCTGAACACGATCAAGGAGGAGGAGTTTGAGAAGCATGTCGTCTACATCGTCCCCGACAAGCCGGTCGAACCAGAATGTCCCAACAGGGCAGAAGCCTCACTCCCCAGAAACTTGGTCCTCAAACAGTCCCAGTCCCTCAATGATGTAAGTTCAACAATCATTCATGCCATTTGGGCCGAGTTTAACAGAAAGGAACCAAGCCACATCAGCTATTGCCAAATTTAACTGGGCAAGTAATTTTTTTACGAGAGAACTTATGTGCGGTTCCCTTTAAAATTTGTAGGGAATTTGCTACAAACTATGGAGAATTTTCACTGAAATTTGCACAAAAATCCACACAGCCGTTTTCATGTAAAATATTAAATTGCTGAATTAAATTTGGCAATAGCTGATGTGGCTTGGTTCCTTCCTGTTTAACGCGGTCCATTTAAGCCTAGGACTTTAGTTCAGAAATTACCAAAGAAACAGTAGGGCAGCACAACTATAGTATGGAGGGTTGCCACAGTCAGAGAATACTGGGAATGTTGGGGAATTTTAAAAAGCCACGGAAAACCTGAAAACATCAGGGAAAATAACGAAAGTGTCAGGGACAAATTATTAGTTCAAATCTATTAGTTTTCTGGGATGGATTTGACGTTAAGAACAACAAATTTTGCCCGGAAACTATTTCAAATCATGTTTTCTTGACCCTATGGCATATCCTCAATTGTCAGGCAATTTCACTCAGATGTGTCAGGGAATTTCAAATGAAATTCAAGTTCAAATGAAATAGTTTGCAGAAGAAACCTAACCTCGTCAGGATTTTTTTTAGGATTCGTAAAATTTTACCTTCCCACCAAATTTTTTCATTTAATTGAGCGAGGATCCAAAAACCTTGTACGACGAGAAATTCTAAATTCGATGTTTCTTTTACAACAGGTGCTGGGCGTCTGGAGCACGAGTTACATTCCTAGGGGAACCCGCTTCGGTCCCTTCGTTGGCGACGTCTACGCCAAAGACGCAGTTCCTAAGTCAGCAATCAGAAAATATTTTTGGAGGGTAAGTTTCGAATCTCTCCTTCCATTTTACCGTCTCAATTCTTCGATATCTGTCCGCAGAAAGTATGCCTCTTCCATCAACTGTCATTTTCTTGGGCTACTCTCATTCAAGTTTATTTTTATCAAGATCTGAATTAACAATGACTTACAATCTACGACAGCGCCTAGATGCAACAAAAACTACTCTCCGGTCGTCTTTGTTGCATAACCGAAAAACGGAAGGCGCGTCGACCGTCTGCGTGCACCCTATGATCCATTGTTAAAGTCTGTTATGCGGGTTGTTTACGTCTGTTTTGCAGGCGCACGGTTTACATTACTCTAACACCACCTTTAGACGGTAGTTTACTATTTAGTCTTTAGCATTCACGTTTAATTCTAAGTATCTAACACGCGCGTTTGAGCGTGATTTTTGGGCTTCACAAATTTCAGTCAAATTTTAAATCACTGGAATATTTTTTCCACTGTCAAACGCTTGCCATTAAACCACTTAAATCTCATATTTATTAAATAAGTTAGGTATTATTATGCTCAAATCATAAGTTTAAAATTTAAGACAAAAAGGCTTAACATTGCCTCTTGAAAGGCTTTTTTTGTTTTTTAAGTCAAAACTAACAAAGCCCCAAAAACCTTTTGATATTTGAAAGGAGTAAATACTAAACTTTTTCCTAGGGCTATGAATCGACTGATGAGAAATTCGACCCTTCAGTCAAAATCACGTACGGCGATGATACATATAGTCTCTAAAAATTTGGGTTGAGCCACATGTTTCGGGACTTATGTATGAATGGGCCATAAGTAAAAATATGTTTTCTCGTGTTTAAGTATAGAGTAAAGAGTATTTCTCACACAGTCAAGACAATTCACGGTGATGAAGTCCATGCTTAAACCCTAAAAATTTACAATTTTGCAGTAACGCAATTAATTATTTTAACTGTCCCGTGTAAGGGGCACTTGATTGCAAAGCTGCCAACTTCGTTGATCAGGGAGAAAAAATGTATGCGGCTTTTTTAAGATTTATACACCTTCAACTAATTGTTTAAGTCTTATAACAAATGTAATCTTTCGAAGGACTTTAATTCGTCTCAAAATGGTTAAGAGGCAAACAAGTGAGTTTATGAAAAATATGATCGAAGTTGGCAGCTTTGCGCGTTGAATTTTTTCTTAATAACTCTGGTGTTGTTGATGTTTCCTTCTGGACTGTCCCGAAACTTATTCATTTTGTTTTTTGTTTTGTTCTCTTCTCTTCTCTGTCTTTCCTTCCGTGTGCGATTGCGATGTTGCTGGTCAAATTCAGGTCCAAATTCGAGACGACCCTGAAATGTGGCCATATGAGGTATGCTTTTTTACATACAATTGTTTTAATTATGAATTCTCTGCTTTTTGCTTGTTTGTATTTTTTTTTTTTAAATGGCACGCATCGGGTGTGGAAAGCGGGCATATTTAGCAAAAGTCACCTCGGGAGGAATATCAATATTTTTTTTTTGCGATTTCTTGATACTTGAAAATACTGCATCCGTAGTTTAATCACCCGCGTTAGACTTCTCAAATTTAAAAAAAAAAAAAAAAAAAAAAAAAAATAATAATAAAAAAAAAATACTGGAAGTATGAAAGAATGATTGAAAGGATTGAATTTGTCAATGGCTAATCCAGGGACAAGGCATGCCCATTAGAATCGCCTTCAATTTTCACAATATGCAGCCAGTTGCACACCATCTATTTCCTAGCTAATTTGGAAACCGGGCGATCAAAAGCTGTCATTTAATCCCCTCTATTTTCCTTTTTTACTGGATTTCAAATGTAACAACTCGCTTGACGTTATTATTTTAATAGTTGGAAATTTCAAGCACATTGCATGTTAGTAATTATAAAATAGTTGTAAGTTTATCAATGGAGTTGATTAAGTATTAGGGAATCCATTGATTTATTCATGAGAAATTAATAAAATTTAATAAGAAGTCATGTTGACGAACATATTTTAACGATGAGATGTTGATTCTCTGATAATTTACATTCTTGATACATATTTGTCGACTGCTCTCGTCGTAATATAAATGACGTCATTGCGAAGTCATAATTATTTAAAACCATCTAAGAAACTGGACATAGGTATAAATTACTGAAATCTTTCATTTGATAATAAGCGTTTACGTATAAAAGATATGAGAGGGTATCTCTAAACTGGAAAAATAACGAGGGATGCAGAAAAGTCCTCGTAGAAATCGTGGCGAGCGGTTGACACTGAAATAGTTGTCAACTCGCACTTACTGTAGCGAATGTGTAGTGCTGTTTGCATGGAAAAGAATTGAAGGCGTTTTATACGGCCCACTACGTCAGCCGTCACATTCGTCGCTCTTCCACTCGCAACTAATGTATCAAATGGTGTTCAGTGATTGGATCTAAGTCTCATGGCTTTGTTTTGTTTTTGCTTGCAGATTTACGAAGAAAATCAATTATTTTATTACATAGATGGATACGATGTAAGCAAATCAAACTGGATGCGATACGTGAACCCAGCTTATTCCTCTGATTCTCAAAATTTAATTGCCTGCCAGTATAAGGTGAGCATTCAATTTTATTATATAATTACCATACTTAGGAAGAACGCAGTATGAGCCCTCCGGCGTTGCTAAATTTCCTTTTGTAAAATACGAAATTCCTGGAAAACTTGTGGATATTTTTCTACCGATTTTTTTTACAGGATTTCAATCACAATTTAATCTACAAGATCTGAAAATTTCCAGGGGAAATATTCATGACTCCTCTTAAGAATTATCATTTTACCGGAGGAAATTTGGCAACTCTCGGAAAGAACGCTGCATGAGCCCTCAGGCTTTGCCGCATTTCCCTTGATAAAATATGAATGCGTATGGACCTGCTGAAATTTTGTACCTGAGCTAAGTAGGAAATTCATAATTCTCTGTACTATCAATTTGACCATGATCTTCTGACAGAAGACTTTTTCTTTAAATTTCAAGTCTTTCCACAGGTATTGCCGGTCTTTAATTATATTGCTCTGCTTTATTTTCTAAGGATTCTGTTTTTGTTTTTTCCAGATGAATATTTATTTTTACACTATTCGGCCTATTTTACCTAATCAAGAGCTCTTAGTGTGGTATTGTCGTGAGTTCGCGGAGAGGCTCAACTACCCACTCACTGGTGAACTGATGATGCAAAAAATATGTAAGTTTACATGAATAACTTTCCTACTTACTAACTAAGTAATTAACTCCCAACTAAACGACCCTCTACATAATTTTTCTTTTGATGCAATCCACAAAATTTGAAGTTCTCTGATAGCAAATTTCCGCAAGAAAGTGACGAACACTCAGAAAGGTTGCAACTATAGGAAACAAGGGTCTACATTGAATAGTAACTCGGTAATTAACTAATAAATTTACGAGAGTAAATTTCGAAAATTTTCCAAAAAATCGAACATTATTAACTCAGGCTATCAGGATGAAGTTTGGTCGGCGACATGAAATGTTATTCAAATGCTGAAACTTCCTACCTTTTTCGAGAGATGAAGGCTTTTAATTTTATGGCCAGCAATCAACACAGCTTTTTTCTACAATTTTATGCTTTTTGATTTCAGTGAAATCCGATGAGGGCTATCACAGCAACGGTTGTACAGATGAAGCTTTCACCCCACCAGAAGACTCGAGTGACTCCGACGATAGCGATAATAATTATGTGTTAGATTTTAGGTAAGTTGCTTCACATTTCTTGAATAAAAATTCCTCCCTTAGATGAGTGACTGCACCATAGTCCGCTGGTGCACATTCGTCGCATTCACCCAAAGCTCCTTCAATTTCGTTGGGTATGCAATTTGATCTCCGGAGAGTTAAAATAGTTGCTCGCGGTCAAGGAGCCAAACACATCCATGACCGAATACCTTTCCCATAAGTACTCACGGAAGCTATTTTTATACTGAGTCAAATCAAAATAATACAAAAACACAAAATCACAAAACAAATAATCATTCTGATTCTTAAAATGAAAATTTGTTTTGCTGTATTAACAGCAGTTAACAACTCGAAAGAATTTGGATCATACATGTGATTTAAAAAGATAATTTTTTCGAAGCTGATTTAAACATTCTATTCTTAACTAATGCATATCTCAATTCCACACAAACCCCTCATTCACTGGAAAAAAAAGAAACACATTTGATCTAGAGTCCAGACTCCTAAACACATCTACAAGAAAAATTACCCTTGATTCAATCAGAATCCAGCTTAAATCAAGAACCAAGCCTCTTAATTTAAGCGGATTTCGTTTCGATTCACGCAAAAATCCGATTGAATCAAGAGTATTTTTTCTTGTCAATGTTTTCAAGGTGGACTCTAGATCCAATGTATCTTTTTCCAGTGCACTGCCTCAAATGGGTAAATATTGACAATCGATGGAAAACTGAAATAAAGAGAAGTCAAAAAGCTTTCACAAAAGGTACATGGGCCGGCGACTTAAACGCAGGGTAGTAAAAACACCGGCAAAAATAAGATCAATAAGCTTTTCTTTTCCAGTGCTTAACCAGAGAACAGGACACTAAATTTGGATCTTTTTCTGTTCCAGTAAAAAACCAAAAGAGAAGCAGGCCCTGAAGACTATCCTCGAGGAGCCCAAGGCGGACAAACAGGAGACCGTCGTCCAGACGATCATCAACGACCAGATCCAGGACCGCAACGAGTTCCGCAACGTCAAGATCAAGATGCCCCGGATGATGTACTCGCACTACACCAAGGACGACCTGCCCGCTGAGACCCCCGTCCCACCCTCACCACCCCCCTCCCCCTCGNGGACACGCTCATGATCGTCGAGTCCCCCACCCCCTCCTCCTCGCCCCCATCCCCCGAGAAGAAGTACTACGAACCTCCCCACGAGCAACCCCACCAAGTCCCCCACCAGCCGACCTCCATCCTGGAGAACATCCTCATGCGCAGCAAGAACGAAAGGATCAAGAGGGACTCGGGCATTATCTCAAGGCGCAACTCAGCGACGCCGCCCCCGTCATCCCCCACGGAGATGGCTTACTCCTACAAGAAGTCCCAGCGATACGGGAACCTCCCCGTCTCCCCGGACTCTACAGCCCACTCCCTGAAACCAGCATCGCCCTCCCCGGCGTATGATCTCCCCTACTCGACGCCCAACTACTATCAGCCATACACGACAGTCATCAGCTCCAACACGCAACCGATCTCACCGCAGCCCTCCTACTCCCCGCCCACCTCCTCCGGGATGCACTACCCCAGCTCCACTATGCATAACCTCCTGACGCCGCTGCCGCCCCTTCAGCACGGGATGATACCCCGCCAGCCACTCTCACCTCCTGATTCCTTGTCGCCCGACGAGGGTTCTTGTGGGAGCCCCATGAGCCCCAACAGCCAAGGGAGGGGATACAGGTCGCTTCCGTACCCGCTCAAGAAGAAGGATGGGAAGATGCACTATGAGTGCAACGTTTGTTACAAGACGTTCGGCCAGCTTTCCAACCTTAAGGTCCATCTCCGCACGCACTCTGGTGAACGCCCCTTCAAGTGCTCCGTTTGCACCAAGAGCTTCACGCAATTGGCGCATCTTCAGAAGCATCATTTAGTTCATACAGGTGCGTTATTTTATCTCGTTGTGATTTTGATAGTATTCGTCAAGATATAAAATAAAACCCACAAAAATATGGCTTTTTTGAATACAACATAAAAGAGTAAAAAATG
Organism: Bemisia tabaci; assembly: GCF_001854935.1. NCBI lineage: Eukaryota > Metazoa > Arthropoda > Insecta > Hemiptera > Aleyrodidae > Bemisia > Bemisia tabaci. The sequence continues at coordinate 2,258,626 of NW_017547881.1, forward strand.
GACAAACAAGGATAGGTAGTCAGAACACTTCGAGGTGTTACAGGCTCATTTTCAGCTTTATAAACTAATAAAATTGCGACTAAAAACGAGCCTGTATCGGCTCGAAACGTTCTGCCTTTTCAAAGTTTTGATGTTTTTAGCGTTGTTCACCCACTTCCTACTTATTCTCTGATGTATTTCTGAATGTATGACACCCGGGTAGAGCACTGCAATGAAATTATTGTAGAGGGAATTGAGATCTATTGCAATAAAATTGGGATTTTTTCATCATGAAATTGCGATATTTTTACATCGTTTAGCCGCTAAATGCAGATCTCAAACGATCATTAAAATGAGTTACATGGGCAGTTTGCGATGTAATGAAAAAGTGGAGCTTCAATTTCATTGCGATAAATTTCAACGAGAAGTTTCCCTTCAATTAGTGGATAGGCAACAAACGCAACACTCCGATGCGGTAACAAGTATTTTACCATGCACGTGCTTATTGTTTAGAGTTTTTGAACACTTGCACGCTTCAAAAGTTGACAATATTTTCTTGAGAAAAGGATCAGTTTCTTACTGACGAGTCAAGTTTTTTTCCTTTTCTTCTTTTTCTTCTTGGAACTGACTGATCAGTGATTTAGTCCTTAGCATCAGCACTGATTGTATTCTCAAAGGAAGCGAGATACTATTTCAATAAGAGATAGATAGCAAGTTACACACTATCCAATAAATTCCTCTCTTGATAGGTTTGCTAAGTTTTCGAGAACTAAAATTGCTTATCGTTTTTGTTTTTCCAGGCGAGAAACCACATCAATGTGATATCTGCAAGAAAAGGTTCAGCTCGACTTCAAACTTGAAAACTCATCTAAGGCTACATTCAGGCCAGAAACCTTATGCCTGTGATCAGTGTCCTGCCAAATTCACTCAGTTTGTTCACTTAAAGCTCCACAAAAGGCTCCACACAAACGAGCGCCCCTACACATGTCAGGGATGCAACAAGAAGTACATCAGCGCTAGTGGCTTAAGGTAAGAAATTGTTAACGTGGTGCACTTGATCATGATGAAAAACTAGTATTTAAAAAATCTGTAATTGGAAACCCTTTTGTATGATTTATAAATAAAAATTAAGTACCTGCATAGAATTCAATCACTATTAACAACGAAGTTGGTAATGAGTTTTTAAAATCAATTTACTTGAAAGAGCTCTTCTTTTTTAGCATGGCTACTTATGTCATGCTTTTTTCAAGTCTTTTTAAAAAAATCCTCTTGAATTTTTTTCCTATCCATTCATGAGTACTTAACTTGCTCTTATACTCATATTATGACTCGAAACAAAGCGAGAATGATTAAGAAAAATTTTGTATCATAATTTATGAACTTCATCACACTAATATTCAAATATGTAACAATACCTACCTACTTATTACTTTCTGAAATCTGTGACTAACTTTTTCGTCTTGCCCTCTAATTTTCAGGACTCACTGGAAAACAACATCCTGCAAGCCACATAACTTAGACGAAGAGTTGGCATTTGCTAGTTACTGTGATTATGTCTCATCAGACGGAAGTTTGGGTAAGCATTTGTCTTCTCCCCTCATTCTAAGTTTACACAGATCGTAAGACTAGTCTACTGACTGATTTGGTCTACTTTTTTTACTTGGCTGTTGGAAGCCTTTAATTTTTGAGCCTGAATTTGAGTTTCAATTTGAATATTTTTTGACTATCAATTTTTAGGAATATATTAATATTATTTACACAATTGAGGCATTGGATGCAAAAAGGGCACTTCTCGGTTGCAGTGTTTTAGAGTCAGTTCATTCATTGTAAGGAGAGTGAATGCATCCATTTCACTAAAATTTTTACTGAATAGGTATTCCAATGATTCTACAATTTTCTATGGAAAGAATTCTGGAAAAATCACCCATTAAAGTCTTCTCCGAGGGATTAATTAGCAACAGAGATTCTGAAACACTGCAATCGAGAAGTGCCCTTTTTGCATTCAGTGCCTCAATTTACAGGATAAAAAAAAGCATTTTAATTTTTGCTTCATTAAAGAAAAAAAGGAGAAAAAAATTACTTTGGAATTAAAATTCTTTTTGCACTCGATGAGTTTACAAAACTAAATTTGATGATAATTTTGAAGTTGACAGTTCAATCCTTGAGGAAAAAAAGAAAAATCCTTCGTGTTATTTTCTCTTTCATACTCTAAATTGGGTGCCATCTGAAATGCTGAGCTAATAAATTTTAATTTTAATTAATTTTAACTGCTGAGGAAATTTTAGCTAATTTTTTTTTTTTTTTAATGTCACAGCTGGCAGCCTTGAAAAAGACAGTCATGACCTGGACTCCTTGGATGGTTACGAGATGAACCACATTCCACAACAATCAATGCTCCACCACTCATCCCATCACCTATCGTCACAACCAACCCCACATCATCTCTCCCCTCAGCCCACGCCGCAACCCCAGCCGCAATCTCAACTGTGCCTCAATAGCAACGGGGAGCCGCAGCGACCCTCAGTTATAGAAAGCTCACAACTGCACATCATAGAGTGTACCTGAACAGCTTAAAGTACACGCTTTTTTGGATTGGCGGGTTATTGTCTAGTGGTAGACGTTTCACACTCTCACCAAAAGTACCTGACATTACGCTAAGTAATCTATCCACCGTTAAAGGACTGGCAGAAATGTTGAAAACTCAGTGAGCCTTTTCTCTATATGGACTAAAAGCACAGTTTGAATTCAAATTGCAGGGAAAGCCAGCAGTTGCTGTGTATAGTTCATCCAGTTTCCTTGAAAATATTTAAGTTAGTGAAGTTTTGACTGTTAAAGTTAAGTGACCATTTTTTGTAAGACTTTTAAGTAAATATGATTAAATCAGCACCTGTATTTCTTCGGTGAATTGGTGACCTTTGGTTGATTTTGTGCTTATTTAACATTGTATGGAAGCAGGCTTGTCCTCGTAGATCTCAAGGATGGATCAAAATAATTTCTGATCAATCCAGAAATTCGATCCTTGGAAAAGGATTCATGCTTTTATAGACAAATTTTATGAATATAGACAAATATTTTTAGAGCAACGAATAAAAAATGAATAGAAACTACTTATCACTTTAAGACTGATTGCTATAATGATCAACTCTATGATTCTTGAAAAACGATTATGGCGCCAAAGTAGGTAATTTGGAGGATAAATTAATTTAATTAATTTTTTATGTATTTCATGCTCTTCTGGCAATTTTTGAGCCTATCAAATTTCATCTCCCAAAAATGTTTTAATTGACCTCACGTGGTATGAAATGTTTTAACTGCTACAAGCTGTAAAAGCTAATTATACACTGTGCTTTGTGATTTTTGCTAAAATCTCCACAAGGTGGACTTTCCTGATCAGCCAAATAATTCACTACAACTTTTCATGCACTCAAGTTTGTAGTTTTATTTCGTTGAAAATTGGCATTTATTTTATTTTCTTTGCATTTATGCGATGTGTTTATTTTTTTGCGCAAGTTTGGAGTGGTTATTTCCGCTTAAGGACGTGACTTTAGAAAGTTGATTAATTTATTTTCGTTAAGAATTTCACAGCTATTTCTTCTCCTATTCTTGTGCCGGTAGCCATTTTTCTAGGGTTCTACTTACCCATTCTTTTAATTAAGGCCAAGTAAAAATTAACTTTTTGTGTTCAAGTCAGCATAAAATGTGATCATTCAATTTTTAAAAGCACAATCCACTATTTTAAGGAAAAATTTGGATATTTCACTTTGAAAATATTTGGTCTGCATTTCATTTGAGTCCACTGTTGTTCAGGCCTGAAATGCAATGCAGATTTTTTTCTTTTGAGTGATTCAAAGATACCAACTTTATCTCAGGGCATCATGTCTCTAGGTACTCTATGTATATCAGATAAATTAATCTATTTGCCCGATTTTATCCTGTCTGTTCTTCCCCTTAAATGTTCTGTTTCCCAAATAATCTATAATATCAGTTACGAATTTTTAAAAATATTTTAAAGTGTCTGAAGTTCGATGCGCTACTTTCAGCTTGTAATTATGTAGCATACCTTGTAAATATGTAAATCAGACTTCTTCATCCTTTTCTCTAAGAAAGTTTCAAACAGACTACTTACATTAATTTCTATCGTTGAATTTTATTCTCATTTTACAATTATGTTATTTTTTTCCTCCCACGTTCATAATTTGGCATTAATTTTCTGCCTTTGTACCCTTCCCTTGTTTGACAAGTCTAAATTATCAGTTTTGAAAATTCTGTCTTTTTTCATCTCAAGTTATATTGTCAAATTGGAAGTAAAGACACTTAAAATTGCATGCTTGACTTTTAAGCTGAGGTGGAAGATTTGTTGTCGTGATTCTCGCACCTAATTTCAGGAGATTAATGACTACTCATCTTCTGTTGCTCTTTACAAGTTAGCTGACTGATTTGTCAAGAAATCAGTCCGATTTTAATGCTTCAAAATAAAGAATAAGAATATATTTAACCATTAAAGTATTGAGTCAGCCTACGCACATATTATCGGAGTAGGTATAGTAGCAAATGGCTTTTTCTCAACTTGTTGAATCTAGCTTCGTTGATATTAATGATTTAAGTCAAGACTACCATCTTTAGTTACTTACTTATCTTCCAATCTGACAGTTTAAAGAGAAACCACTCAATGAGGTATGTTCCAATTTGCAAAAAAAAATTTGACAGTTTCGCCAAAGATTGGCAATTCTCATTCTATCTTACCCAAAGAGCTCAGAGTAACCAGTCCAAACATTCACCCCGCAGCTTCTTTCATTTATTTTTTAGATTCAAAGTCTTGGCTGACTTTCTATCATGTTAAGTGATACTCAGTAAGTGTAGGTGTTCACAGAAGTGAACCACATCGACTGTTAAGTTAGATTTCGCTGTGGAATCACAGCCTGTAGCAATAAACGAATATTTGACAAATTAATTGAAGATTGAAAAAAAAACAATCTAGACTGCTTCGCAATGATCTGATTAATATACTGGCCCGCACAAGCGGGCGGGAGTTTGGGTGAACTGTAGCATTCCTAAATTTTAATTTTTTTGTTTTTAGTTTTAAATAAAATCAAACTGGTCGGATAGGTAAAACTTTTACGACTCGGTGGTTTGATCTTATTCTCCGATTTCTGTGATATAATTTTAATTGTACATACTAGTTTTACGTCCTGAGCGTAAGTGGTATTCTGATAAAAAAAGTACGTGTAAAATTAGGGAGATTATTTATGCATGTATGAGATGTATTTTTGCATTTTATAAATAGTCATTACATTATGTACAACTAGAGTTTTTATCTTATCGTTAGACTTTGTAACGAGTTTAAATTATTTGTGCTCAACTGTAAACAAATATGAATGTTCAATCGAAACAAAAACAAAAACGTTTGCATTTAGAAACGGTTTTGTTGAATAAAATTTGAAAATGTAATCACGTGTGTTTTCACTCATGGACCCTGGCCTTTTTGAAAATAAACATTGAATAAATTTCACGTCATTTAGCGACGCCCCATGAAAGGATGACGGTAGGGCATTAACTAAGAGATGTAGCATTGTCAGTTGCCCTATAACTTCTGGGAGGATAGGCACATGTGACGTTCGGGTGTCGCAGAACGCCAGAGCATGTTGTTGGAGCAACTTTTATGTAAGGGCACAAACATTTTCACTGAATCTGGATGAGGATAAAATTAATTTTGAGGGGGTGAAATTTACTTTGAACAGGGCAAAACTTTAAGGAATCCAATACAATTCACTCAAAATGTCTATGGACAGGATAAATTTTAAAAATTTAGAGGAGGGGCGATTAAGCTTGTAGAACTTCCCTGAATTTCATTTATCATTAAAAGCAAAAGAATTGGGCCAAGCTCAATAGAGATGCATCATGTCGAATCAAGCTTGAAATAAAACTCAAACATTAGTTACAAGTGAGCTTTCATAATGAAAATATACACTTTGTTTCTCACTTAAATAAAGAGAAAATACAAAGAACAGAGCAGTTTGTAACTTTTTTACATATTATAAACTCAAACTTAAGGGCACATTTTAACAGCAATTTCCACGTTCAAGATCTCTTTTCTTGACTTTGGATTGTTAGCAGGAGAAATTTTGTAACTAGTTGAATTCTAAACTTCTCAGATCATTTTGTTTCTAAGATTAGACTTGGTGCATCGCTGATAAACTATGTCCACTTATGAATCTAATTTGACTGATTCTCTTCTTTAAATCTTTCTCTTTTGTTGAATAAGTCAAAATGGTTGGTACATAGCAGAAACTGTGATCAATAATTCAGAATTTCTGATTCAACCAAAGAGACAATGATTACGTGTCCCATCTTACAGTTTCAATGAGATGACTAAAAATTACATATTATTAGTAAATTGTGAACTGGCTTTATTGATAATAGATTTGACACATTAAATCTCATTAATTAAAGCATCAACTCACTGAGTAAAAATTTTCTATTTTATTTTCCAACAGAAAAAAAAAGAAAAAGAAACAGTGTAACTTCTCTAATAATTATTCATGCCTCTACCAATTCCATTTTTTGGGAGTCTAACATTGCAAAACAGCTTTTCTTTGCTCAACGTACGGGACTTAAAGTGCGCAAGTCCATGACCAACATTGGCGCCAACAGAGGACCATGATCCTATTTCCTTGGACAGATTGTTATGCCACCTTCACCTTCAGTGACCGACTTGCTCGACTTAAAGGCCATACCATTAAGAGTTGTATTTACAAGAATTCCAATAATTTCCTTTAAATTTCCCTTGAGAAACTATACCTCTCATTTTTTATTTATATTATTTGCCTCTTTAAAGCAAGAAGCAAACTTGAACTTCAGGAAGCAACATATTGATTGCTAAAGTGCAGGACCAAGTATCTTCATTTGTGATGTTGTAGACTTTTATTAGGAAAGCTAGTCGCAACTTAATTTCTTGAAAACTTCCATGACTTTCCTTTCCTATTAGCTGGATATTCTATGGAAATTTCAAGATACCTATATACTTAACTTTTTCTTTTTTAAAAAAAAATAACATAGAAGCAGAGATTTTGGAACATCCAGATAGAGATATGCAGTTTTGCACTTTAGGCATCAATACCATGCAATGGTCAAGTTTTGGGATGGTTAATGCCAGTCTCCTCATGCAGAGATGATTATGAACAAGAAACAATTGAGTATGAGGTTCAGCATTCAAGTGATTTACGCCGCAAAGTTTTACACAACAACTCCTATTGGTGGCTGCATATGTGAGGTTCTAAAAAAGATCGTTTTCGTACTGAGAGACAATTCAATCACAATATCTCTTCTCCTATTATATTAGGTCTCACATTGAAGACAATTTAGGGGAGCGAAAGAGTTGCACAATTACAAAAATAAGTAACAGAGAATTAAAAATTCTATCTACAAAGACATATACAAACAGGTGATTGGGGTGCCGATTTTGCTTCAACTCCTTTCTTGCTCTGACGATTGCTGATTTTCTTTTTCAGCCTTCTCCGCAAGCAATGATCTTCTCTTTATCTCAAATCCAACTAAAATGGCTGTAATGGCAAAACCTTGAGCTCCGACACGGCAACGCATCATAAGCTGAGACAATCGCTTCCGTCCGGTGACCATGGCATATAACCCAACGGAGATGGCTGCCACTGTGGCAAGAGTTCCTGAAAGAAATGAAAAAATCAATATGAGATCAAATTAGAGCTTATCTAAACAAAGGAATGGGTCAGTTGGACGTATGTATGCTAAAGGGAACCAGAGATAGATAGGGAAGAAAGAGTGTGCTCATTATTTAAGGGCCAGAAGAATGAATGGGAATTATAAGGCGCCAGTAATGTCAGCAGTGACAAATTCAGGATCAGAATCAACGACAGGAGTCTTCAACTCATGATCCCTGTCCAAAACGATGCTGTCACATGTCCACGGCTCATGAGTTAGCATATTTTGGCGTTCAGTTCCTTTTGATTTAATGTAATTTCCCACTTGTCTATTTTGCCTAAAAGAATCACGCCCACTTTTCCATATTGTTTCTTATGCAGCTTTAACGAGCACATATCACTTTTCTCACCCATCTCTGGTTCCTTTTAGGATAAATACGTTGAATTAAGCCTTTCACAGAATTATGTTTTGAAAGGTGAATCTCTCTTTGACGCAGGTTTGGATCCATTTGAATGCACCAGTCAGTTCCAATCCCCTGCATCCCTCAAGGACACAAAATCAGTGGCTGAGGTTGGAAGATGCGTATTAAAAGTGGATTCCAATGTTAGAAGTCTTCATTCATATTTTATTTCTTAAAAGAGAGACGACGATTACAGTTTTTACCTACACTTCATGTAACTTTTCGGCTATAGTTCAGTCTATGGACCGTTCCCTCCAGTTACTTAGATTAGGTAATGTTAGGAACTAATTAGCTATAGTTTGTAAAATGGGTCATGTAGTCTCTAACAGTAAAAATAAATTTTCTGCACTTACTTTGAAAAAATGTCATAAATGAGGGCTAAATTGGGAGCAGACATACATTCAATTACCTAGTCGCCAATTCTCCAATGTCATATAATAATAATAATAATAATAATAATAATAATAATAATAATAAATATGTATATTTCACTTCAGTTTACATGAATAGCACAGCCAGTTTTATAAAAATTTCATAAAAAATAAAAACTCATCCCACCACCCTTTAAGAAAGAACTTGTGGTGGGTGGTGCAACCAAGGAAAAACAACACAACCAAAACAACGTAACTATAATCACAGACATATGTTAAAAGTTAAGAGAACATTTCTTGAATTTGAAAATATCAAATAAATATACCTAATGAATTGGTAAACTTTGTCCATAACATTGAGTATTACAGATGCATTGAACTTCAGACCTCTGTTTCTTGGTTCAAACATGACGTGACTTGGTGCATTTCTATTCCACTTTCTCTAAACTGACACAAATTTAAATTGCAAGACTGCAAGACAATATCAAACCAGCAATACTGAGGCTAAACATTGAAATTTTCATATCCCTCGCTCACAGACCAGTGATCCTCTTCTTTCAGCGTTGACTCCGAATAAGTTTTCACACTTCAACGGAGTAAGTAAGTCCGCAATCACATATCTCGTTTGCGGTGTCTAAAAATCTCCGCCTCTGAGATATATTTTTTACGGAGAACAAATTGACATCATTCCTTGAGGTTTTTGCAGTATTTTCTTCACACAGAGTAGAAAAATCACAGCAGTTTCAAAAAATTGCCACATTGTAGTTTTCCGTTTAGAAAAATAAAGTATGACAGGTAGTCTGCGACATCGCAAACCAAGTTATGTGATTGCCGACTTACACCGTCGACTTCCTGATTATGATACAAGATCAGCTATTTTCAATTTAGCATAGTAGTATCAATAGGAATTGTATCAATACAAGACTGAAGATAGTAGATCTTCTGTCTCAATCTGGAAAAGAGTAAACTTATTTGGCGTGGACTCTAAATCCAAAGAAGGGGTTGATTATGATTCTGCGGCACAACAGTTTCAAGCTCTCTGGTCTTGAAGTGATGCAATAGAGAGAAAAAGGACATACCTATGGGTACAAAGGGATTTTCTTTGCATTTGGTCACAATCTTTCTCCATCCTTCTCCAGGAAGTTGCTCAGTTGCGGCTCGCTTTTTATCTAGAAGCTCACGAAGCTGAATCCATTCTAGTTGTTCTGGGCTTATGTTAGAGTCGTTTGACATATTGGGGATGAGCGTGGGTGAATGAGCGTTGGAATATGTATTCGAGGAGCACTTTAATCGGTAGGAACAGTCACTTCTGACAGCTGTGGATTAGCTTGAAAGGTGCAATTAAAAATAGATTCGCGCTAAGCCGTGAAATTTTCTCCAACACATGAATAACTCAAACTGATAACAGCGCAGAATACAAACAATGGCGTAACGTAACCTCAAAAGCAAAACACTGGTGATTTCTAGAATTGTCCGTGTTCCAATTATTCCATCTATCAAATAAAAGGAATTTTCATGGCAAATTCTGAACCAGACATTATGATTGGGCTAGACGAATTTAACGAAATATGGCGGGGATTTCAAATAATTACGGATATCCTGTTATCACTGCGTGTGTTTCCAGTAAGCAGAGTTACATGCCATACAAATTCTATTAAACCGGAAATGTATTAAATTTTTTCGGCATGAGCACCTCCGCAAGACGCCTTGGGCGTTTTTCATACCCCATTTTTTAATTCACACATTTGAATGCACTGACGAAAATTCTCGGCGTTTTTACCAAGGTCCGTTGGTACCTTTACCATCTCACTTTTTTTTACCAATTATTGGTAATTTTACCAAGACAAACTGGTAAGCTTACCTAAAAACCGGTATTTTACTGTTTTCTTCAGGTAAGAATACCACTTTTATTGGTAATCAATTCCCGGTAACTTTGCCATTTTATCTCGGTAATACTACCACAGTCGATAAAAAATATTGGCGTTTTTACCAAGGTCCAGTAAAATTACCAAGAAAGTTCAATAAATTTACCGAGATTTCTCGGTAAAATTATCAATTCCATAAATGGTAATTTTACCAAGAAAAAACTGGGATCAAATAGAAACCTGAATTCTTGGTAATTTTACCCTTTTCTTAGTAAATGCACCGAGATTTTTTCTTCAGTGAATGCATTTAAAAGCACCATTCTTGACCTATCATCGTTTCATACGCATACGATGGCGGAGCAACGTAATGTGTCGTGCCGCATGATGATATTTGAAAGTGGTATAAAACGCCTTCAATTTCGTATGATACCGCACCAGACGCATGAGCCCGATAAGTTGTATGGGATTTTGATGGGGGAAAATGAAGGGGAATTTAAAAGCTGTGAAAAGTTAGTTCCCAGTTTAGAGGTTTTATTAATCTATGATGAGTGAAAAGAAGATGATATTTTGATTCACGGTGCAAAACAATGACAATGTATTTCACTTATCGACGGAAAACACCTCACGTTCAATACGTATACATTTGCTATTGTATATACTTCTTTCTTTTTTTCTCTTAAAATATTCTCTAAATACTTAATTTATAGAAGAGGAAGTTGCCGGCGACTGCACGAGAGGATCATCTTAGATATGACAGAGTCACTCAAATGGTTTCTTAAAAAGACTAAGATAGTTATATTTTCGAGTAAAATATATTTCAGAGTAAGAAACAATCCAATGCCAAAGCTCAATTTTTTCTCCAGAAATCGAATAAAAAGTTAATTTGCCTCCCAGGCCAAATGTGAAAGAATAAGTAAGGATAATAGTAAAAAAGAAAACGAATCCAAAATCGTTATGTCTTGCATACTGCCGCACTGAGGAAGAACTTCTCGCAATACTTCAGGCGCACGTTGCCAAATTTCCTTAGATGAAAAGCAAATTCGGTGGGAAAATCGGGGATATTTTTCCTCTAATTTGTAAGACAATTATGTTTTCAATTTAATCTAAAATATGGACGGTGTAAGTCGGCAATCACATAACTCGTTTGTGGTGTCTGAAAATCTCCGTCTCTATGTTATTCTTTTAAAGGAGAACAAATTGACATCATTACTTGAAGTTTTTTAGTCCTCGCATGGAAAGGAGAATCACGGCAGTTTTAAAAAATTGTCGTTGAATAGTTTTCCGTTTAAAAAATAAAGTACGAGAAGAAGTCTGCGACGTCGCAAGCCAGGGTTGTATTTCGCAAAAAGATAATTTTTGCAGAATAAATAAATATTAAAAAGCAGGAATAATTTAACTAAATAATAAAAGGATCTCAAATCGACATTATAATGCAAACAAATTTAGAGAGTCTCGTCATGTAAATACAGAAGATTCGAAAACGCCTTCAATTGAAGCGTTATGCCTCACGCGTTCCGGAGAGTTCAAATCGTTGTATCCCTGCGCCTTAGCAAGGCGATGGAAGCTTAATATTGTAGTAGTGTCCGCGCGTTGTTTTCCGGTTTTCTTGTGCCGCTACTGTAGTTTCGACCGATCAGGCCGCAGTTTAAGGGCGCGAAACCCAGGATTGTACTACGCAAATGGATAGTTTTTGCAAAATAATTAAAAATTAAAGAGCAGGAGTAATTTAACTAAATAATAAAAGGAACTCAAATCTACAATAGACTGATAAAAAATTTGGAAGCTCTCGTCCTGTAAAAACAGAAGATTCGTAAACGCCTTCAATTGAAGCGTGATACCTCATGCGTTCCGGGGAGTTCGTATACTTGTATCCCTGCGCCTTAGAAAGGCGATGGAAGTTTAATGTTGAAGTAGCGTCCCCAATAATTGGTTTTTCGGCTTTCCTGTGCCGCCAGTGCAGTTTCGACCGTTAAGGCCGGAGTTTGAGGGCGCTTAAGCGAGGATTTTATTTCGCAAAATGATAATTTTTGCAAAATAATAAAAAATTAAAACGCAGGAATAATTTATCTAAATAATAAAAGGATTTCAAATCGACAATATAATGCAAATAAATTTAGAAAGTCTCGTCATGTAAATACAGAAGATGCGAAAACGCCTTCAAATGAGGCGTCATACCTCACGCGTTGCGGAGAGTTCAAATAGTTGTATCCCTGCGCCTTAGCAAGGCGATGGAAGCTTTATATTGAAGTAGTGCCCCATCGTTGTCTTCGGTTTTCCTGTGCCACTACTGTAGATTCGACCGTTCAGACCGTAGTTTAAGGGCGCTAAAGCCAGGAATGCATTTCTCAAATAGAAAATTTTACCAGAATAATTAAAAATTAAGAATCAGGAATAATTTAACTAAATAACAAAAGGAACTCAAATCTACAATAAAATGCTAACTAAGTTTAAGGACGCTAAAGCGAGGGTTGTATTTCGCATATGGATAGTGTTTGTAGAAGAATTAAAATTAAGGAGCAGGAGTAATTTAACTGTATAATAAAAGGAATCAAATATAAAATATAATGCAAAAAAATTTGGAAAATCTCGTCATGTGAATACAGAACATTCGAAAACGCCTTCAAATGAGGCGTCATACCTCACGCGTTCCGGAGAGTTCAAATAGTTGTATGCCTGCGCCTTAGCAAGGCCATGGAAGCTTAATATTGAAGTAGCGTCCCCGCGTTGTTTTTTTTATTTTCCTGTGCCCCTCTGTAGTTTCGACCGTTAAGGCCGTAGTTTAAGGGCGCAAAAGCCAGAGTTCTATTTCGCAAATGGATACATTTTGCAGAATATTTAAAAATTAAGGAGCAGGAGTAATTTAACTAAATATTAAAGGGAACTCAAATCGAGAATATAATGCAAACAAATTTGGAAAGTCTTGTCATGTGAGTTCAGAAGATTCGAAAACGCCTTCAATTGAAGCGTGATACCTAACGCGTACCTTAGTGTTCAAATAGTTGTATTTCTGCGCCTTAGCAAGGCGATGCAAGCTTAATATTAAAGTAGCGTCCCCGCGTTGTTTTTCGGTTTTCCTGTACCACTACTACAGTTTCGACCGTTCACGCCGTAGTATAAGGGCGCGAAACCCAGGATTGTATTTCGCAAAAAGAAAATTTTACCAGAATAATTAAAAATTCAGAAGCAGGAATAATTTAATTAGATATCAAAAGGAACTCGAATCTACAATAAAATGCAAAAGGCTAACGTAGTGTAAGGGCGCTAAAACCAGGGTTGTATTTCGGAAATGGATAGTTTTTGCAGAATAAATAAAAATTAAAAAGCAGGAATAATTTATCTAAATAATAAAATGATTTTCAAATCGACAATATAATGCAAGCAAATTTAGAAAGTTTCGTCATGTAAATACAGTAGATGCGGAAACGCCTTCAATTGAAGCGTTATGCCTCACGCGTTCCGGAGAGTTCAAATAGTTGTATCCCTGCGCCTTAGCGAGGCGATTGAAGTTTAATATTGAAGGAGCGTCCCCGCTTGGTTTTTTGACTTTCCTGTGCCGCTACTGCAGTTTAGACCGTTCAGGCCGTAGTTTCAGGGCGCGAAACCCAGGATTGTATTTTGCAAAAAGAAAATATTACCAGAATAATTAAAAATTAAAAAGCAGGGATATTTTAACTAAATAATAAAAGGAACTCAAATCTACAATATAATGTATAATAATATGGAAAATCTCGTCATTTAAATACAGAAGATTCGAAAACGCCCTCAAATGAAGCGTGATACCTCACGCTTTCCGAAGTGTTCAAATAGATGTATGCCTGCGCCTTACCAAGCCGATAGAAGTTTAATATTGTAGCAGCGTTCCCTCTTGGTTTTTTGGCTTTCCTGTGCCGCTATTGCAGTTTCGACCGTTCAGGCCGTAGTTTAAGGGCGCTAAAGCCAGGATTGTATTTCGCAAAAAGAAAATTTTACCAGAATAATTAAAAATTCAGAAGCAGGAATAATTTAACTAAATAATAAAAGGATCTCAAATCGACATTATAATGCAAACAAATTTAGAAAGTCTCGTCATGTAAATACAGAAGATTCGAAAACGCCTTCAAATAAGGCGTCATACCTCACGCGTTCCGGAGAGTTCAAATAGTTGTGTCCCTGCGCCTTAGCAAGGCGTTGGATGTTTAATATTGAAGTAGCGTCCCCGCTTGGTTTTTCGGTTTTCCTGTCGAAGTAGACGATGATAAAACGGTACATATCTTAATGTGTTATTTCCAAAAACAGCGTATCTGTTCAAGGATGAAAAATATTAAGTCATTTAAAGTCTGTTTAAGAGCTGTTACGTATGTTAATTAGCAAAAAGAAGGGGCTACGGAAGGATTTAAAATACTCGACCCCCCTCTTTCTTGCTGCCAATGATTATATTACATTCATTTATTAAAATCAATCATGAAAATGATCTATACCAAGAGATGATAAATGAACGCATGCGATGAAGTCTAAGGACATTATCAAATCCTGAAATGCATGATCCACGAAAGCTTCTCCACACAATAATTTTGACAAAGAATTTGACAATATTTTGTATACAAGTATGGTAATATTAATTTGAATGCTGAATGAGATCCGCCATTCCAAACATTTTCAATGAACAAATCTTCGCCTTCACGACGAAAAGGCGTATCAAGATTTTGACTACTTTCCTTACTCCTTCTCTTACTTTTCTTACTTCTACTAAGATTTTGAAAAATTATGCGGCTTAAGTAATCCGCGTTCTTTAATCAGCTGAACATTAGTTAAATTTCATGTATTCACATTGTGCCTGTTTCTTATCCCCCATCATATTGCAATACGACCAATCTCGCGTTTTATTACTCACAATCCGTACTATCGATGGGGATACGATGATGCATATTTTAGAGGTTATCTTTTGGAATCATTCGTTGGTCAATTTTCGCCTTCAATTTCGTATGATTCTGTGCAACACCTCTGTTGTGAAATAGTTGCTTGAGGCGCTGTGGCACATTGCGGCGCGGTGAGCAGCCGGCCAGCGCCTACAAACCTAAGGGGATACTTCAAGCATTGCGCAATGCTTGAAGTATCCCCTTAGGTTTGTAGGCGCCAATGCGCGTTCCGCACAGATCGGCCGCCCACCTCGTCATGTGCGCAGCGTGTCACGGCGCTTCAAGCAACTATTTCACAACAGAGGTGTTGCACAGTATCTTCCGCAAATGAAGGCGCTTCAACATACTATGAATGACTCTCTCATGAATCTCATCTTTTATACGGACTGCGATACGTGAATAAAAAAAGAACAAAGAGATTGGGTGCGAATCATGTTAACATTTTACTTGTGGACTGCAGCTCAGTGGCGCGCGGAAAAATTATACGGCTTAAGTAATCCATGTTCTTTAATCAACTGAACATTTGTAAAATTTCATATATTCACATTGTGCCTGTTTCTCATCCCGCATCATATTACAATACAGCGTAATCTAGCGTTTTATTACTCACAATCCGTACTATCGATGAGGATACGATGATACATATTTTTGAGGTCATCCTTTTGAATCATTCGTGGGACAATTTTAGGATCTCAAAAAGATCAAAAATTAATAATCTCACATTGTCTAGCGCTTCGCATTGCACGTTCGATGTTTCGCAACATGAAAGAATTACCCGGAAAAAATTAAATTGCTGCTTCAACAATTCACTCGCTGATGAAAGTGACTGCAATATTTCAACGTATAGATTTCACAACAAAAAAATGCTACTTTAACCACTCTTGTAAGCTAATTTAACCACGGAAGTGGTTAAAGTAGCATTTTCTTGTAAAATCTACATTGAAACGTCACTTTTTTTAGCAATTGGATTGAATTGTACTTTAACCACTATTGTAAGCCAATTTAACCACGAGGGTGGTTAAAGTAGCATTTTCTTGTCGTAAAATCTACATTGAAATATTGCAGTCACTTTTTTTCAGCAATGAATTGTTTAATCAGCAATTTAATTTTTTCCGTGTGCAGTTTTCAATCTGTTTAATCAGGAATGTTTTTCGACACAATTGTCCTCTTCCCTCATCAAATTCATTTTCTCGAAGATGTCTCAGCGCGGTTGCAGTAGGTTTCAGACCAAGACGGTTTCAGTCCAGGACTGAAATCTAGTACACCACAACTCTTCAGGTTCTTGCATCTGGTGCGGTATCATACCAAATTGAAGGCGTTTTTTATCGCGTTAAAATCAAAGAGTGAACAGAGGCTGTAGCTGTAATACGGATTGTGGGCTGAGTAGGACCCGTACTTTTACAGATCATCTTCGATTGGCTGATTTCCCTGCCAATTTTGCAATCCACATGCCCACTTGCTGCGACCTTAATGGAAAAAAAACATGGGGTTCATTTTTCATATTAAACGAAAACACGAAACAATTCAAGCGTCGGAGGTTTCAGAAATCAATTCTCTAGATTTTTCTAGAAGAGATTGATGGGTAATACTGCCGTGCTAGAGTATGCCGTATGAACATTCTAGAGTTGCTAAATTTCCCCGGAAAAAACTATCTTTGAGAATAGTTATGCATATTTTTCCTGTAATATTTTCAGATATTTTCGATCTAAGTGGGAACAAAATTGTCTGGATAATCGGAGGAGAAATATTCAAAACTGTTCCAATCAATTCGTATATTATCAAAGAAAACTTGCCAATGTCTAAGGTCTTAATCGGCGTTTTTCCTTAGCACGCGGTATAATACATGACAATCATTTCTCAAAGCACCGAACTGCTTGACCTGGAATTTTTTTTTTCATGACACTAGGTGTCATATTTCAAGTTGAAGAAAACAAATTTCAGGCTGTTCAGTGTGGAAAGAGTGTCATGCATTTCCCACCAGTCTCTTCAGAAAAATTTGAAGAATTGATTTCTGAAATCTTCTACGCGTAAACTTTTCCTTGTTTTCGAGATATTTTTGATGAAAATTAAACCCTGTGTTTTTTCCATCAGGGTCCCAGAAAGTTGGTTCCTGCAGACGATTGCAAAATTGGCGGGAAAAATCAGCCAATCAGAGACGACTCGTAAAAGTAAGGGGTGCCACTTGGCCCGTGTTACGGCCCTTGTTTTCCCTTTGATTTGAACGCAGTTAAAAACGCCTTCAAATTCTTATGATACCACACCAGCCGCAAGAGCCTGATAACTTGCACGCGCACGCAAACGTAAATGAGGCGTTGGGTGCATTGCATTTTACGGTCATGGTTTGAGTTTGAAACGGTGATATATCGTCACCTTCCAGGCAAAGTATCACAAGCTTCATGCGACGTTTAAAAATTTCCGCCGCCATTTTATTTCTTTACTGAGAAATTGTTGGTTGAATCTGTTTGGAAATTTCACTAAATTTTATCGGCAGCACAAAGAAAATTCAGTGAAATTTTCGGACAGCTTCGTTGAACAATTTCTCTGTAAAAAAAATAAAATGGCGGCGGAAATTTTTAAACGTCGCATGGCGCTTGTGATACTTTGCCTGGAAGGTGACGATATGTCAATGGGTATCTGGGTGCAGTGGATGTTAAGTAAAATGCTTTGAAATACATTCTTCATCTCAAACCATTGAAATAAGTAAGTGAATTCGGCGGGTATTTGTAAGTATTTGATCGACTTGATACATGCATATTGTGAATTATGTAGCCTAGTATGGAAATACTATTTCTGTTGTACCTAATTATTTCATTTTCTCGATATAGAGGTAAAACACCCTTTTCTGAGCAATACAACTGATTTATTTTTTTAACGGAAGTTATGTACAAACTATATACATGTAAACTTAAAACTAAGCCAATCTTCCGATTTTGAGTAGGAAATCGTTGGACATAATTTAAGCGTCCAAATCATTGACATATGATTTTTTTTTTAAACTTTGTACATCATATTGAATAGAGACCGTCGTAAAGTATTACATTTGAAACATAATGTAGATTTTAACTTAATTTATAAACCCAGTTTAACAATTTTGAAGTCCAGGGGGCACCCCTTAATTTTTCAACTTAAAACCTGTTTGTTCTAGAATCACTTAACAGTCATTTAACTTATGTCTTTATACTAAATATTGCTTTCAATTGGACTGCTATTCTTGAGGGGGGGGGGGTAGAATTGCAATGCTATTTAGCTTGTGAAACTTCTTTCATCTGAGATAACAAACAAGAACAGTATTTGTTCGTACACAAAAAATGAAAGTCAAAGGAGCTACTTATCTTGTATAATATCAATCGTTCGCCTGCTTTCTATTAACTTCTTGTGAACCAAAAAACTGCTTAGTAATAGCAACACTGTAATGATCGTTATTTCAGTTTTTAAAAAATACAGTTCTGTTGTATTTATCCCATTATTTTAGTATTAGTAGCAACATTTTAACAGTTCCAAAAAAGTTCAAATATGTGTAAATCGATAAAACATCCTGCTTTTAGGAGCTTTTTCTATAAAGATGAGGCAGTGCCTTGACCAAACACCGAAATCATCCGCTCTAATAATTGTTGAGTTCAAGTTTGCCATGTTGGTTTCCTCCAGCCAGCGATTGGTTTTTGATCGCTTTTTAAATGTAGCGCTAAGAGCTAATCTTTGCATCGTCCGTCAACACCAATTTTGTTCAGCCCCACTCGATGGAGCATTCTTACGGTTCAACAATCGATGGATTGAAATAAACCAGTCGTGGTGCCACTTTTGGGTTCTGAGCAGTGGCGTTGCTGTCTTTACGATATATCGATTGATCTGCCACTTAGAACCATGAAAAAGGATCGATTACCAGAATGTTCGCAACGCACACCTTAATAATCGATTCTTTACTATGGCTTCAAATGGAGAAATATCGATAATATAATCGACCATTCACCCCTCGTTACTGGTTCTGAGGTCTCGGCGCGGGCAATCGTCGCTCACTCTCCTCTTGTTTTTACAATTTACTCCTCTGTTGATGGTTGTCACATTTGGGTCACCAATTTCCACCACTCCTGAGGCAAAAAAATCGAAAATTGATTCGGAAATGCCACAAAAACTTACGCATAATCTTTAGAAAAATTTAGAGGTGTAATTTGGACGTATTTCTATCAAACACACTGGAAAAAAACACATTGGACCCAGAGTCCAGACTCTTGAAAATATTAAAAAGAAAAAATACTCTTGATTCAATCAGATTTAAGCTTAAATCAAAAGGAAATCCTCTCAAATTAAGAGGCTTGGCTCTTGATTTAAGCAAAAATCCAATTGAATCATGAGTATTTTTTCTTGTCGATATTTTTAAGAGTCTGGACTCTAGATCCAATGTGTTTTTTTTTTTTCCAGTGCAGAATTATGTGCAGGTGAGAAATATGGGGTGTGCTCCAGAAAGCTACATAGGAAACAATGTAAAAGTGGGCTTGATTCCTGTTGAAGAATTGGAAAATCAGGATTTTAAATTCAGCAAACAGAACTATGTGCCAACTGTATGCGAGATATGAGCCGCGGGCATAGCACGAGAGCTTTGTGGACAGGGCTCATGAGTTAATGACTACTACGACCGCGACGACGCGACGGCCGACGGCATCCATCTCCGTTGACGTCACTGGCGCTTTATTCTTCTCATTCACTCGCACGGCCAGAGAGCTGACGGGCACACCCCATATTTCTCACCTGCACATAATACTGTTTGATAGAAATACGTCCATATGAAAGAATAAACATGTATTATTTTGAATTTTTTGGACAAATATAGGAATCTAAAGGTTGTCAGGTTTACCATTTTCAATAATAAATTGAACTATTATATGTATTAAATATTTTCATATTTTATAAACCACCCACCGGTACGGTCATCACTGTAAATGTGCACGATCCTTTTTTATGAGAAAGTTTGAGATTAGAACTGACCGTCAAAGAAGGTCTGTCCAAGGCAAAGGAAAACGGTTTCAGGACATTTTTCAACGGTTTTTTGTCCGAGCACCTGCTTTGATCAGTAGTTTATGTCCACGCGTAAAATGGGCAGCAGTGACTTGGTCCCAGCGTTATATCTAAGTCAGTAAGTAAAATTGGCGGAATTAGGCCAATCAACCTAAACACAACAACAACAATTGTTGAATATTTCGTTTTATTTCCATCCTCAAAATTTTCGATGTACAATTTATTTTACATATGCTTTTTTTAAAAATAAGAAATGAAAATATTACTTCATTTTAAAGTCATTTACATTTTTAAACGTCGCAAATATTTGTAAGACCTTTCCCAAGAGATAGCATCAATATTAGTCTCAATGAGCCATAGTTTTGTTGAAATAAACTATTCAAAAATGAATAAATTAAGTAAAAAACTCAAGAACCACGCAATCTTTGGGCTTAACCAATTTATTCATCTATCTTTCAGAGTCAAATACGTCCAATTTTGAAGGTTTGGTTGCGTGAACACGACGCATCAGAACATTAAAAGTACAAAATATCAAAGAAAAAATTAAAGTGCCGTGGGAATCATTAAATTTGACCCGAAGCCACCTTAATATTTACAGAACACACGTTATATTTTCCTTTGATATATATTTTTTCCCCATCAATTTAATTGAGAATAACCCACGCAGAGTGTGCAAACATGTCAAAATCGTGCGTTGAAAAACGCTGACTCCACGAGTTTAAATGTTAGAACTCAACACAGAGCGGAGCGGCGTGCTGCCGGCGCGAAACGCGCACTGGCGCCTACAAACCCACGGGGATACTTAACATTATTAAATACGAATACTAGGACTCAGTGACTTTTTGGACTACCGCTCTCTTTTTGTGCCGCAGTACCTTGATTTATTTTGCGGGGGAAGCTCTGTTCTCTTAGAGGATGATTGTCATTCTTAATATGCTGGAGCGCCTTCAATTCCGTATGATACAGTGCAACACCTCTGTTGTGAAATTGTTGCTTGAGGCGCCGTGGCACGTTGCGGCGCGGTGAGCAGCCGGCCAGCGCCTACAAACCTAAGGGGATACTTCAAGCATTGCGCAATGCTTGAAGTATACCCTTAAGTTTGTAGGCGCCAATGCGCGTTCCGCACTAATCGGCCGCCCGCCTCGTCATGTGCGCAGCGTGTCACGGCGCTTCAAGCAACTATTTCACAACAGAGGTGTTGCACAGTATCTTCCGAAATTAAAGGCGCTTCAACATACTATGAATGACAGGCATCCTTTAAGAGTACGGAGCTTTCCTCGCAAAATAAATCAAGATACTACAGCACAAAAAAAGAACGGTAGTGCAAAAACTCACTAAGTACTAGCATCCGTATTTAATAACGTTTAGCTACATTTTTGAATTTCATTAGAGAAAAAACTGACTCGATTTAGGCAGAAACGTTATTCAGTATGCTGCCAAGAAGATTTTTTTTGAACCAAGAATCAAATCGCTGAATGAAAGCGGGGTTCTGCTTGATGTTAGTGACTTTTCTTTTGATGTAAGCATCTTTTCTTCTTTACACAAGGATTATTTTCTTTCTTGACCCAAAAAGAAATTTTCTCGGTGGCTTTGAGCATATTTCTGTTTGAATTAAGTCACTTTTCCTCTAGTGAAGTCAAAAATCATGCTAAACGTAATTGAATACGGATGCTAGGACTTCGTAAGTTTTTCGACTACCGCTCTCTTTTTGTCGCCGTCACTCGATTAAAGTTACGAGAGAACTTAGTGCTTTTGAAAGAAGTCATCATCATGCTAACTATAACTACATTCCTCACGAATAAATAAATACGTAAAAGCAAAATCAAACATGGTCAACAAAGTGTCAATATCAGATAGAATATTCAAATCTGTATAGATTTATCAGTGCCTTCAATTTCGTGTGATACTGTACCACTGGCAAAATAGTAGCTCGAAGCCCCAGGGCACGCCGGCGGCGTCGTCGCGGAGCCATCGTGCACAGAAAAATCTAAGAGTTTTTAGCTGAGACAAATCGAAAGGTTCAATCGGCTCAGACATAACAAGATGGGATTTTTTGGAAAGATAGTTAAAAGCTCTTGCACCAAAGAGGTGTAGA
>NW_017547881.1:2286176-2320332 GCF_001854935.1 Bemisia tabaci
CCCCCCCCCCCCTTCCTTTTTTTCAATTATCGCAGATCTAAGTAATACGTTTTCTTTTAGAGAAACAATGAACTTTTTAGGCCAACATTTTTTATTAGTGAAACTGAATTTTAGAAGTAAGATCATAGGAAATATTAGTGATACAATTAATTTAATAAACAAAAATATACGTGGAGCAAAATTGAAGATTTTTTACGTCTTCGGAATAGTTTAAAGTATAAAGTTGACACTAGGATGAAGTCACTACTCATCGATCATCCCATGGAGTGGAGCGGTGGGAATCAAGAGAGATGACAAAAAAGGATGGTCCGATTGGTCAGCAATCGGTGATGTGCTGATTTTTTCTATTTTATCCTGAATTTCGTTGTCAACCCAACAAAAAATGGATGTTTGCTTTTGCTTTAAATGTAGGCTGTAAAGCTTCTTGGCCCTACCCCCCTTCTCCCCTCGCAAGGCACCGTGGGGCTGATAGAGACTTTCCTCCCCTCTAAGTGCCTCACGTAATTTGGACGTATTTCTGTCAAATGGAACTAAGCGCCAAGTTGAGTTCCTTTTGAGGAATTTAGAATGCCGGATAGCGCGTTCTGTCAAACGGAACTAAGCGCCATGGAAAAGCATTGAGAGAACAGGACGGAATGATCCCGACGCCCGGTTCCGCCGCCAATCCAAGCTCCCCTCTGCCTTCCTCAACCTACGGCGCTTAGGTCCGTTTGACAGAAATACGTCCATTTATGGATGGCCCCCCATGAAAATTTCAGAAACAATGGGTCAGATGTTTTATGAAATTCCCCAGAAAATTAACATTTAAAAATCATTAATTGGTTTCCTAACAAACTCGAGTTTTATCAAAAATGGACGTACTTATATTAAAAGAACTATATGTGCATAGGGTTTGTGTGTAATATAGTTCCTTTTGGCATAAATGCATTCAAATATGAGACACTGTATTGTGCGGTATCTATATTCGGACGTCCTAATAATCATATACGGTATTTTTCCTTAACACAGCAGAATACGAATGGCTGAAGAGCAACGCCACATATCTCCGTTTGCGATGTAGACTTCCTGTCATTCTTTATTTTTCTTTGGAAACCTAATCAAGGAAATTTCCTTGATTTTTCTACTCTGCTAACAGAATATTTTGTATAAATTTTAGGCTTTAAAGCTGGTTTGTTTCTTTTTGAAAAAAATAGGAGGGAAAATTTTGAAACACCGCAGCGGAGATACATGGTTTTCCACTTTGGCAGTCAATATGCATGCTGAAAAAATAATAGAACGAGCGTCAAGCAAGGTGAGACTAGAGTCCCTTTATACTGAGAGTCAAGACAATTCGGCTCATGGATGTCACAAACGGGAATAAAGATTACAGAAATTGAACGTTTTTCGTAATCTTTGATCCGCCCATTCTCAAATGCCTTTCTCCGTTCCTCCTCTCATTCCGTTTGTTCCTTGCCGAACCCGTAATTCCCTGGTCCATTCCAGATTATAATCTTTGCAATTGGTGAAAATGTAATCTTTATTCCCGTTTGTGACACTGTGGAGGCCTAAAATACGGGAACCAATCAGAAATGGATTCAAATTGTCTTGACTCTCAGTATAAAGGGACTCTAGGTGAGACAAGGTGTTACCCATGATTAGAGCAGTACGGCGGAGGCTGAATCGGTCGAACGATATCCTCTTCGTTCTGAGCGTAGCGCTCGGCCAGCTTCAGGCAAATTGGCGTGGCGGCTAGAATGATCCCTAGACACCACGCTAGCGATATCCAAAACAGATTCTGTAAAAAATTAATAAATAAAAAAATCTCATCAAACTTTGCGCTCAAAAATGGTGCTCAGTGGAAATGTCCAACGGAAAACGTCCAAGAGACAAAATGTCCTGGTTAAAATGTCCAATTGTCATAATGTCCACGACAAAATGTCCAGAAGCTGAAATGGCCAAAATTTAAAACGTCCAAAACCCAAAATGTGCAAAACCTAAAATGTCCGAAACTTAAACGGGCGTAATACAAGTATTTTTTGCCTCGCCTTTATATGTGGCAACAGGTCAGAGAGCCGCTGAAAATACCCCGCTGAAAATGGTGAGAACAAATGAGTAGAAAATCAAAGTCTTATGAATAGAATTTCAATTCATATGAATAGAATTTAACTCACATGAGCAGAATTTCTCTATCCAGTTTTCGCCAACTTCTATGACTAGAGATTCCAACTCATATGACTGGAGATTTCAACTCGCCCATGAGTTCAGCGTTGAATCTACGGTGTCCGATATCTCAAGAACTAGTCACCGCATCAAAAAAATCTTAAGAATAAAATGTATTTCGACGGTGTAAGTCGGCAATCACATAAACGTTCGCAACGTCGCAGACTTCAATAGTCGATAAATCGACTCGTCAACATTAAAACTTGATTTTGAGTGTAAAAATACGTAGAAACCGGTTCGGAGGGCCCCCCATAACTCGAAAACGGTTCCTATACTCATCTTGGAATTTTTTCTTGAGTTTCCTGTTATTATAAGCTTCCACTTAAACCTTGGTTCGATGGTCGAATCGAATACCGAAAAAGGGGCGAAATTTTGGGAGGCTCTTTACATATTACGTCAGTGTCTCCTGGTCAGAAGCAGCATTTCTGAAAAAATGAAATAATTGAACTCGTATAAGTTGAACTTTTCTACTCTTATGAGTAGAATATTCTAGTGATGTGAGTAGAATTTCTGCTCATACGAGTAGACCCCCACTGGCTGATATTGCGTCTAGCCCTCATCCCGCGCCACCCTAAAAAAAAGTTTTCTGTGTTAAAATGAATTTTTGAAATTTTTGTAGTCGTTTTTGAGCCAAACGATTCATTTGATCACGAGAACAGAAGAGCAGTACACCTGTAGTTGTCTCTACAAGTTATCCTAACTATGCTGTTGAATGGAATAAACTCTCAAACATACCACTGTGTCGACCATGTGTTGACAAAACAGGGAGCGCATGGCCTTGAAAATATACCACACTGGATAGCACCCCGCTGCCGAGTTGAAGGCTTTTTCCATGACATTCTCGCGATATTGTAAAAGATAGAATTTTATCCTGTCGACGTAGTTGGCGCTTTTCTGCAAAAGATGAGTCAAGTAATTAGATTAAAACAAACCATTGCACGACTTTAATTATTTTCAACCCCTTTCAAATTGTTTCTCCCTCGTTTTTTTTTTTTTTTTTTTTTTTTTTTTTTTTTAATTATTTACCCAGCTGAAGTTTGCAACAATCCAATTTCTCGTACGGCCTACGACGAAGTTGGTGAGTATCCGAAATTTTTGGGCGCTGTTCTTCGCCACCTTTTGCTTAACCTTTTCAGCTCTGCGGGACGATTATTGAAAGTTTACAGTAGCCCGATAAGACATCGAATTGCGATGTATTGCATGGTGAAGAAAGGGTTCTGTCTTGTCGTGTCGGGCCAACGTAGTTTCAATGATGGGACCGCAGCAGGGTAGTTTTTGACTAAATGGCCATTACTTCGAAATAATTATCAATTGTCTAGTATAACTTCACCTGATGGAGGGTTGGAGGCAATATGGCACCAAATAGAAACGCCGTATGAACCTTTAGGCGTTGTCAAATTTCCTTTGATAAAACCGCAATTCCTCGGTAAACTTATGAATCTTTTTCATGCAATTTTTCAGATAATTTTGTTCGCAATTTCGCCTAAAGTAGGTGAAAATTTCGAGTAAAAAAAATCCTTACTTTCTTCTGAAAGAAACACTTTATCGGAGAAAATTTGGCAACTCTCGAATGTTCATACGGCGTTCTTCATTAGCACGGCAGGATAGCTCTCTGGATGGAACATTTGGATTCAAACACTCAAGTTAACTTTTTTCATTTTTAACCAAGCAGTGCGTGGATTCTAGAATACCATTCAAAGCACAGGCAAAAGCCGAGTGATAGCCACCGTACTGAAGTCAAATACTTAAAATTTTATGTCGGGATCCTTTCGCTTTTACAAATTGGATTATTTCTTCGGAAGTTTGCGCTTGGTGGAGTGAGAATTTTCGTTGTGTGGCTTACCTTTTGTGCGATTGAAGAAGCTTGGCTGTTGATGAAGAATTGTATCGTCTTCAGGTGTGAGAGTGACTGATTTACTTGTCTGTGAAGTGGTGTCAATTGGAGCTCAAGGGCAGTTATCTGATAAATCAGGGCCTCCTAGATAATTTTTAGATTAACACTATTATTAGAAAACCGTACTACATGTATCCTTTTATAAAATAATGACTTCTAATTAAGGTAGGTATACATATTAAAAGAACGAACGGGTTGGTCTCAGAATCTATACATAGTCATCTTTCGGTTGGTTATTTTTGCTGTAATATTATTCTGCCTTGCTAAGGAAAAACGCCGTATGAACATTCAAATGTTGCACTTTACCCTGAAAAAACATTTATTTTGGAAGAAGTCTATGCATATTTTTCCTTCAATTTTTCAGACATTTTAGAATTAATTGCAAACAAAATTATTTAAAATATTTGTAGACAAATATTCACAGCTCTCTCAATAAATCCGTATTTTATCAAAGGAAATTTTGCAACACCTGAATGTTCAACCGGCGTTTCCCAGATAAGACATAATATTTTTACAATATTGGGCAAATATTGTCAGAATTGTCGCAATATTTACACAATACTGACAATATTTTGATAATATTTTAATCAAAATTATTTTTTTAAAAAATATTTAAAGAATCTTTATTTAGTATTTTTAAAAATAATATGTTTACCCAAAATATTATAAAAATATTTTAGAGTATTGGCACAGTATTTATTCCAAAAGAAAATATGGTGTACACTTTTAACATTGGCTCAATATTTAACCAATATTGGCCCAATGTTTGCATAAATATCCAAACAATATTGTTTAAATATTGGCTAAATATTTCTGTCTTATCTGGGTTATCCTCAGCAGGACTAGTGTCAATGAGTTATTGTCCGAAGTGACCCTGCATATCTTTGCGTTACTGTTAACTTAAATAAATAAATGAATAAAAGTCAAGTTGATCCTAGTGGTGTAGCTGGAACTTTTTCACGGCGACACAGGAAGGAAGGGCTCGAGACGATAAATTGCTAATGTAAACTCTTTCAATGATGAAGTTCTTCCAAAAATCGTTGAAACCTCTATACAGGGGGATTTTTCTTCTCTGAGGGGAGTCCAAACTTTAGACCCCCCCCCCCAAAACCCCTCTACTCGTGATGCACCTTTGGTCTCTTCTTCCAACATTAACAGACTCATCATCATACTTCCGTCCCGAGGAGAAACGCCGAACAAGCCTTCAGGCGTTTCTAAGTGTCCGTTGAAAAATTACAAATGTACAGGGCAATTTTTGATTATTTTTTTTATCAATTTTTTCCAAGAGTGTCCTTCGCAATTTAAACTATAGGATCTGAAAATTTCGAAGAAAAGTATTCGTAAATTTTCTCAAAAATTAATGTTTCATTGAGGGAAAGGCAACAATCGGATGTTCATACGGTGTTTTTCCTCAGGATGGCAGCACAAGAGGAGCATAATGGATAACTTCATGCGCAGCATAAGTGCACACCATAGTCTCCTCAATCTCGTTTAATCAGTATTGCATGTAGTGCAAATGTACAGGGGGCAAAGAGGGTAGGTTTCCAATACGGCTGGCTGGATTATTTTTGCTACCTGTACGCTAAAGAAACGCCCAAGTACACATGGACTGTATTTTACAGTATCTTCTTCCTCTACAAACGACTAGGGCACGACCCTGTTTTTCAGATGATCCAGTATCGAGCACAATAAATTACATACCGACGGTGTAAGTCGGCAATCACATAACTCGGTTTGCGACGTCGCAGACTTCCTGTCATACTTTATTTTTTAAACGGAAAACTACTCAACGGAAATTCTTTAAAACTGCCATGATTTTTCTTCTCTATGCGAAGAAAATTCTGCAAAAACTTCAATTGTTCTCCTTCAAAAAAATGACATACAGGCGGACATTTTCAGACACCGCAAACGAGTTATGTGATTGCCGACTTACGTCGATATTTTTGATTAAATTGAAAACATAATTGTCTTACAAATTGAAGGAAAAATATCCCCGATTTTCCTACCGAATTTGCTTTTAAACTAAGGAAATATGGCAACGTGCGCCTCAAGGCTCGTGAGACGTTCTTCCTTAGTACGACAGTATGCAAGACATAATGATTTTGGATTTGTTTTCTTTTCTTACTATTATCCTTACTTATTCTTTCACATTTGGCCTGGGAGGCAAATTAACTTTTTATTCGATTTCTGGAGAAAAAATTGAGCTTTGGCATTGGATTGTTTCTTACTCTGAAATATATTTCACTCGAAAATATAGGTAGGTAACCATCTTGGTCTTTTTAAGAAACCATGTAAGTGACTCTGTCATATCTAAGATGCTCCTCTCGTGCAGTCGTCTGCAACTTCCTTCTTCCGTAAATTAAGTATTTAGAGACTAATTTAAGAGAAAAAAAGAAAGAAGTATATAAAATAACAAATGTATGCGTATTGAACGTGAGGTGTTTTCCGTCGATAAGTGAAATTCATTGGTATTGTTTTGCACCGTGAATCAAAATATCATCCTTTTTACACTCATCATAGATTAATAAAATATGGAACCTCTAAACTGGGAACTAAATTGTCTCAGCTTTTAAATTCCCCTTCATTTTCTCCCAACAAAATCCGATCTGAGAGAGGATACAACTTATCGGGCTCATGCGTCTGGTGCGGTATCATACGAAATTGAAGGCGTTTTATACCGCTTTAAAATATCATCTTGCGGCACGACACATTACGCTGCTCCGCCATTGTATGCGTATGAAACGATGATAGGTCAAGAATGGTGCTTTTAAATGCATTCACTGAAGAAAAAATCTCGGTGTATTTACACCGTCGATATGTACTAAACATATAAAAATCATTAAAAGTAAAAGACTCGTCAAAGCAATAAAAACAGCAATAAAATCTTCAATCATCCTCTAGAGGAGAGAGCCAGCTTTGTGCCCACCTCTTAGGCGGTCGTCCAGGTAATTATTTCCCAGAGGGTTGTCCGGTCATACAAATTTTCGCTGGTCTCTCTTCATCCACTCGGTCAACGTGCTCCAACCATATCCTTCTCCTAATACTGGTCCACTTGGCTACATCTTGCACCCCAAGAGCACCCCTGGTGGAATCGCTGGATTTTGCAAAATGGACGTATAAGTGCAACGTATTTGCCATTAGTTTCAGCTTGCAGTTAAGTGCTTATATGGATGAGCCAGAAATAGTATGCCTCCTAACTGCGAAACGCAATCTAAATACAAAGGCTGTTCAAAAAGTACGTAGACTGAAGCTGTAACTTAAAAACCAATGTATGTAGATAGCTGTTCTTGGTTTTATTTTAAAGATCAACTCATTATCTATCAATTGAGACCAAGATCAACTCATTTGGTCAAAAATTGAGAAAGTTATGCAAGTTCAAACTTTGAAAGTAGGTTTTACCCCTACGGCCAAGTGTTTCTGGTAGAATGATGTATCAAAACGTATGTCAAGTGACAACTTTTGGCAAGCGAAAACTTTCAATAAAAACCGTAGGGGTAAAACCTACTTTCAAAGTTTAAACTTGCATAACTTTCTCAATTTTTGACCAAATGAGATGATCTTGATCTTAATCGATAGATAATGAGTTGATCTTTAAAATGAGACCAAGAACAGCTATCTACATAAATTGGTTTTTAAGTTACAGCTTCAGTCTACGTACTTTCTGAATAGCCTTTGTATGCTAGGGCTAGCGCACGGAATATTTTACTGTACGTTTACGCAGCACAGAATTCCTTGCTGTACGCTTCCAACGTTCTATCAGAAGACCCACCTTCTGTTCCTCTAGAGGCTTGATATGACTGCCGATGAGGCGTTTAGTTCTCGCGGCGAGGGTCTCCAGGTGAGTTGCCGTCTCCAGGTTTCGGATCTGGTTCGCCACGCTTTCCATTTGACTCACGAACGAACTCATGTCACGCCCAGTCACCGGCCCTTTCAGCTGAAAGAGACGAAAAAAATTGGGTATCACGTAAATTTAATTTTATAGGTGCACCACTCGGCAATAATAACGAAACGTATTTTTAAGTTCAATTCAAAAGCTCAAAAATTTAAATATATCAAAGCTTTCTACCTCAATTTACTCGCTGAACTTTCCAATTTTGAATAACTGATAAAATTTAAGTCACCTATTCAAAATATTTAGGATCGATGTATGAAATTACAAAATGTATCAAATGAATCTAACATACCGATGCTTTTCGGCAAACGCATTCATCAGGGCACAACATACGAAACCCATACAATTAACAATACCCATGCAAATGCCGAAACGCAGTGATAGGTCAGATTAATTTAATATATTTTGTAATTTTATGTATCTGACGATAGTTTAATGCTCGCTGAACTTTGCAATTTTGAATACTGATAAAATTTAAGTCACTCATTCAAAAAATTTAGCCCAGATGCATGAAATTACGAAATCTATTTTATGAATCTAACATACCGATGCATTCCGGCAAACACCCTCATCAGGGTATACAACAATATGAAACACATAAAATGAACAATACCCATGCAAATGCCGAAATGCAGCGGTATGTCAGATTAATTTAATCAACTTTGTGATTTTATGTATCTAGGCTAAATTTTAGTGTGTTGGAGATTATAAAAACTGTAAAGAATAGAGGTGAACTATGCAACATTAGGGCTGACATAGATCGATTGAGCGCATCCTATCACCAGATTCTCTGTGGTGGAGAGGAACCTCTATAAATACTCCATTGTGGGTGTAGAGGTTGGCCTATTATCAAGGAGGTGATAGTGCCCCTCTGTCCATCTTTGCTCTGTTTTTCAGTTTGCACTGATTTCTACCTCGGTCAGTTGCATGCTCATTTTCTTGTTTTAATTTTTACATTTTTTAGCTTTTGTTCCAGTTGAGAATGGGCATGTAATTGGCCCGAAACGTCCTGGTTTGTTTTATTTCTCCTTAGCCTTGTAAACCCATTTGTTTTTATATTTTAATGTATTTTTATTGTTGCGTGCGTTCGGGCTATTGTGTCTCATCTCTCTGTTATCACCATAAAGTTTATGTTAAGTCATATCTAGATGCAATAATGCAGAAATTCAACAAAATTTGAAAAGACCCCTGAAATTTACCGTAAAATCGGCAGCATTTGATCCCGTCAGGTTACGAGATCGTTCCTTTAAGGCTGAATCGCCTTGATGGGACTCATTCGAGGTCCGAACTACCGCCTGGGGACCTGTTGACTCCTCATCACCTCGTTTAGTGGCCACTTAGTCCCCGCGTTACGTCGATAACGCGCTCCAACTCTTTTAACGCTTCCCTGTTTATTACTGTCTTTCGTCCCGTCTGCAAGTGACACTTTTTTGTACAATTTACTCATATTCGTAGTGTTCAGATAACACGAAAACCCCGTTTTTGCGCTTATGATCACGATAAATCAACTTTCATATATGCAGTGGCGATTTTTGAAAGTTCGTAGCGCTGTTTTCCCTCCATTTAAATGTACGTAAGACAATCGATTCTTGGCAGGGCAGCATTACATACCTAAACTCGATATTTTCAATGGATTTAAAGGAAGGAAACAGTGTTGGAAACTTGAAGGATGGAACCGAAATCAGTCTGACTGAATTTTTCGTTGTTTTGATTCATCTTTCGTTGCCTTGAGAGTTTAAATAGTTGCTTGGCAGAAGCCACGCTGATATTTACGGCGTAGCACCTTGGCATTTGAAATAAGATCGGTAATGCCCAAAACGTAATTCCTCGAAAACTTCAATGATTTTTCCTCTCAGTTCGCAGAATATTCCGTGAAAATTTCAGCGTATAAAGTTGGCTTGTTCCTCCTTGAAAAAATCAAATAGAGGCGGAAATTTTGAAACACTGCAATGTTGCCGTGCTAAGGAAAAACGCTGTATGAACATTCGAATGCTGCCAAGTCTCTCACGATTTGTTTTTCATTTTTTAGGGTACACTGGAAAAGAAACACATTGAATCTAGAGTACCTGTATAGGGAGAGTATGGACAGATCGCTTCATGGAGGGCTTAGGGCCCAAAAGTGCAGCCACCCTTCTAACCAACTTCTAACGCACAAAATTTCACTGCCAGTCTGCAGATTCCAAAATGAGCGTTTTTCCGCGAAAATGAGTAAATTTATGCAAAGAGTAAGTCAAATACGTGCTTTATAAACGATGGTTCGTAACAATTGTATCAGTAAAGCTCTCTGGATAATTGAAATTCATAGGTTGCTGCATTTCTGGGCCCTAACTTTATTCGCAGAGACATCGGTGAAGGCCTGATGGATTTTCGGAGTTTCACATCTGTCCATACTCTCCTTATACAGGTACTCTAATTGAATCTACTGTCCAGACTCTTGAAAACATTGACAAGAAAAACTGGCTCTTAATTCAATCGGATTTTCGCCGGAATCAAAACAAAATCCGCTTAAATTAAGAGGCTTGGTTCTTGATTTAAGCTAGATTCTGATTGAATCAAGAGTACTTTTTCCTGTCGATGTTTTCAAGAGTCTGGACTCTAGATCCAATGTGTTTTTTTTTCCAGTGTAATTTTTTTTTTTGGGTTAAATTCTCAGATATTTTAGATAAAATTTCTTGTATTAATATCAGAAAAATTGGGAGGAAAATCTTATTAGGTTCCCCAGAAAATCAGTAGCTTATCAAATTAAATTCCGCAACGTCTGGAGGCTCATACGGCGTTTTTCCCTCAGCACGGAAGAATGGAGATACGTGGATTCGGACTTTAACCTCGGATATAACCACCAGGGTTGCAATTTTTCATGAAAAATACATTTTTGAAATTTCAAGTGAAATATTTCAATAAATTTCAGAAAAATATGAAAACTATTTTTCAAAATTAAATACAAAATTAAATGAAAGGCGACTAGATTTTGCTTTTTGGTTTTTTTAGTGCATGTTGCATATCCAGCCTATGAAAATATGTCCCTCATTTTTCATACTTTCCCCAACTTTGTGAAATTTCATGAAATATTGCAAGAAAATTTTCAATATTTTATATTTTTCATGTCATTTGTACAACCTTGATGACCATCGTGACGGAGCGAACCTGGTGTCGATGATCGGTGAGGTTGATGGAGAGACCTAGAAGGAGGTCGCTCAGCTGCGAGTGTGAGGTAGGCGTGAAGAGGTGCAAGTGTGACAGGTTCAAACGCAGGTTGCTAAGTTCCGTTTCCAGGGAGTCCCACTTGGCCACATCCGTTTCCTCTTTGATGTCGAACAGACTCTCCAGTTTGAACGTGGGGTACGATGCGCGGTTCACGCTGCAATCCCTGCGGGGAAACCAAATCAATGCAAAGGCGGCGCTTGCAGAGATTAAATGCTTCAAAGGCTGTGTCTTATTGTTAGCTTAGAGCAAAGTGTGAATGTGTGAGGGATATTCTAGCATTGGAGACCCAAGGTTATTAGGTTGGAGCATATCGTCACCTTCTGGGCCAAAGTATCACAAGTGCCATGCGACGTTTCAAAATTTCCGCCGCCATTTTATTATTTTACAGAGAAATTGTTGGTTGAATCTGCTTGAAAATTTCACCGAGTTTTATCGGCAGCACGTAGAAAATTCGGTGAAATATTCGGACAGCTTCGTTGAACAATTTCTTTCTTTTTTTTTTGAAAGAATTTTATTTAAATATAATGTAACTACTAAAAGTATTTTCTTGTATCTATGTACATGGCTTAAATTAAAAATAGACTAATTGAATTAATTTTACAGGCTAACCTTAGATAATGAAAAAAAAATAAAATGGTGGCGGAAATTTTGAAAGCTTGCATGGCACTTGTGATACTTTGGCCTGAAGGTGACAATATATCTACCGTGATAGCGAAAAGAGCCGTCAGTGCTAAAAAGTTTGAGAAAAAGGGCTCAGAGGCGTCTGACCGAAAAATTTTATTGAAAGAAGCCCTAATTCTTTTTTAAATTGCTATCAATCATCAAAAAACCTCTTAGAAATAGTATAGATGATTACTAATCTACATATTTTATTTTCAATTTTATAAAAAGGATATTTTTTGTTTTGTTAGGCTATAGCGATATGTAAGACACCCGTAACTCGACGGTGAAACTACGAAACCACGTATCTCAGTTTAAGACTTCGCAGACTTCTTGTCATACATTATTTTTTAAATGAAAAACTACTCCAAATCAATTCACGAAAACTTATGGTTTTCGTGGTTTCGACTCATAAATGTGGTTTAATATTTTTTGCTTCCACCGCCCTGTTTATGGCGCAAGTATATAAAGTATTCCTACAGTCTTGTAGGCGCCAATATGCGTTTCACACCGATCGTCGACGGCACTGTGTTTGACGTAATGCGTGAAGTATTCACGCAGTCTTGTAGGCGCTGTGCGTTTCGCCGACCGCACTGTGTTTGGCGCAACGCGTGAAGTATTCATGCAGTCTTGTAGGCGCTATGCGTTTCGTGCCGACAGCCGCGTCGAGGGCTTCTCTTTTTCATCTCATCAAGTCCTCGTCATCAATGCTCTCTGCACCAAGCCGCGCCGCTTTAGGCCAAATTCCGTTTTGGTTTCTCTCTTAACTCGAACAATTTACGGTGTTGTCTCTTGTATTACCAAAAGACGACAAAATTAGAAATTACTATATGTATCTATACTCTCAGGAAATGAGAGATTTTGTCGTCTTTTCTCGTTTGTAATTTTTCTTCAGAATCCGATTTTTTTTTGATACCTACATCGCAAAATTTGCCGCCATGGTCCATCCCCTAAATCTGACCCTGAATCCTAAACACTACAACCTCGACTTTGAGAGGTTTTTTTAATTCAAAAACTAATTTCATTCGGAACATATTGATGGCTAAAGTGCAAAACCACGTATCTCTGTTTGCGACGTTGTAGACTTCTACTGCCGTGTTAAGGAAAACGCCGTATGAAAATTTGAGAGTTGCCAAATTTTCCTAGATAAAAAATGCATTATTGACTACATTCATGCACATTTTTTTGAAATTTTTGAATCTTAGATTTAATGGCGTACAAAATTGTTTGAAAATTTTGAAAACAATATTTACAATTTTCCCAGTAACATAAGTTTTTATCGAAGGAAACTTGGCAACGCCTAAAGGTTCTTACGGCGTTTTTCCTTAGCACGGCAGTCCAGTCATCCTTATTTTTACATGGAAAAACTAGTAAGCGTAACTTCTTGAAAACTTCCTCGATTTTTCTTATCTGTTGGTAGAATATTCAAATTCCAAGCTACGAAGTTGACTTGTTTCTCTTCGAAAAAATAAAATAGAAGCGGACATTTTGCAACACCGTAATGGAGATACGCGGTCTCGTACTTTAACCATCGATATTAAAAGTACGCTCTTGCAGGTGGATGCTTGGGAAAATTTTCTTTCGTGTTGAATCAAGATTAAAACACTTAGAAAATAATCTCGTTGTTTTATGTTTTGATTTATTGTATTATATTGCTGAAGATGGTTTAAACCTGAAATGCATGAGATGAATTATCAATTACAATAGCATGTTGCTTTGAAAAGTTAAAAACTGTGTGTTTCGGTTTGCTTTATCCTTATTTTTATTACTGAGAAAACACCCAGATTTACCTCGATCTGCAGTATCTGCGTGATAAAATGTGGCAAAGGCGGAAATATATCAACAAATAAGAGTTATAATGTCTCTTTTGTACACCGAATCCGAACCACTATTGCTGTGTCTTTCTCCTAGTCACCCGCACCTTCCCTTCTACTCCAGTTAATTTTTCCCATCCCGGACCCCCCCCCCCCCCGCCCTAGCCGGATCTTATCGCTGATGCTCCCTTCTTTGGATGCTTCCTCTGTTTACTTCCACCGGTTGCCAAAACATGCCGGCTTCCTATCCTTTTTCTTATCTTCTTGTAAATGTAATGAAAAGCACTCTGCCGTGCTAAGGAAAAACGCCGTATGAACCCTCAAGCGTTGCAAAATTGTCCTTGATAAAACACGAATTCTCTGGTAAACTAACAAATATTTTTCTTCCAATTTTTCAGGGAATTTTGTTCGTATTGTAATCTAAGGTTCCCGCAAATTTCAAGGAAAAATATTATTAATTTTCCTCAAAAATACATTTTTATCAAAGGAAACTTGGCAACTCTCGAATTTTCATACGGCGCTTTTCCTTAGCACGACAGTGTGCGCTTAGTGAAGATGTTAATGTTCATTCAGGCTTTTAAACTTTGACAGTTTTTCCTTCATCTCATTCTCTCTCAGTTTTAAGTAAAATATGCTTGAATGGGTCTATTACACACAAGAGTTAAAGAAGGAGCACAATTACTACCCTGCCCTTCTCCTTTTCTTTTAAAAAAAAAAAAATTCTGTAAAAATGATCAGTGGTTTTAGCTCATTAGATATTCAGTATTAAGTTATGCACAATAGTTAAGCTAGGCAACCACTTAAGTGACATTAAGATTTGTAACCACATGTTTTACTAATACTCATTTTTAGAGCTCAACGTTTTTCTATTCCGATTGAAATTTTTTAGTTTTTTGGTCTTGTTTTCCCGCCAAATAGTACGGACCCAGCAATATTTTATAACCCTATTGCAATTGGATCGGATTTAGCAAAAATGAACCGGCCAATGGCGTGGCGTGCTTTGCGATCCATCGATATTTCCCCATCTGAAGCAGCGGTAACTAATCGATTAATAAGGTGTTCGCTGCGAACACTCTGTTTATCGATAATTTTCCACAGGGTTAAATGGCCGATCAATCGATATATTGCAATTCACGCCACGCCACTGGAGCCAGCTCGATTATAGTGTTTTCAAAATCGTGCGACTTCCTCTTTTTTTTTCAAAAACACTTGATATATGTACAATATTCAAATTTACACAATTATTCTCTTTAAACAATTTTTTGGTGGGAAGATTTTTTAGATGATTATGAAGAAGCAACATTTTTACAGCACTGTAATCACGCTGGTTCCTCTTTGATAAATGGGACCCACATATAAATCGGGCCACTTGGATTGCATTTTGCAAAAAGGAACCAGGAGCATAGCAATGTTGCTAAAATTGTGCATCTTCTTTTGTCTTGGAAGAAAACCTGATTATCCATTAACAGTTCCTATTTTACTCGCTTAAAACTATAAATTTCAGACACAAATTATTATGTTTCGTATTTTTTCATAGTTTTATTAATTTTATTGCAAATGATGAAGTTGCACAATCTTAGCATCATTGCAATGCTTCTGGTTCCTTTTTGCAAGATGCAATCCTCTCGTTTTAGTTTTTTTGTCTTATTATCTACAATGTGACCAACAATAACAAGTCTAGAAGTCGTTTCTGCCACGATTAACTCATATCATTAATGTGAGAATTTTTGATGGAGAAGTGTGAAAGGGAAACATTTGGCATCCGGGTAGGTATCTCATTCCACGGCCCCTCCCATTCTCACCATTCGCCAACCTTCTTTCTTTCCGATAAGATTATTCCGCTTTTTTAAACCCGCGCTAAAAGACTGCAGTGCTCTCCGCCGCCGCCCCTCCCCCGGCGTCGGCGGGGGACAACGAGATAAAGTTGGGGGGAGGTGCAAGGAGATAAATAAAAGTGACTTCATATTTCTGCACTTTCCTCCGTCCTCACCACCCAGCTCATTTGAGCCGAATGAAATATGCGCTCGCGGATGGCCGAGCCAGGAAAGATTCTTCGCGGGAATCTTTCGATGGATGGTTCGTAGCTCTACGCAGTTTCGAGAGGTAAAACATCACAGTGAAAGTATGGACCGAGGAACCATCAGACATGTACAAAAAGAGGAGAGAGATGGAGAGAAAAAAATTCTCCGAGCGCACACATCTGCACTTATTAAAATACGCGACTTCTCTCATTTTTAGACTTATTTTACCTAACCGCAAACCTGCTGAACCCTTAATAGCGCATAGAGCAGTCAGCGTCAAATGTCCA
This sequence comes from Bemisia tabaci, assembly GCF_001854935.1. Classification (NCBI taxonomy): domain Eukaryota; kingdom Metazoa; phylum Arthropoda; class Insecta; order Hemiptera; family Aleyrodidae; genus Bemisia; species Bemisia tabaci. Next base: position 2,302,148 of record NW_017547881.1, read on the forward strand.
AAATCGAGTTTCCTTCAAAATTCGTCTTATCTCTTTTAGATGAGATCACTGAAATAGCTAAAACAGCAAAATTCATCTTAATTGTATAAAAAGAGACATCTGAGAAAGCCGTAAATGCGCACAAAATGACGTAGTCTCAGGCAAAACAGCAGTGAGAGACATTATTCTACCAGAGAGCCAATGAAAATGAGGCCCTCAAGTAAAGTGCCGCCCTCTTCTGCCAATTTCTAACTTGAAAATGTGTTTGTTTTGCGTCCAAAATGAAACCCCGAAAGCATGCAGAAAATAGCACTATGGCTGTCTTGTCTAACAATAACCCAGCATTGAAATCGGTCGATTTTCAATCATCCAACCGAATTATAAGAGTCTTTCGAATGTAGCAATTTGACAAGGAACGGAGGCTTCTTTCAATACAATTTTTCGGTCGGAAGCTTCTGAGCCCGTTTTCTCAAAACTTCATTTGAAGGGCTCGGAGGACAAGGCGCACAAGATCAGTTTTTCCTATTTCGAGAAATACGTGTTTGTAGTTTCAAAATTACATTGATCCGTAGGGGAGCAAGAAAGTTCAAAGTGACTTTTTGATGCTTAAAAATTGAAATTTGAAAGCGAATTTTTAGCAGAATATGCGTTAGGACTCTTGAAACCATTATTATCTCAATTTGTATAAAAGCTGCACTTATGCACCTTGTCCTCCAAGCCCTTATTTTTGCACTTACTGCTCTCTTCGCTATCACGGCAGTATATAAGGCCGCCTAAAGAAAGATACTGCACTGGAATAAAACACATTGGATCTAGAGTCCAGACACTTAAAGACATCGACAAGAAAAAATACTCTTGATTCAATCAGATTTAAGCTTAAATCAAGAACCCGGCCTCTTAATCTAAGCGGATTTTGTTTTGATTCAAGCAAAACTCCGATTGAATTAAGAATATTTTTTCTTGTCAATGTTTTCAAGAGTCTGGACTCTAGATCTAGATCCAATGTGTTTTTTTCCCAGTGTGTTTAAAAAACGAATATGAATACGCACGCTTACCTGAGCATATCCTTGATGGGAATGTCGACGCGGTTCTTCTCACGGAGGAGATGGGAGAAAAAGCCGCGCTTCATGGGGGTAGTTTCCTCGGGGGGTTGGAAGATGATACCGGGGTCGTCGATGACCTGACTCAGGGCTGAGAACGTGGGCTCCTCGTAGAGAGGGCGGCATACCAGCGCCTCCCCGTGGCCGCCCACCACCAAACTCACCAACACCAGCAACCACAGCGAGATCGAAAGGAACGTCATTATGAACACCGTCCTGGTCGGAAAAGAAACAAATAGAACAGCCGGCTCATTGTTGAAATCGATAGACAAAGCTATAGACAAAGGAGACAGAAGGGATGTGGAGGGATCCTATTGGTGGAAGCGGGTGGAGGCAATGGACATAGGAGGTAGGGAATGGATTAACTAACGGCAACCCACCAAAGACCCGACAGTTAGTCCATCATTATCTTCCTTAGTCTATAAGAACCAACCATGTCAACCAATAAGATCGCTCTATACTTCCTATGTCTTCTTTGTCTATCGCTTTGTCTATCAGTTTCAATAATCGGCCCGTAGCCGGCTCATTGTTGAAATCGATAGACAAAGGAGACAAAAGGGATGTGGAGGGATCTTATTGGTGGAAGCGGGTGGTTGCAATGGACATACAAGGAGAAAAAAACTTCGCGCATGGGGACCGAAGTTTAGGTCATAATGGATCTCTGAAGTTTTCGGATTGAGCATCTGAACATTTTAGGTCCAGCTGCTGGGGTTTGGATCACACATCTGAAACTTCAGTTCTTACATCTGAAGTACTTCGATTTTTTCACTCGATCAACTTCGGTTCTCACATCCGAAAAACTTCGGTTCTTACATCTGAGGTACTTTAGATGTAAGAACTGGAGTTTCAGATATGTGATCCGATCCTCGACAGCTAGACCTAAAGTGTTCAGATGCTCAATCCGAAAACTTCAGAGATCCATATGAGCTAAACTTCGGGTCCCACGCATGAGGTTTTTTTCTCCGTGTGGTAGCTTCGATTTTGGTGCTTCGGCTTAGCTGTTGAGCGTTGTTCTTACTTTGAACAACACAATGTGGGGAGGTACATTGGTCAATTAAGGAGCCCACCAAAACTGTTGTAGTGCGCGATTTGATACAGGTAGACAATGGAGCTCTTGCAAGTGTCAGGATTCAAGATTCCGCAACTTGAAATTTTCATAGTAAATAAAAGTGTTTTACTGATTTTGATCCGCTTTTTTATTTATTTGTCCATTGAATCGGTGTTGATCGGTTCACGTTTCTATTTTCCGTCAGATTTATGTCGATAGAGCACATACTCTTTCGTTACACGCGGACTTCCAGTCATGGTCTTGTCTTTGATTGAGCACTTCGCCTTCTACTGCGTCTGCAGCAATTGTTGTTACGAATATGTTGTGCGTGCTGATTTCAGTTCATTACATACTCGACTCTTTGAAGGCGGATCATGTGCGCAAGTAGCGCAGTCTGTCGGAGAACGAACGAGGCAAGGATCGAGCGATTCATTCAATCTCACTTCTGTTGTTCTCCAACAGAGTGCTCTACTTTCGCACATTAGACGCCTTCAAAGGGTCAAATATGTAATGAGCTGAGATCAGCACGCACAACATATTCGTAACAACAATTGCTGCGGACGCAGCTGAAGGCGGATTGAAAACAACCGTATAATACACGTTGAAAAACATGTTAGCTCTTTAATTAATATTGTTACCAGCAGAACACTTTCAACACTAACAAGACTCAAGACTTAAGACTAAGACTTAAGGCTTAGACTCAAGACTTATCTCAATACTTACAAGAGGAAAATAGCTCTAGCCTTTTGATCAGCTCCGCAGCATCCACAAATGAGACCGAAAAGTAGAAGGAACCAGACCATGCTCATCAAAAGGAACGCCCCTAAAAAAACCAAACCGTTTAAAAGCAGATAGTCCTCTTCCTCTCTTTCAGTGGAGGTAAGTGTTAAGTCAGGTCAAATCGTTAGTTATGAACCTTATGGAAATGGCTAAATTTTGATAGGTAATAGACAGTCCAATTGATTCAATTGTGCACGAAATGGACCTCGTTAAGCAGAGAGGAACTAAGCCACATCAGCTTTTGCCAAATTCAACAGGGGTAATTTAATTTTGTTCATGAAAACGGTTGTGCGGATTTTTGCGAATTTCATGAAATTTCCGCATATACATATAGTACAAAGCAAATTCCTTAAAATGTTCAAAGGTATCCGCGTTAACATTCTCTCCTAAAAAATGAAATTGCCCAGTTGATTTGGCCAGGTGATGTTGCTTGTTTCCTTTCTACTAAACGCTGTCCAAATTAACTGTCAAATTTCACTTCATTATTCAAGTGAATGAACCTACCTGTGGTGCTGATTATGTCTTCTGACAGTTTGGACAGATTTACGTATTTTTAAATTTTTTATAAATTTTCTTCAGTTTACAAGTCATTGTGAGCGCAATTAGTCTGGTGGTATGGAATTAAAAAAAAATATTGCTAGAGCTTTATTGCAAATTTTACAACGACAAAACTCTTATTACACACTCTTATTACTCTAGCTTCCTCTTTTTATTCCAACAATCTTTATTATTCTATGGCCTTCTCATAATGGATCTTCCAACTCAAGAAAAACTTTTAACGAAATGGAAAAATTATATTCAACACCTATTTTTTTAAGCGTATGTCATTAACACAAATAAATTTCAACCTACAAAATCTTTTAGCGATTGACTTTAAAAAATTAATAATGTTAAACATAAGTATACAACTTGTGGCAGGGTATTTTTAAATTTTCATTAGTTGATCTTTGAATCCATTCCTTCGTGAGAAAAGTTTCAAAATAGTAGGATAGCCTCACCAATTGGGAATTTGCATGTGTCTGAAATTTGATAAATTTCGTGTTTAGCTGGAAACTACTGAGTGACTGAACACGAGGATACCCTTGGTTCATGAATTGAACAGGTATTGGAGAAGATATAACAATATGATTTAATCTGCAAAAATACGTGTGTTTAAATGGGAAATGCCGCCAGATGACGTTACTAGGTGGTGCATTTTCTCACTTTAAAATCTATTTTTATACAATTTCCCATATCAGAAAATTTTTGAAAAAATACTGTGAAATCAGCTCTTCAAGCACTTTTAGATGAAGCAATAAAAAATTTGCGTGGAAATTCTCCATTTAGTCATTGCGTTTAATTTTGGTCTACTCTACTGATTGGGATCCATAAACAGTGGGTATTCAAAACCTGAAAAGCACTAGCAGATGTTGCTAAGATTGTGCATGCTTTCTCTCATAAAGGAATCTACAAATTTTTGCTCTGTGGACTTTTTGTTGGGAATTTTTGTCTAAAATTTAGCATTTTTTTTTTCAATATCTAATAATTATTATCCTTACGCAATTAAATTCAAGTTAAATGAAGGAAAAAGTTACACAATCCTAGCAACACCGGGTTGCGCTTGACATGTTTTGAATTTTCACTCTTCGGACGATGTTGTTAGTAACCTGAGAAGGACAAAAACAAACGTTCCTTACCTGACGCAATAATGTACCAAAGCAACTCATAATCGTTTGCTTCGCGCACAAATTCCACCGAAGTGACTGATAGTTGGTCGATTTTTGACGAAAGGTCCTCCAAAAAAGTATCGAAACTTTTCAACGAGTTCTCTATCCTTTTTTGACGTCGGATCAACTTGGTCCAGATTTCTATCCCGAAAAAAATGGGAAAAATATAGTTATCGCATCATTTGAAAGCATTTTCTAAAGAACCTCGTGGATTTCAAACATGACCATACAGTATAACTGGTTAAGTTACGTACTTTGTTCCCCCCACTTTATGACCACGATAATTCAAATTATGGGACCAAATTTTTGTGATCAAATTTGAAAAATATTTCCTCAAGATAGAAAAAATACTTGCTGAGTTTCATGAACCGTGGAACACATTCTCCCCTCACAGTTGACGATTTATAATATATTATTACCATCTCGGCCTGGCCTCAGAGCCGATCATAGCAAAGTGGCAAAACTGTTGATACTCCACATTTACATCCATTAAACACATCGATTCTAGGTGAGATAGGTTGCCTCACTTAGAATCGATTATTGAACATGAACATTGATTTAAATGGAGAATTCACTTCGGAGTTTATGTGCGTTTGTTACGGCACATTTCTGCTTTCGAGATATTAAAACTATATCGAGGTATGACGTCAAGTGCCGTGCTAAGGAAGAACGTCGTATGAACATTCGAGAGTTGCCAAAGTTCCTTCGATAAAATGTTTATTTTTTATGAAAGTTATGAATATTTTCCCTCGAAATTTTCCAAACTTTTCGACGGTATTGCAAGCAAAATTATCTGAAAAATCCGAAGAAAAATATTCATAAGCCTACCAGAAAATTCGTGTTTTATCCAAGGCATTTTGGCAACGCCTGAAGGTTCATACGGCGTTTTTCCTTAACACAGCAGCATTGTTTCGTCGCAAACTGTGAAATTTCGAAAATCTGTTGCTTTGAGTTTTGCAAATATTATAACGCTTACCTGTGCGCAAGTCCTTGGTGTCTTGGCCGACTTTTTTAGGTATGTCATGAAAGAGATCACTCAAGTTCTTGACCAGAGAGTTAAGCGTCTCATCTTCCAAGCGTCTTATGTACTGGAGTTTGCTATCACCGAGAGTCTGGAACGATAACCTGAACATTTTAGTCACTCCACATTTAAAATGTATGCTAAAGAAATTTTAAGCGCTTGGTTGAGCGTACATCACGCTGCAGCACAGTAAAAGTACAAAATATCGAAGAAAAATTAAAGTGCTTTTGGAATCATTAAAGACCTGAAACCACCTTAATATTTACAAAACAAACATTATATTTTCCGTTAGTACTAATTTTTTTCCATCAATTTAATTGAGAATAATCCATTCAGAGTGTGCAAACATTTCAAAATCATGAGTTGGAAAACACTAACTCCGCGAGTTTCAATATTAGAGCCTAACATAGCAGAGCAGCGTGCTGACAGCGCTGAAGGCGCAGTGGTGCCTACAAACCTAAGGGGATACTTCACGCATTGCGCAGTGCTTGAAGTATCGCCTTAGGTTTGTAGGCGCCCTGCCGGCGCCACGTGCCGCGGCGCCTCAAGCAACTGTTTCACCGCAGAGGTGTTGCACAGTATCATACAGGATTGAAGGCGCTCCAACATATTAAGTGCGACAGGCATCCTTTAAGGGTACGGCTATTTCCTCGCAAAGTAAATCAAGGCACTACGGCACAAAAAGAGAGCGGTAGTCCAAAAAGTCACTGAGTTCTAGCATCCGTATTTAATAATGTTTATCTCGAATTTTGAGTTTTATTAGTGAAAAAAGTGACTCGATTTAGGCAGAAACATAATATCGTGCAACATCACGGTCGCGAGATAGTAGCTAGAAACGCTGCGGCACGCCGCGCGCCGGCGCCGTTGCGAAGTTATTCTACAAGAGAAAAATATAGGAGCCTTTAGCTGAGGCAAATCAAAAGGTTTATCCGGTTCAGGTATGACATGCTGGGATTTTCTTGAAAGATAATTAAGTTCGGTTGCACCAAAGAGGTGTAGAGTGTTTTAGCGTATTCTTATTCATAATTGACGCTTCCCTATTCTTATCGCGCTTTGAAAAATTCGTCCCATAACTTCATCCACCGCGGTAGTGACACCCTTGGTTTCTACCGCCTTGCTTTTATCCGAGTTCCAAGTTGAACGACCACTGCAAATGTTATTCCCACTGATTGATGAAAGCAAGCTGGAAGAAATCAAGGGTTTCATTACCGCGGTGGATGACGTCATAACGAATTTCTCAAAGCGCAATATTTCTGTTCATTTTGAACGTAGAAAGTTTCTTTTTGGACAGATGTTATTATTTTAAGCTAATCTACACGAATAAAGCTTTGCAACACGATTCTGTGACCACCCAAGTAGCAAAATGAAGATATTTTATGAAAAAAAAAAAAAAATAATGACAAAAATTTAGAAAATAAAGAAAAAGTAGCTAGCATTTTGGAAAGTAGACAGATAATTTAAAGTGTGCGTCACTATTTACCAAAGAAAATAGGTCTGTTTCCTGTCTACAAAATGGATCTACTTTCCGTCTAGAAAATTGATAGGGCTATTTCCTTAAGAAAAAATATTCAAAAACCTGATGGAAAATAGAGAAAAATTGGATATTTTCTTTATCTATTTCTTAGAGATTTAAAATTCAGAAAACAGATAGAAAAAACACAGACTTTAGACATCAAAAGTGTCTGTTTTTCTTGTATTTAGTGTTCGGAACATAAACAGAAAATTAAAGTTTCTTTAATAATTTTCTTACTTCTATTTGATACACCTGTTTTCTTTCCATTTTCTCTCTACTTTATTCTTTCTGTCTAGAAAATAGACAATTTTTAAATTAGTGCTAGACAGAAAATAGGACCCCATGCCACTTGGGTAGCGCAATTGACCCATTTTGCGAATAGTTTACCTTGTCAACACGAAGGACAACTTCAAGGTCGAAAGTTTCGATGGTATCGCAGAGGGGTTTTTCGGCCGATGAGCATTGCTGTCGAAACCTCTCAATCTGCCGCTGGAGCTCCTCTAGCTTTTCCTGTGTCGTCGTTATCAGCGACTTGGTCGTTTTGCAGTTAGATAGCAGTACGTCCACTTTCCGGGCTACATTCCTGGTTTCTGAGACCAACAAATTTAAATTTTTTGAAGTTACATTACTTTGAATAGAAATAACACATTCAAATTAAAGTAGAGAGATAAGAAGCACTAATTCAATAATATATGCAGTAATAAGTAGAGGGATAAGAATAATTAATTTGATGACATTACATAGTTAGAGGATGCCCGATACAAGAGTTACTGTGACGTAACAATTTTTGATAAGATAAGATAATTATATTTATTTGTATATAAAGCCATGTGGCTATGATATGGACTGCATTTTGCAATTTGGACCTATGAATTATGGCTCATCTGAAAAAACACTTATGTGCATAGGGAAACTAATGGCACATACGTTGTTTTTAAACCAGGTCGGAATTTACAGGTCCTAATTGCAAAATGTAGTCCATATATTTTCAAGTGAAAAAAACTATCTATAGTTCATATACATATGGATCATACATATATGTACATAAGGATTACACACCTAAACTGGGTTACTAAAGAATCCCTTAAAGGAATAATAAGGCCTTTTTTGGAGGCATTTTTTTTAAAATTTTTTCAGGAAAACTATGCCTCCCTCTTCCTTGAAGGCCCCCCGGAAGGATGGGGCGGATACTGCTAGCTAGCGTCCGAGGGCTGGCTGGAGGGCGAATACTTCTGCCATTTTGCTTCTAGAAAATTCGCAAAATTTCCCTTGCGTCGGCAACCTCGCGGAAAATGACTCCTCATTGAAAGTGCAGACTGCAGCCACATAGACTCGCCACAACACACGCTTGCAGTGCTGAGCGGATCTCTCAAAATTTTTTTTTATAACGACGCACAGGGGATCAAGTCCACAGGAGGGGTAGGACAAAATTTAGAAACTTCAAACGCTCATAACTCCGTTTTTACAAATTTTTGGGAGTCTAAAAGTGGTTCCATTGGTTTCCTCGTGAAGTTTTTTTTCATGAGCAGCGCTTGGAACTTTACAGGTGACGAAATAAACATGAAAATGTGCAGTTTTAGTCAAGCATTTTATCTCCGACCTTAGTAATTGACTCGATCCACTGTGCGGCGCAAGGGTCGGACGACCGGGTGGCTCCTTCCCGCAATTATCGCAGCCCATTTAAAAGTGAAATTCTAACTTTCTACCCTGGATATTATTCCGAGGTCGGACGGGTTCCTGGCGCTCAGTGGAACGAGTCTTTTGAAGAAATCGGACATGAAGTATTTGACAAAAATTGTTAAATTTGACACTTATCTCGTCACAATATTAATTTTTAGGGGTGCTTCTCATAGAAAAGTATGAATGTAAAAAAATGAAGTAAATTATTAAGAAATTACGTTGACTAATATAAAGAAAAATTAAAGTATGACAGGAAGTCTGCGATGTCTCTGACGGATATACAGTGTTTCGCACTTCGGCCATCGATATAGTTCATAGGGGTTTTCCAGGTTTTTTTTGAACAGTATTAACCCACAAAAAAAGTTCGAAGTTCTCCTACCTTTGGCAGCGTCAATCAGTGTGATCAGAGCCACATCCACGCCAGTCTCTTGAGCAAGCTCCATTTGAACCGGTTTTCCGAGTAGTGGCTCAATGTCTGCGAACAAAAATATGAAGACCAGTTCATACGAACGGTTTCTGACTCAGTTTAGGAACAAAATATGTATCATCATTTGATCTTTGCACGTAAGTGTATATCTAAAGATGAACCAGAGATGTTGTTAAGTTTTGAACGAGCGCATATTGCATCTATTAAACTTGATAGGGGAGAGATTAGGTCACGCCAAGTAGATGCATAAATTACAGTTTTATTTTCCCAGGTGCATTTCGGCCCATAGGGCTATCTTCATGCGAATTCATCAAGAAATTTTGATCGTGAAACGTAATATCTACCCATCGGTAATCATTTTCTACCTATTGGTAGAAGCTTTCTACCTATCGGGAGGAAATCTCTACTCATGAGTAGAAACTTTCTACCATTGGTCAGACATTATTTTCGAGAAACGGTTTTGATCTTTTGTCATGGCGCCTGATGGATTCTGGCAAGTAGTTGGACGTGTTCCATTGCTGATACAGGACATGAAAACATATAAGTGCCTTGCATCCGGCAAAAGAGCCATTAGGGGTTATTAAATTTGTTTGCCGTGAGCAGATTTCGTTTGGAACTGTCTACCCGTCACACAGTGGATCAAGTCAATCAAGTGGATCAAGTGGAAAACTTTCTACCTATGGGTAGAAACTTTCTGCCTGAGGGCAGAAGTTATTTTCGAGAAACGGTTTTGATCTTTTGTCATGGCGACCGGAAATGCCAAACCGGAAACGTGCGGGAGTGTCGCAAGCTTCAGCGACCTTGAGATTGACGAAAATATTTATTAAGTGGCTGGGGCTTTTTGGCTTTTTGGAATAAAGGTACTCTAGATTGACCGATCAGATCTCAAGGAGACCCAGCCACGACTATTTGAGGCGACCGGAAGTGCCGAACCGGAAACCGGAAATGTGCGCGAGTGTCGCGAGCCTTTTATTTACGGCCGAGTCGACGTCTCACCTTGCCTCCGAGCTCATCCGGGAAATGATTATTGCTCCCGAAGAGCAATTTTAACCGAATCCTCGTCACGTGTTGCCGGACCGCCGCTCTAATTGGTCGTTTCCCTAAGACATACTGCCCTAGTGGCGACAACCGCGTAATTCCATCGGTTTCCAACCGGATATACGCGGTTTTTCCGGTAGGAGGGAGCTTCGAGTCGACGGTAGGCGAGTTCTTTTCTCCGCCGTTTGACAACGGGGCGCGTTGTGTTCCGAGCCAAAAATTCGCCCCTTATTTTCGACACCTGATCGATGACCCGTCTTTTGGCGAAGTCGAGTCCCCAATGCACACTGCTGGCCGTTGCCAAATTAGTTTCATATTTAGAATTATTTGAATCAGTTCTTTTATGAGGGCAGGAGTTCAAATCCTTCAATTTTTTTTTCCTTGCAAATATTTGAATTAGAAGCTGAGATGGAGCCCATATTCTGTCGTGCTAATGAAGAACGTCATGTGAGCCTTCAGACGTCGCCAAATTTCTTTCGAAAAATCTCGGATTTCCAGGGAAATTTGTGATTATTTTTTTTCAATTTTCAACCGCCGGCGCAAAACGCGGACTGGCGCCTACAAACCTAAGGGGATACTTCACGCATTGCGCAATGTTTGAAGTATCCACTTAGGTTTGAAGGCGCCGTGCCGCCGCAACGTGCCACGGCGCCTTAAGCAACTATTTCACCACATAGGTGTTGCACAGTTTCATACGAAATTGAAGGCGCTCCAACATACTAAGAATGACAGGCATCCTTTAAGAGTGCGGAGCTTTCCTCGCAAAGTAAATCAAGGTACAAAATAAGCTTCATATTTAGAATTATTTGAATCAGTGCTTTTATGAGGGCAGGAGTTCAAATTCTTCAAATTTTTCCCTTGCAAATATTTGAATAATAAGCTGAAATTGAGCCCATGTTCTGTCGTGCTAATGAAGAACGTCATGTGAGCCCTTAGACGTTGCCAAATTTCTTTAAAAAAATCTCGGATTTTCAAGGAAATTTGTGATGATTTTTTTTCGATTTTCCAGCGAATTTTGTTCGTAATTTGATCTGAAGTGTTAGAAAATGTCAAGGAAAAATTGTATCAACTTTCTTTAAAAATAAATATTTTCCAAGAGGAAATTTGGCAACATTTGAATGCCCATACGGCGTTATTTCTTAGTACAGCAGTATTATAGATGTATGAATCTCATGAATGTCCGGTAAAGGGACCTCGGATCCTGTTCTGTCTCTGTCGGATCCAAACTTAGAATTCTCGACATTCCAATTTTTGAGAGCTCTGTAGCAAGCAATTATGGACCTTTTTTTTTGATCTCCTTCGAAGCTTGGGATCATATCCTTGCCTCTCTGGCGTACCTCAATTGCGACGTACACCTCGAAAAATTCAGCACTTGTAGTCGCGGTATTTGATCCTGGCTTCCGCAACTCCATAAGATTCCCTTTGATAACGGTTTCAGGACATTCTGTCAACGAATTTTTGTCCGCGCACATGTTTTGTCCAGTAGTTCACGTTAACGTGTGAAATAAGTAGAAGTGACTTGATCCAAGCATTATATTTTAGTCCGTATGTGAAATTATATTGACAATACCGAAATGAGAAAATTAAGAGAGAAGTAGGTGTTGTTATGGTGACTCGTTTTTTAAATGAAATGTTACTTTCTCATTTTGTTTCACCTTTTCAAATTGTCATTGATGAATATTTCGTTTTATTTCTATTCTTAAGATTTTCGATATAAAATAAAACCTATAAATGTTTTTTTTTCTTCATTTTTTTCTTTTTTCTCCATAAAAAAACATGAAAATATTCTTTTACTTTAAAACGATTTACTTGTTAAGAACTGGGAAAATATTTATAAAACCATAACCAAGCGAATGCACCGATATTAATCTCAATGAGCCGTAGTTTTGTTGAAAAAAACTATTCAAGAATGAACAGAAAAAGAAGAAAAACCGCGAGGCGCAATCTTTGGTTTTAACCTATTTGTACATTGATCTTTAAGAGTCAAATACGTCCAATTTTAGGCGCTTGCTTGAGCGTACATCACGCTGCAAGCACAGTAAAAGTACACAATATCAAAGAAAAATTAAAGTGCTTTGGGAATCATTAAATTTGACCTGAAACCACCTTAATATTTAGAAAACAAACATAATAACATTCCGTTAATACATATTTTTTTCCATCAATTTAATTGAGAATAATCCATTCACAGTGTGCAAACATTTCAAAATCATCAGTTGGAAAAAGCTGACTCCGCGAGTTTCAATATTAGAGCCTAACAAAGCAGAGCAGCGTGCTGACAGCGCGGAACGCGCAATGGCGCCTACAAACCTAAGGGGGTACTTCACGCATTGCGCAGTGCTTGAAGTATCGCCTTAGGTTTGAAGGCGCCATGCCGCCGCAACGTGCCACGGCGCCTCAAGCAACTATTTCACCACAGAGGTGTTGCACAGTATCATACGAAATTGAAGGCGCTCCAACATATTAAGAATGACAAGCATCCTTTAAGAGTGCGGAGCTTTCCTCACAACGTATGTCAAGGTACTACGGCACAAAAAGAGAGAGGTAGTCCAAAAAGTCACTGAGTTCTAGATTCCGTATTTAATAATCTTTATCTCGATTTTTGAATTTTATTAGTGAAAAAGGGGACTAAATCTCGGCAGAAACATAATAACGTGCAACATCACTGTCGCGAGATAGGAGCTCAAAACGCTGCGAGAACACGTCGGCGTAACTCAATTGCGACGTGATCCCTGTTTTACATATGACGCCTTGATTTCTGGGGCTCTTGCGAAAATCAAGATACGCCCTTTCGTCAGAGGGGCGAAGATATCAGCCGTCAAACTTTTCCGTTCACGCTCATTTTAAAAATTTCTGACTTTGTCAAGGACTATTCTTAATGGTACGTATTTAGCATTTTCCCCACATCTCTATGCCAGAATCCTTGGTGTCATCGCTAAATTTTGGGATAAAAATTGGCTACTGGGCAGAATTTTCTTCACTAACATTGGCCAACAATTTTGTCGGTACAGTTTTGTCAGAAATTACGTTTCTAAAATTTTGACGGAAAATCGGATTTTCTGCAGGTCAGTGGCTGTACTGAAACATCGCCGATCGATATTTCCCTAATTGCAGCTTTAGTGATGAATCGATTATTAGGGTGCTCGATGCAAACAACCTGATAATCGATCCTATTTCATAGGTTTAAATGGAAGATCGATCGATTCATTGTAAATCGCAACTCGCCACTGCTGCAGATTGTAATACTAATACACATTTTCAAAACTCGCATTAGTTTTTCCGCTAGAAAATAGATTCACGTGAAACGAACTCCATCTACAGGCTGATTTTTTAAAATGAGACTTAAATAAAACGATTGACAAATAAGACATGAGGAGTATAGAGTGATCCTATTGGTTTAACTGGGTGGTTCTGATTGACCAAGGGAGAAACTGATGAGGGATCTCTATTATAGGTATTGTCGTTAGTTATTTTATTACCTACCTCATTTGTCCATTATTCAGAGGAGTGGCGTGAATTGCGATATATCGATTGTTATGCCATTTAAACCTATGAAAAAGGATTGATAAACAGAGTGTTCGCAGCGAGTATCTTAATAATCGATTCTTTACTATAGGTTTAAATGGCATAACAATCGATACATCGCAATTCACGCCACGCCCGCCACTGCCATTATTACAACCACCCGCTTCCACCGATAGAATCTTTACTTAACACACAAAATCAGCTACATGGGAAAAAGTTGAATGTTGCTTTAGCACTTATAATGCTGAAAACATTTGCGACAAGTATAAATGCTGATTTTACTATCATAAAATGCTTAACTACGTCCATGCTCGAGTGAACAAATTCAATGATGAGTTAGCATTATTTTGTGAAATGGAAAATCAACATTTGATACTTGTCGAAAATTTTTTTTAACAGTATTAATGCTAGTTCAACATTCAATGGACCACTAGACAAGGTACGAATTTCAGCATTCTGATACATGCTTCTTAACCATTTCACGTAAAACACGATGCGCACAACGAAAATTACCGAAATCAACTCCTTACGAAGATGTCAAATGATTCTTGATGCGTGAATTCAAACTACCCGCTTATGAAAACTCAATGCTCTACGTGAGTCACATCGCGCGCTAAACGTTATCATGACAGTCTCTGCGATATAAAAATCTGGCAACCTCAATCTTGACGCTTTGGCTCAGTTATAGCAAATTACTTATCGTTTGAACAACACATGGTGGGAAATGAACATTGCTCGTTTGAAAAGCTTGCTGAAACCGTTGTAGTGGGCGATTTGACCCACGTAGAGCTTTGAGTTTCTTGTGCGCGGGCAGTTCAAATTCCTCGTAACCAATGTGAAATAAAAACGTTAATATCTTCGTTAGGAATTGGTTTCAGTAATTTTCGTTGTATGACCCGTGTTCTACGCAAAATTCTGGGAAAGATAAATGTATCATATTGCTTAAATTCGTACCTTGTCTAGTGGTCCATTATATTCAATATCCTAACGGCACCAGCGCTAAGCGGCGCCTCACCGAATTCAAGGCTACCAGTGGCATGGCGTGTTTTACGATATATTGATTGATACGCCACTCAAACCTATGAAAAAAGATCGATCATCAGGGTGTTCGCAGCGAACACCTTAGTAATCGATTCTTTACCATAGCTACAAATGGCAAGATATCGATTATCGATCATTCACGCCACGCCACTGAAGGCTAGGATTCCGATGAGTTTTTTCGCCGTTGTTCCTTTGAGTTATCGAGAGGCGGATAGTTAACTATACGACCGCGCTAAGGAAAAACGCCGTATAAACCTTCGTCAGTTGCCAAATTTACTTTGATCGAATACGAATTTTCAGAAAAGCTTGTGAACATTTCCCATTGAATTTTTTTGAGAATTTTCTTTGTAAACGGATCTAAACTATCCGAAAATTTCAGGAGGGAATTTTCATAACTCCCTTCGAAAATGCATTTTTCATACGCGGAAATTCGGCAACTCTGGAATGTTCATACGGCGTTCTTGCGAAACTCGAAAGCGACCGCGTTTTGCGAAATAAATGGTGTCGTTCGGACCGGGGCGACTCAAAACTGGGGCAGCGTTTTCCATCTTCCATCCGCCGCCGCCGAAACTTCTTCGCCCCCGCTCAACTGCTAAGTGACCAATAAACTAGGCCACCCGGACTGAGCACGGCTACGGGCGCGAGTGTTATTCGCGAGCCTCAAAAATGGAGATGTTGCATGTGTGAGGGATTTGCGATTTGACTGTTGATTCTTATGTAAAAGTTCGTGAGAAACACGATGGTGCCACTGGTTTTCTCTGAAATCAACTCCCAAGCTCAAAAAAAGCTCTCAAGTTGAGGCCAAAATGGAGAGGATATCCCACCCTACCCTGAGTGTCCATGTCTACCTACATCAAGACAAACTCTCCATGCAAAGATTAGGAGGCAAATACATTGACAGGACTGCCACTTCATTTGGGGACTCTAAAACTGAAAATACGACATCACTGCTAATGTATTTGCTCCCTATCTTTGCATGGAGAGTTTGTCTTGATGTAGAAGTGGACTCTCAGGGTAGGGTGGGATATTCCCTCCATTTTGGCCTCAACTTCAGAGCTTTTTTTGAGCTTGGGAGTTGATTTCAGAGAAAACCAGTGGCACCATCGTGTTTCTCGCGAACTTTTAATAAGAATCAACAGTCAAATCGCAAATTCCTTACACATGCATCATCTCCATTGCAACGACGCACAATGGATCGAGTCAATAGGAGAGGTCGGACAAAATTTGGAAACTTTAAACGCTTATAACTCCGCTCGTACAAAACTTTGAGGTTCTATAAGTGGTTCTATTGGTTTCCTCATGAAGTTCTCTTCCAAAACCACCCCTTACAGTTTAAATTTTGACAAAATAAACATCAAAATTTGCAGTTTTAGTAAAAACTTTCGTGTCCGACCACTCTAATTTACTCCATCCACTGTGCGATGGAACCGCAGTCGAGTCATATTGAGATCTTGCGTTGTGATTCTCAGAGCACCTATAAATCGTCACCTTCCGGAAAAAGTATCTCAAGCGCGATATGATGATGAACAATTTTCGCCGCCATTTTATTTTTTACGGAGAAATTGCTCAAAGAAGCCGTCCGAAAATTTAACTGAATTTTCTTTGTGCTGCCGATGAAATTTAGTGAAATTTTTGAACGGATTCAACCAAACATTTCTCTGTAAAAAAGTCAAATGACGGCGGGAATTTTGAAACGTCGCATGGCGCTTGTGATACTTTGGCTGGAAGGTGACGATATAGGTTTTGCAGAGCCTTGATTGTACTTGTATTTTTTTTCGAATTTTCAAGTCCCTCAAAATAAGCTTGATTTGGACTGCATTTTGTAATTAGGACTGACCTCCTAGTAATACCTTGTCCTTGTGATAGTGTTTTTACGGATGAGCAAGAAATTGCAGCCCCTAAATGCAAAATGAAGTGCAAATAAGGGACTTAGAGGACAGGGCGCATAATTGTAAATTTTTGAAAAAATTGAGATATTAATGATATCAAGTAAAACTATAGTCTAAATACTTATTCTGTGAAATAATTCACTCCACAATTCCAATTTTTAAGCATCGAAAGTCAGTATGAACTTAAGTTCTGCCATATAGACCTATGTCATTTCGAAATTACCAACACGTATTTCTCGATATAGCAAAAACTGCACTTAAGTGCCTTATCCTCCAAGCCCCTCATTTGGAGGATAAGGATAAGGATAAGGAGGAGGAGGAGGAGGAGGAGGAGGAGGAGGTAAATAAGTAGAAGAATAAAAAATCTGCTTTTGATACTCACTTTCGAAATCGGTAGATATCGCATCCAGAGCTTTGTCGAGAGATCCCAGCACCAAAAATTGCAGCTGGTTTTTGGCTGATTGGATGAACGCAGTTAAGTCCCTGGCAGCAGATTCAATCGTTTGCGGTGTTCGTTGAAAAGTGGACGTCATGTGCTCCGTCGCTGCGAATTGACCGACTAAACCGACCCTGATTTAACAAATAATATTAATTGTTACGAAGAGCAGGTAAATGAGCTCACAATACGAGTAATATAGTATAAATACATATACAAGAAATGTCTTGTCATCATGGAGAAAAATATAGGGGTACTTTGTACCCAAAGATTTTTCTAGAACTACGACGACAAAAAATTTGAACGATCCTTGAAAGAGTCATTAAATAAAAGCACGTTGCAGAGTTTTAAAATGTAAAGATATTAATTTTTCAAAGACAAGCCTACAGGCATTCCATAAAGTGGACAAAATAGGAGAAAAAAGGTAGAAATGATAGATAAAAAAAAAATTGAGAAACTAGGTATTGCTTCCCGCCACGAAAAATGGCGCCGATTCCCACGGAGCAGTGCAGGCCTTTACCAATAGACCGTATTCGATAACGGTTCGATGTATCGTTTGGTTCAAAACAATAGAACATAACCTCGAACCAAACTGTAAGGATTTAAGTTGGAAAAGCTGAAAATGAGAAATTTCCTGACAATTTCACTATGCATTGGCATTTGGTACTCAAAAGAATAAAAACTCCGTTACAAAAGACCCGTTCTCTCAGATTTCTGAATTTACTTTTGAGGATATGTTTATGTTTTGAACCAATCGATATCGATACACTCTCACTCGTTTGATGTATCGAATATGATCTATGGATCCATTAGTGACATACCCGCTGCAAAACGACGGGAAAGAGCGTACACTACTAACGTGGTGAAGGCTCAAAAAAGGTCTGGTGACCCAGTACTACGAAGCCGGGGTGCATGTGCAGCCCTTCGAGTATCCCGCAGATAATGACGAGGAACAAATTACTCCCCCTCGTCAGCAGCTGCGAAATTGAGGGGGGGGGGGGT